>JABFEB020000124.1:23552104-23570733 GCA_019775895.2 Stomatorhinus ivindoensis
TGACCACAACATATACATGTAATATATACATGACCACAACATATACATGTAATATATACATGTAATATAAATATGACCACAATATATACATGTAATATATACATGACCACAATATATGCATGTAATATATACATGGCCACAACATATACATGTAATATATACATGACCACAATATATACATGTAATATAAACATGACCACAACATTTACATGTAATATATACATGACCACAATATATGCATGTAATGTATACATGACCACAATATGTACATTTAATATATACATGACCACAACATATACATGTAATATACACATGACCACAATATATACATGTAATATATTCATCACCACAATATATAAATGTAATATATACATGACCAGACACACAGAATCACACACAGTCACACACATATATGGGTGTGTGTATTGTTGTTGTTGTATTCCTTTTGTAGCACTTCAAAGGTTTTTCCAAACGTGAATAGTACATTTCATCAGTAAACACTTTTTTTAAAGGAACATGGCTCAACACAAGTTTTTACTTCAGGTGTGGGATCTGGGTGACCTTTCATCTCTGGTAAAAGCTATCTTCACATCTTGGGATTATATCTACCGTACAGCAGTGTTTTCTCAGACACTATTCTCTCGGTGTGCGTCTTTTTGTCTCCGCCAGTCCCTGGGCAGGTTGAGCCCCTGCCGTTTCCCGCAGGACTCTAATCGCTGGCTCCTCATGACCGTCACATTGATCAATAGCTTCTCCCACCTGATCACCACACCAACTAGGGGGAATCAGGCTGCCCCAAGAGATCTGGTTGATGCTTTGCTTTTTTTTCAAATTGTTTTTGTGTAAATTAGCATTTAAAAATCATACTGGGTAGTTTAATTTAAAAACAATAATCTCTTTTTTTTAAAGCACATCAATTTTGCTGTTCACAGTAACAAACTTGGATAGAAGTTTGTCCTGAAAAGGTCAGAGAGTGACATTTTTCAAAAATCAAAGGGACAGTTCTTCTATTGCACACAATGCAAATTCCTTTGAATTCTTGTGATACTGTCCGACCAAACAAAACGAATGGGATTTTTAGCTGAATAACTCTTTTTTTGTTATGATGCTGCTGTTTACTTTTATGTGATCTGCCCGTTGAATACAGCAATTTTTCATAGTAATGCAGGCATTATTATTAATACTGCTCTGGTAAAGGACTACAGATCACAGCGGCTCCACATCCCATTAGACAGTAGCAGCTCTGGAGAGCTCAGATCCTCCTCGCAAATGAGTAAGCAATGTGGGAGAGACCTCAGCAATAGCCGCTGTCATTTCTGTCCTGCGAGGCTGCTCAAAGCACTTGGTTACGTTTGTGTGTTTGTGCTACCAAGGAACAAGCCCTTATGGTTGCTCTGTAGAATTGAGAGACCCGGGAACAATGGCTTGTGCAGTAGAATGTGCTTTAAATGCTTGGAATCAGTTTGCTCTTTGTTATGATCTTGTTTAAAACAGTCACTTGAAAAAAATGTATATAGTTACTCCAACTGACTGGGAAATGCCGTGTTTCCTAAAAGAGAGCATACTTTATTAATCCCTGTGGAGAAATTGTCTTTTTGCGTACCCCATCTTACTCCCCATGACTACAGCCCTATTATTTTCATGATGCGGAAAATGTGAACAGAATCGCGGAATTGAGGCAAGAAAACAGTATTTACTCATAAACACGGAATCGCACAGAATTTGCGGATATTGAGTTGACGATTAAAAACCTATAAATTTTTTTCACATTCTGCAGTTGTCCAGATAATGTAAAGTCCCCTCGCAGTAGACATAGCCAGAGACTTTAAATGGAAGGACTCTGCCACAGTCAAATCTGGCCCAGTGAGTGCAAGGGCGTTGTCTAACCATAAGGTAGGAACTCCAACATTTGCAGGAACTTGTCTGTTTTTATTCAACCTCTAATAATAGTAAAAACAAAATGATGCCCAACCCACTTTATATACTTAAAATTTTATATTCTCAAATTTAAGTGACCTGCTCGTAAATGACCCAAATATCCCAGGTCCCAGAACTAAGGTTTTAGAAGCTTGTGAATCGAAAGGATGAGCCTTTAAGGAGACAAAAGTGAATACATGCAATAGAGAAAGAGCGCAACATACCCTGATGCTTATTTTTTCAGTTCGGCAGCTAAAACTCAAAATACGAAACAGATTTAAAAAAAAATAAAAAATCCAAAAAATGGCCTTACATGAGACACACAGGCACATAGACAGGAGTGAGCAGGTTTGGGAGGTCAACCAGGGGGCAGCGTCCCTGGAGCGGAGAGTTAAAGGCCTTGCTCAAGTGCCCATGGTCATGTGACTATTCTGCTGAGGTTGAGTATGCAATATGTAGTGGTCAGTTCCCAGAAAAGAACACTAGGGGGACCTACAAGATATTATTCAACGGTTTTAATGTTATAGCTCATCGATGCAGTGAATAATTACACAATATAAGTGCTACTTTAGGAAGGACAGATCTCATTGTCCACCATCGATGGCAATGAGATGATGGTTCACCAGATAGTGAACTGCTCCTCCTGCCTTTAGCCCTCCAATTTCAGGTGGTTAAAAGGCCTCATGGAGGCTGAGGAAATATTCAGAGCAACAAATGTGTTCTGGTTAGTACCCACACCGCTTTTACATAGATGCTGGGCATTCAGGGCAGAACGGCTTGGAACAAGATGAGAGAGACCCTTGAAATAGATCTCCCCTCTCACAGAGGGAATGGCATCCGGGGCCCTCTGGGGCAGCTAGACGATGCAGTCAGCTCATACATCTGTAGAGGAGGCAGAGAGCTGGCCAGCCTTCTTTACCTAGTCAGCCACCCCAATGCCATGTACCCATCTGGTGTCAATGATCCCTCATACAAACACAAATATGTGGCCCTGTTTCTGTCTGGTGAACATATGCAATTGAAAATGTGACTTATACATGGAGATGTACACTCTATTTGGCAAGGCTAACGTCACCTTAATACCTGTCACACCAGATCTCTCATAGTTGCCACTTGCTAAACTCTATATCAGTGTTTCCCACTCTGATGCTCAGGGACCCGCAGACAGATAACAGTTTTTGGAGCTCAATGGGAACAAAAACATGGACCGACTCTGGGTCCCTGAGGACCGGACTGGGAAACACTGCTTTACATCAGCACCTTTACTGCATCATCAACACTTGACTACCAACACCGCACTCTTGCCTTATACACTTCGGTTTCCATCCTGTGCCATGACTTGTGTGCTAGTCTAACCTCCTGTTAATGAACTGTGCACAGTTACGGAAATGTGAAGACGTGCCAAGTGAGTTGTGGGACTTGAGTATAGGTACCGGTAGATTCCATGAACTGGACCAACTTTCTATTCACTGTCTTACACGTGTCCAGACGTATACAGTGAAGTGATTGGGTGCAGCCTTTCCTTTTTCTTCATGAGCCTTCAATCATGACTACCTATTTGTATTCATGGGGCTACACTGCCCTTACCACGTTCCACCAAAGCCAGTGTTGTGGTGCCTTTTCCTCATCTGTTGCGCAGTGTCCTGATTTGGCAGGCTGCTTTTTAAGAGCCTTGAATGTAAACATTACTCCCGGGGACCAGCTGAAGTGTGAAATCAGCCAGTGTTTTTCGTGCCTCTTTCAGCTGCAATCCCTCCTCTCTTTGAAAGAGCGGAATCCATCATTAGACTACTTAAGAGTCTTGGATTCAGCGACGGTCTTGAATATCACACGCATGTCTTTTCAGCTCTGCCTCTCCTTGCACTACCAAGCTATTATGAGGTTTAGCTGAAGAAAACGAGGTACTGTGAGAGACCAACAAGCTGGGAGATGATGAGGACTGTTCTAAGTTGAGCTTCTCTGTAATCCCTCCCGCCAGTTGTGAAATAAGCGCTAAGCTCATCTCTCATCTCCCCACCTGCTCGAGAATTCGGCCTGTGGCCGGGACAGAACAAAACACCACACATAGAGACCAGACAGGGCAGTTCAGTCCCCCTGCTGGTCCTGAAAACAAGCCCACGGGATTCATGCTCAAGTTTACAGGGTGACAAATACAAAAGGTATTGTGTGTTTGGGAGGGGAAGGGGTTTTCCCAAAGGGGCTGAAAAACAGACCTTGTGGGAACATTGTCAGGAGGAAGTTTCTCACATTTAGAAATGTAAAAGTGTCCTGATTCTTTCATATCGACTTTCATGCTTTCCAGTTTTGTTGGGGTGGAGTTAGGAGTGATATATTGCATTAAATGTCCATTTTTTTAATGTTATGTACAAAAGTAAAACAGTGGAGAAAGCAAAACACCCACATGTCAGTTTAATCTTTATAAAACCTGAAACATCTTAATATCTTAAGACAGTGTTTCCCAATGTGGTCCTCAAGGACCCACAGAGAGTCAAATTTTTTGCTAGCAAGTTGGGATGGAGCAAAAATGTGGAAGGGCCGGATTGGAAAACACTCATTACCAGAACCAGTATATTCTCTTATACTGTATATTATCTCTGTATTATCTGCTGTCCTGACTAGTAAGATCTCACAAAATGTAGCTCTCCATAAAAACCGATAAACAGCACTCAAGCAAGGGGAAACATGAGAGATTACCTGCAGGTGTTTGTAAATTTGCCAGATTCCTGGGTAACTCTGTATCAAAGGTTAAGACAGTGAGGTCAATTGGACCAACCATCTAAATACATAAGTGCACCCTACACAACAGCGGGAATATTCTCAAGTGTGCTGTCCCAAAGCCTACTAGCCTCCCCTGCACGATAGTAGTGAGCAAGAAGGCTTCAGAACTCATGACTGTGATGCATAACACTGTATGTATGGCCTGGCCATCCCATAATAATTGAAGAGCTGTGAGTTGAGAAGAGAGAGCTTGATGTTCTCCTTTTCTATGTTGTGCAGAGCTGCTGGAGACCAAATCGATCCGTCCCTTCGGTTTCTCCTTCAACACCAGTGACTATCGCATCCTTCACGTGGACCAGGACCAGGGGCGACTCTACCTGGGCAGTCGCGAGTACCTGGTGTCCCTGGATATGCAGAACATCAACAAAGAGCCCCTCATCGTAAGGCCAGCCCCGGCACGGTCGCACACTTGACTTGTGTGACCTCTGACCTCCAGATGACCGGCCTGATTGAGCTACATTGTTTCTGTCCTTCTGTGTCCCTCAGATTCATTGGCCTGCTCCTGACCAGAGGAAGGGCGAGTGCAGAATGACTGCCAAGGGGGAGCAGGTAAAGTGGACCTTCCTGTCCTCACAAAAGCAGAAGCCCCGTTGCTTTTATTTCTAACACTATTTCAAAAACATTGATTTCCATTACTGAATTATGAACAATGAAAACACAATATTTGAACAGTTGAAACTGTGTTTGCGTAGAATGGGTTTAATTGCTAATAAAACAGAAGTTGTATTCATGTCTGTGTCCACTAGGGGGAGTGTGCAAACTTTGTGCGTCTTATCGAGCCATGGAACCGAACGCACCTGTATACGTGTGGCACCGGGGCATACAAGCCGATTTGTACCTTTATCAACAGGGGCTGGAAAGCTGAGGTACAGTGTGCGGTGGCCATGGTTTTAAAATGCCCTGAGAAAGTATGATACGCTGCCTTCTCTTTGTGAGAATTCACTTTTTGTAGAAAAGGCTGGATTAAAAAAATAATCTCTACAGCATCTTGAGGAGATATCATGTTACCTCTAATCTCTGGATGACTTAAAACAAGATTGTCATTCTTTATCAATTCTGACATTAATAATTTTATTACAAATAATTTTATTACAATAGACTTTTATTCTAATCTCAATTATTTCTTCTATCAAATATTAATCGTATCAGATCTTCCTATTTTAAACGCATAATTATTTCTTTATTGAATGAAAACGAGATGTCTACTGATTTCTCCTGAAAAATAAGACTCCCTCTTTTTATAGGATTATGTCTTCAGGCTGGTGCCCGGATATGTGGATTCAGGGAAGGGGAAATGTTCCTACGACCCCAATCAGGAGAACATCGCCACTCTCATCAGTACGATGCCACTCGCCACTTCCCACCTCCATCTCCACGCCCTTAGGATCATGCCGTTTTCTTCTGTTTTCCATTGTTCTTCACTGCTTCCGCCATACTTATGTTGCATGCATGTGTTCTTCCAGATGGAAACTTGTATGCAGGGGTCTACGTGGACTTCATGGGCATGGACCCGGCTGTCTTCAGAACCATGGGCGAGAGGCCAGCTATCAGAACGGAGCAGTACGACTCCAGGTGGCTCAATGGTGAGTGATAACTAAGTAAAGCGGCGAGGATCCACGGGGAACGTGAGATGGAGTGGCACAAGAACCGTGCTTTCCCCCGCAGAGCCCGTATTCATTCAGATCCAGCAGATCCCAGACACCACAGAGAGAAACGACGACAAGCTCTACTTTTTTTTCCGCGAGAAGAACTTGGACACCGTCAGTGGGACCAGCCCCAGTGTTCTGGCCCGGGTGGGACGCATTTGTCTGGTATGGGCTCTTTCCTGCAGCTGTTTTTAGAGTGTCAACCCCTTTTGTCCATCTCACGTCTTTCACATACTGAACATACACTCTCATTATTAGCCTTTCCTTATCTCAACACAACGTTTTGATTGTGTCTCATCTAGATTTCTTAATTCAGTATTCAGCTCTGCAGTGTGGAGGCCTTGGGCTAATATGTAGGTTCAGAATGTATATATCAAGTGCCGAAGGAGTCTTTGACCCACATAGCGTGACTGTAACTTCCGTAGCTTTTTCATCCGAATCTCACTTGTCACCACAGAATGACGAAGGGGGCCAGAAGTCACTGGTGAACAAATGGACGACCTTCCTGAAGGCACGCTTGGTGTGCTCTGTCATGGGGGAGGATGGTGTAGAGACCTTCTTCGATGAGCTCCGTGAGGTTTCACCCTTGAAATGAACCAGACAGCCACTGTGTCCGTTTCACTCTGGTGTCGTACAAATCCCCTCATTTACTTTCTATTAGGAGATGTCTTCATTCAGCCTACTCAGGACGAACGCAATCCTGTTATCTACGCCGTCTTCTCCATAGCTGGGTAAGCTCTCAGCTTTTGATGCTGTTTCTGCCTGTCCAGTTCAGTCTGTATCACTCACTTTCCTGGCCTCCCCTTACCATCCCTTCCATGGTGACGGCTCCATGCCCACTGTCTCCTGCTGCCCCCAGCTCCGTGTTCAGAGGCTCAGCCGTTTGTGTATACTCCATGTCTGACATCCGCAACGTATTCAATGGCCCTTTCTCGCACAAGCATGGTCACAACTACCAGTGGATCGCATATTCCGGAAAGATCCCTTACCCACGGCCCGGCACCGTAAGTCATCGCTGTCATCTAATGCATTTCACTCCTGCTGAATGCCAGTCTTGGATATAATCTGATGTGTTCTATAGTCTGAAGTTTGGTTACCTAGAATGTTTCCTAGGATTTTCTGACATTAGCCAAATGAATCTCTCATCCCAGTACAAAAGCCTCCTCAGCGTAACAAATTTCTGAATCATTAAAATTCTTCCCAGTCTGTTCATTCTACCTCAAGCTGATGTCTCTCTCCTATTCCAATCTGTTATATTTTAGCTGTTATGTGGTTCACTAATCAGCACAAACCAGTTTCTCAATGTGCAAGGAAGTGAATCAACATGACTAACCAGCTGTATCACCGTGTCTATCCCTGATTCTTTCTCTCCACATTCCTTCTTCTCCTTATCTGACTGTCTTTCTTGAACCTCCCCAGTGTCCAGGGGGCACATTCACCCCTGGCGTACGCTCAACCAAGGAGTTCTCAGATGAGGCCGTGAACTTCGTGCGGACACATCCCCTCATGCACCACCCGATCTACCCGCTCCACAAGCGCCCTCTGGTGGTGCGATCTGGCGTTGACTACCGCTTCACCACCATTGCAGTAGACCAGGTGGATGCAGTAGATGGGAGGTACGAAGTTCTCTTCCTGGGAACCGGTGAGTGTTAATTCCTGGTGATCTATCACTCCAGACAATAGTAATTAAGGGTTAAGATGTCCCTCCACACCCAATTTAGATCGTGGAACAGTCCAGAAGGTGATCGTTCTACCCAAGGACACCAACATCATGGAGGAACTCACTTTAGAAGAAGTTGAAGTCTTCAGGGTAATGGGACTGTCTTCATGATGAATCTTCTTACTGATTCCCATCCACATCCACATATTCTGTCATATCAATCGTCTTCACATATAATGCTTCTTTTGTACATTTTTTTAGACTCCAACCCCAGTGAAAACAATGAAGATATCATCTAAAAGGGTAAATCATATATAATCCCTCAACCCTCTTTCTAGGAAGAATAATCTCCCCGTCATGTACATCATCCGTCTTTTTATTCTTTTTGGAATCAACAGCAACAGCTTTATGTGTCGTCTGAGGCAGGGCTTAGTCAGCTGTCCCTGCACCGGTGCACGGCCTACGGTAAGGCCTGCTCCGACTGCTGCCTTGCCCGGGACCCATACTGCGCTTGGGATGGGGATATCTGCGCTCCCTTCACGCTGGCCACCAAAAGGTAGGAACAGACAGATGCCTGTGGGGTTCTGTTGCATGGCGGGACACGTCCAGTGAGAAGGTGCTCACCGGAGCTACATGCTGTCCCACTCAGGAGGAGCAGAAGGCAGGACATCAAACACGGAGATCCCCTGCGCCAGTGCCGGGGCTACAACGCCAAGGGTGAGGCAGCTCCCCCAAGGCTCTGTGACGGCTCGGGGCCCCTGTGGCGGTTCTCCACACCAGTCACACTTAAAAGTCCTCTTGATCCCCACAGAGAACCGTCTGAGAGAAACTGTGCAATTCGGCGTGGAGGGGAACAGTGCATTTCTGGAATGTCAGCCTCAATCTCCCCAAGCAACAGTGAAGTGGCTGTTTCAAAAGGACGGCAGGAGGAAAGTGGTAAGAAAGGCCCTGCAGCCACCCTCCGTCCTGCTTCTCTTTCTTTATTCCTGTGCCTTTTGTGCAAGGCACGGCTCTCTCTCTGGTCTTTCTCCTACTGTCCCTCTCCTGTCACCGTTCACTCTGTGTGTCACCCTCGCAATCGCTTCCTGTCCAGCCTCTCCATTTCCTCTTTGTTATGCACGTTTCTAAACCCAGCCCTGTTGGGTTCGGGCATGTCTGTGTAGACGAAGGCCCCTTATTTTGGCTCATTTGGCTAAAGTGCATCAGTCCTCATCAATCCACTGTTAGGACAATGTGGACCTGCAATGGAGGAGTAGGAGGGCTAGCAATGAGATCCCGTCAAGCCATCAGGCTGAAGTGGTTTGTGGGGTTTTATGGTAACATACAATTAGCAGCTCAGGGGAGGTCTACAGGCTTCCTAACTGATGTACCCCTCTTGGGGTTTGTGCTCCTACCTTCTTAACCCATCAAAACAAACCTCCTGTTGTCCTCTTCCCCCACCAGCTCCATCGGGACCGTGAGGTCCTAAAGACGGGTCATGGCATTCTACTAAAAGCCGTGAACCAATCAGATGCTGGGATGTATCACTGCCTGGCTACTGAGAACAAATACAAGCGTACCGTGGCTCGGGTGGCGCTGCGTATCCTGGACCGCGAGATTGTGGAGGCCCTCACCTCCCCTGACACAGCCCCTGTCCGCCACCACCCCTTCCCGCCGCCCCCACCTCCCCCTCCTCCGAATCCGCCCCCGCAGCCAGAGGTGGAACTCATGACCCAGTACTGCCAGACGTATTGGCAGGAACCAAAACGAACCAGCAGAAGACATGTGGAGGATGTGGCGCCGCTCTCCGGCCACTGACGCCTGGGTCAGTACCAGCATTCCAGCCGTGGGCTTTGTGTCATGGCCTCGATCTGGTTTCCCTTCCCTGAACTGTAGGAACAACTCGACGATTAAAGAGAATACAGTCCAGTCTGACCTAAGCTGTCCAACTGGCACATCTGGTCTCAGCTTCACTCCAAAACTGCAGCTTCATCCGTCCTGCACGAAGACAGCCGGGTATGATCGGATCCCTCTTCTGCGTATTTACGTATCGTGGTGGGCTGGGTTCCCTCGGTTATCCGTTTTTCTAATTTTGCTCCTCAGCAGCATGTGATCAGAGATGCAGTCCAACCTTTGCTGTGCTTCTCCTGCTTTCAATGGGGTTTATGTGTTGCTGTTTTGTTACCTGGACCGTGATCCTTCCTTCAGCCAAGAACAAACTCAAGATGTGGATCAAGTGACTGCGACAATGACAACACACTGCTAGGGTTAAGAAAACAGCGTGGCAAGGCTAAGGTTGAGGTCTGAAGACAGGCACAATGTGTTACACTACACATGTTTAGGTTATTGACAATTAATGTGCAATATGAATTAACACTTTGAACTGTGCAGTTGGTCTAAGTGTATGTAGTTATTTAAACTGTTAGATGCTAAAGTTAGTATTTAAAGCACTTATAAGCCACAGACCTTTAAACTCTCTGAATATCATTGCATTATATTCAGTGTTGGGAAAGGTATTCACAAAAGAAATCCATTACAGACACAGGTGGATGGTTCAGGTCCAGAAAGCACAAATCCAGACCAAGGTTTTGTTTCAGTTCAGTTTAAAATGTCACCATTACAGAGTACACAACTGGTTGGTTGAAACAAAACCTTGGTTTGGATTTATCCTTTCTGGACCTGAACATTCCATCTCTCTCTGTAATGGATTACTTCTGTGAGTACCTTTCCCGGCACTGAATATTTTAGACCATAAACTCACTTTTTTTGTAAAAAGCTATTGAAAGATTCATGCAATTATAACACCCCACATTAAAATTGTATGGCTGAGCTTTTAAGCATATTTAAATGACACGTTTCACACATGCAGTGTTCAGGATTTTGGTGTGTCAGTTTTTGTGATTTGGAGTTTTTGTGGATTTTTGTGTCAAAGCTATTTCTACTTGTGAAACGTACCTTGTGCAGTTATGATTTTTTTAAATGGTCATGATACATTAACTACTGGCATGGTTTATGAGTTGGATGCACAAATTGTGATTTATAAGTATAAACACTGATATAAAAGTAAGTCCAGTTGTCTCCTTCTTTGGTTTCATTGGCTAATTTAAATCAGAAACAATTATATTCAATCATTGTTACAGTAGCTAAACAATCTTAAGAATAGAGAAAGATAAACACTGCTTCTGAACTCCCAACTTCATTTATTTGTTATGCGTTATGCAATTAATTCAGGCATTCTTCAGATGATTTAGTCCTTCATTCCAGACTGTAGATATTTGGCATCATTGTGTGTATAAAAGAGTATAAATTATCCCAGAGGCAGATACATGCTGTAAGTGGAGAGATGGCAATCTAATTGTAGGGGATTAACATACTGATATTTAGTACAGGACCAAGGACAGGACCAAAAAAGGTAGTACAGTATAAAACAATAAAATCCCGTTCCATGTGTTTGTGGACTTTAAGTGAATCATGTCATTTAATGCATCAGATTCTCATTTTAAAGTCTGAATTAATGCGGTTTTTTTTTTTAAATTTCTGCTGTAATTTTGGTCTTTGCTGAGCATTGTGAAACATATCTCACCAAGATGAATGACTTAAAACACAGTGCAGAGTTTACAGGTGGCTATATGGAACTCCTGATTTTTATTCCATAATTCCTGTCTAGATTCTCACTTGTTTTCCTGTGGATTCTGGAGGTGTAAACAGTACCATCACCAGGCTTGGGGTTACAGATACGAGCTCATGTGGAGCTCTGTAACCTCGACCGAGTGTGTCACTGTATCTTCTTCTGGCATTCATTATTATTAAATCACTGTTCTGAGGTTTTTTTCCATGTGTCTACTAATTTCCCCATAAAGGCAGGATTTTCTTTGGGCTGTGTGCTTTGGGCATGTATTCCTGGTGGTGACCTGGATGCAGAAGGCATCTAGATTGGAGGGTGCAATGTTGCATATTAATTTATGTAAAGACCAATATTTGTGGACAGTATTGTATTAGAAGGTGTTATTGTTTAGCACATAGTTGTGGCTGTTCATGAAATTCATCATGGAACCATCTCATGTGAAAATGTATTTTGTGTTGTGCTGTGTTTCTATTACCTGCATGCAACTGGAAGACTACTTTGGACCTTTCCTGATGGACACCTCTCACATCAGACTTTTCTAACTGACGACCGAAGTGATGGATTATGGAATAAGCTCTATGAATCATCAAGAACACACAGTTTAGCTTTCCTGTGCTTCTGGGTCATAAGGATGCTACTGAGTCAGTCCCTGTGGTCTAACAGCTTTGAATAAATTATATCTCTTTTAAAGAACACATTAAAAACTGTTATTAATACCTATAAAAAATATGACTACCAGTATATTCATATACATAGTTAGTCTTGCTGTTTCTTAATAACAGTCATTTCCTGGAAACGCCTATCAGATAATAATTTTGAGAAATCTCCCATATTAGATGGGTTCTCGCGCTGTGTCTCTGTTGCATTTCTGGCTGTGATTGGGCCCAGTGATTGAATGCTTTGGGTCCAATCTGTAGGCTCTCGTGATGTTCATGCTGCGTCAACCCTTACAGTAACACAGGTTCACCTCCCAGAACAGAACTAATGGCACAAAATTTAATGAAACATATGATCATTTAACTGAGTATCTATCATTGAATTAACGGTGTTCTGGTGGTTATCAAGTGACCTGATGTGTATCTAAATCTCCTCTGGGCTTGGACTGAGTACTGCGAGTTTCCAGCAGTAAGGTTGTTCATCAATACCATGACAATATTTGAAGAAAGATATATATTAATATCAGCATCTGTGTATTATTGTGGTCTGTTACTTTAATGTCTAGTAAAATTTTCACTTTCGTGGTGCTATTTCACAAAAAGTGGTTTTTAGTATTATTTTTAAACACTTTTAAAGTACAATATCAAAAGAGTGAAACCAGGCAGATCCAGGCAGGCAGGCACGCGACACCGTCGTTTAACACGCAGCGTACGGAGCTGAGTCACCCAGCGTTAGCGCGTAGCATCACCTAAACCACCATTATTCCTAAAATAATAGAATAACATTTTCCCCACCATAAACACACATTATGAATAAAACTGCCCTTGAGTGGGACCCTGAAAATTATATTGTATTTAGCACTGGAGGAAATCTAACAGTAAAACCCCCGAAATGAACGTTCGGTGACTTTGTTCTTTCGTATAATTAAAGTGCAGTTAAAAATTTATGTGTTACAGATTTTTTGGCAGCATAAAAAGCTGAGGAGATGCAGTGCAACATCTAAACAAAGAGATGGCGACAAAACCCTAACTTAAGGACAGATCTTTTAAAACGGTGATTCTCAACCCAAGGACTACAACCCGGCAAAGGGTCGAGAGATGGAAATGTAATCATTTTAAAAGCAGCAAGCTTCTATGTCGGGGGTGTCCACACTTTTTCAGCCTTGGTTTCAGCTTTACTTATAAATGATCAAGTCAAAATTATCAACCTACTATAAAAATGCATATATTACTTTATAGATATTCCGAGCATTCTTTATTATTGTTATTATTATTATTATTATTTTATTATTCATGATAAAATTTCCCTTTGGGATAAATTAAGCATTCGTGAATTGAAGTACGATTTTAGTTCCTTCATCGTTGTCTTTCTCAGCTCGCTTTTCGGAGGAAAGTTAATGTCGTAGTTTTTATGAACAATCCGAAAATGCACATTTCCCTTCTTCGGAGTAGCGACAGTAGACTGACAGAACGCACTTCGAATATGACGTTGTGAAAAATAACTTGTCCTTCCATTCCGTAGCGGTAGGTTTTTGTCTTCTTGCTTTGTCCAGCTCCCCCATCCATTTTATACCCTTTTTTAAGTTTAGTATAAGCAATTTGGAGGCGACTCGGTAGCTTGCTAGAGTTTGGCAGAAGCTGGCGCGGTTGAATGCGTCATCCATCCTCTATTTTGCACGCGGTCGACGTATTGCGCACCCCTGTCGTATGCTTATCTGCAATCAGATTTCCCAGCTGCAACCATAGAATTAACCTATGTATAAATACAAATCCAAAAAAGTTTTTCAGCGATTTGTGACAATCTATGTGAATGGGCAAAGCCTTCTGCCAATAGGGGTGACATATGCCTGTGAAAAGCAGACATACAGGATGTAAGAGCCTTGGCAAGACTTGCACTAATGTGATATAGCACAGAGTACAGCATAGGTACCCATACAATAAAATTCACAATAACAGTCTAAACCACATTCATCTCAGATTGTAATTACCCAGAGGCGGTATAAGGTGTAAACTAAAATTAAAATATAAATTTACTGATTTTAATGGCCCACATAATAGTTATTGGTCTAAATTATGTTTTTTCATTACATCTTAGTTCCACATCATGAAACCCAAAACGTATCACACAGACAAAGTGAATAAAGCTTTCAAGTTAATAGTGAATAATTTGGCCTAAAAATACCTTTTGAAGTGATATTAATAGATGAATAAGAGGAAATGTACTATTTCCGAAGGAGATGAATTATCAAACTTTGTATGCACTACTTAAGAGAGAAGGAGAAGACCCATAAAAAGAGTTTCTATGACATGATAGTCAGGGAAGGTACACAGGGGGTCAGTGTGCCTACAACCGGGCCTAATTGTTTTCTTCCTTTGTTTGCTGTTCTTCAGTCTTCAATTGACGGAAATTTGAGTTTATGTCAATGCTTACACAGACCTTCCTCAGCTTTTGATATCTGCATAAGAAATGGGTAACATACCCGACATACGCTGCAGGCATCAAGTTCAGTACGATAAAAATCTTAGTACTGAATAAAACAATAACAAACTAATATTATTTCAGTGCATCCAAGGAATGTTTTATTGTCAGTGGTAATGCTCAACACTTGCAGAAGATTGGGAGTTCCTTAGCTGTATGGGAAGATGGTCTGTCACACAAAGTGCAGGATCCCAGGCTCGGTCAGCAGGTTCGTTTTCCTAAAGTGGAATTCCACTGCAGGATTGTAACATTTCTCCTGCCCTTTCCTATGTCATTGGTGCCAACATGCACCACAACCACTGGATCCACACCGGCTGGGACCAAAAGCTTGTGAACACGATTCAGAAGCTCCCCTACCTGGGCACCAGACAGGCAAGACACCGTGCGGGACCCACCATCACGTGTGCACACATACTGTAACTGTCTACACCACTAATAATTGAATCCCTTCTACCACAAGCGCACTCTTCCTGGGGGGAGGGGGCTCCCTGGTGCCCAAGGGCCCACCTGCCACCCCAGTCTCTGGAACTGGAAACACCTGAAAGCAATTTGACACTGCTGGTGCCTCTGTAAAGTGCACACGCCCTATCTTACATCTATGACCTACGGTCACCCAGCTCTCTCGACCTCCTTGTTCCAAATTCACCCCCCTCCTGCTTGTGGTGTACACACCTTCTCCCTAAAAGGCGTATTAACTTAATCTTCTAACTCCGTCTTGTGTTGTAAGAGAGTCAGTTGCTCCTCAATGTCGCAAACCTTGACCATGAGTGAGTCAACCAGATGACATTGTTTGGATTCATATTATTATTACTATGATGATATCTGTTAATTTATATCACACCATGAAAATCATTGGTCACCCCTTGGCCATCCCACTGAATGTCTGCTGGCTCCCCTGCTTCCATAACTTGATATTTCGTTGGCAGTGCTGGGAGGGGATGCTGCATGCTTTGTGTAAAGGATGAACTGAACATATCACATTTAGATATCTTTAGAAATACGGTTGCTTATGAAGTTACAGCCATTCCAGAAAAGCTTGATTTCAGCTGTGATCTTCGTATGGTATCATTCAACAGAGACTGACCCCAGATTAACCACTAATCAGGGACTGCTGCAATAGTAGTGCAATTGGGCACACTAAGTTAGACACCAGAAAGCGATTATGCTGACTTTCACACCAGCGTATTTGGGACCCACGTTAATCAGATCATAACATCGCCATCTACTGACCAAAAAAGGAAACACAATTCAAAATCAGCCCCGTGGCCAAAATTGCTCTTCCTTCCTATACTCAGATCCATCACCCCTCTACCTCTGGTTCCACCTTGCAATTCACCGATTATTTATTACTTATGTTTTTAAAAATGTACTCAGCCACTTGCCAAGTTACACGGCATATAGCTTCACTTAAAGTGGAAGATTTTCTTCAAGGTGGAATGACTTTCACTGCTTTATGAGCAGGCATATAAATATAAATTATACAAATTTATGTGGAAAAAAACTACAAAAACATCAGAATTTTAAGAGGTATTATAAAGGGTGATCATTTCAATCCAAGATGTCTTTGACATTTGCTTTGGGTTTGATATGACATGGTAGCCATTATTTAGCCTGTGTAAATATGAATGATTTTTTCCCCTTCCCTTCAAAAAATCCACAACAGACTTTTAAAAAATCATTCAACTGCATTCATTGGAACAGACAAGACAAAAAATTGCAACATTATGGAAGAGACCATCCTTGTGTCCTTTCAGATAATAGACAAAAAAATCTGTGAGTTTTTGGTCACAGCTTTCAGTTACTGACGGAACCTCACATGTTCTGATTAATCCTATTTTGCGATGTTCTGAGCCATTAAAGATACACATTTTGGCTTTATTGCAATAATATTGAACGGCTTGGATAACAATTTAAATCAATGTTGATTACAGTGACCATGCAGTCCAATGACTCCTGGTCCAGTCAGTCCTCTTCAGCTTTTGCACGTTGAATGAATGACACGGATTGAGCTTTCAAGTAAATTGTCTTGACCAGGTTCTTTCAGTGACATAACCAGAGAATGGATGGAAAACAGTGACACGAATCAACAAAGAAAAAAGGATAAAACAAAAATGAGCAGAATGCCACAGCGGCCGTTGCGTTTAGTTGATGTCCTTATCCTGTTCTGCCACTTAAGGGCTAACGGTTTTCATGGGAATGCTCAAGACCCTCTCACTGTCATCAGAACACAGGAAAACATCAGCCCTGGTTTTCTTCTCAGGCCTCTGGTCAAGGAGATCTAGTTAGGTTACATCTGCATCGATGCAGTGTGAACAAACAGTGGGAGCAAAATGGAGACTGATGTATACAGGGATGCTTTGAAACAGCTGTTTGTGGGCTGGGCTGGGCTTGCTGCGTGGCGAGGGGTAGGTAACTATTATAGCCAAACAGGTCCAGCTTTCAAACTCACAGGCCAACAGATATGAAAGACCTACTTCTTGCCTGTCTTTACATTGGGACAGAAACTAAATTGACTACATATTTGCTCTGATCTATATAAATATAGATTTCAAAGTAAAACATTTCAAGTTGCAAGATGAAAGAAATATATTACAATTAAATATTTTTATTCTTTGTATTTTCACTTTTTCTATGTACTAAACTACTAAAATTGCAGCGACTGTCACTTTGTTTTTTTTAAGGGACTTTAAATCAAAATTCATTCAATTGTATTAGCATTCCTCCTGTCATTTATACAGGAAGCTGAAAAGATTGCCTTAGTATGGATTTGGCTTCCACTGTAGATATCATTACCCAACCTTGAGGGGAAAACCGAACAACCCTGCAACTTAATACAATTCAGACTTGGATGGACGTAAAAAAGACGGAAGTTTGAAAAAACCAGATTGGATCATTTGGGCAAATGACACAGGATCATTTCAGCTACAGGAGAATAAGCCTCTTTTGTTAAACCCAAGGCTCCTTTGCAATGCAGTCTTTTTCACAGCCAAAGACGTGCATAACTGAGAATGGCGTTCCAGTAGGGTAGGGATGTGCTGTCCTGCCTTCGTGTCTTTGGCTGAAGGAGATGTGTTAGTGACTACCTATCCTTTGGTTTCCTCCAGACGCCCAGTCCATAATGATGAGGGATATGCTGATCACCATAAGCAAGAATCCTGCAGCTGCGAAACAGGCAGCCTGACATCGAAAGGAGAGAATAGATGAGAAAACGTGACTAATCATGCATTGCAACTGTTATGTGCCCCGTCTTACTTTTTCGCATTTCCCCTTTTCTCAGAGATTGGTTCTGAGGAGGAGGTAGAGTGAGCTGTAGGCTGTTTGGTTAATTGCACCAGACTCGCTGAGGACCTGATAAAAGCCTATTTTTTCTTCTACTGTTTTTCTGTTTACTTTGTCTCTCTGGAGACAATTTTGTAATAATTTTGTTACTTTTGTTTGCTTATAGGCAGGCTGCATTTTTTGCCTGCTTTACTGGTTGTTCTTTGCGTCCCTACAGATCGGTGAGTTTTGTCAGCTAGTGTAGATAGTCAGAATAGGGAAGGTAGTACGGAATATTTAACTTTCTTTCGTATTTAAAACGAAATGCGAGTTAGGGAAGTTCTTTTACAACCAGAGTGTGTAGGTTGGTTCCCCATCCTGATTGGGTAGTTATTTATTTTGTGGTTGATTTAGATTTCTTCTGTAGAATGGGGTGCTTTAATAAATTGCTTTCTTGCATTGGCCATGCATCTTTGCAGTGTCTTTTCGCTTTTGACAACTCATTATTTTGGGCCTTGATTTTGGGTCATAACTGCAAGCAAGTACTGCTCTTCGGGGAAGAGGATGTACCTGAATCTTTGGTCTGGAGTTCAGTGGTTCCAGATTCTCAGGGACAATCCTTATGTAGAAT
>JABFEB020000124.1:23605452-23626960 GCA_019775895.2 Stomatorhinus ivindoensis
CTACTTCGCGGAAATTCAGTTATCGCGGTCGGCCTTGGAACCTATCTCCCGCGATAAGTGAGGGATTACTGTATTTGTTTATCGTATGCTAACTACTTTGCCGAAAAAAATAACAAAATTTTGCTTTATAAGATTGTTGAAAATTTTTAGATTTGTGATCTGTCCTGTTGGATTCATCAGATTATATTTAGGTTTGGGCAGAATAATCATCTGATGTAACACCACTGACAGAAAGCTTGCAGCTGCCACTCACCAGGGCCCCTGATAAAACATGACCTTGGGCCCCCTGCTCATATTGGCACTTTCAAACGCTCACTTAATTTTATAAATTGGGGGGGGGGGGGTGAATTTGTCATGGTATCCATGCCCCACCAACACCCTGCCTGGATAAGTTGGCGAATGGCTACAACTGCAAAACGAACCCTACACTGGCTACCTGTAATATTGTCCTATATCTTGGACATTGTCATGATCCGCCCGTGCAAGCCTCCTGTGTGCCACGCCCCCCTCGCTACCTCGTGTCTGATCCTGATGGACACCACCTGTTTGCTTATCAGTTCGTGCTCGTCCTGCGTATTTAGTCCGCGTCTGAGTCCGTCTCCCCAGATCTGTCATTGGAGTGTCAGTGTAGCGTTACGTGCCGTGTTTCCTGGATGCTCCGTATTAAACCCTGCTTCCCTTCCCGATTCCCGCATCCCGAGCCGGTTTCCCCGACCGCCAGCCGGCTTGTCCGCCCTGATACATGACAGACATCTCCGCTTATAAAGCCTTTGTTATCTGGATGGCACTGAGTCCATATTGGAGCAAAGGAACGCTTCAGAGCACATGACTCTCTCTTCAAGAACTGGGCAAGGAATTGATAAGACCTGAAAATCCAGAGGAGAGAACACATTTGCAATGTACACACAGTAAAACTTTGTGCTTTATGTGGTGTGTATATGCTTCGAATTTGTGTTCAACTGGGCTCATTATGTAATTTCAATATAACTCTGCATGTTAACGTTGTCCTTTCAATTTGTTTAGTTCAAAATAATAAACATCAATAGCTCTGGAAATCTTGTCTCCTTTTTTTCTGCTTAGGATTAACAATAAATTTCACCTATGTCTTGAGTATTATTATTGAGTTGATTTCTGATTTCTACAATATATATATACATTCCATACAATATATAAATATATTACAAGAATATTTGTTGATGCATTCGGGGAAAAGTTGGCTCAAACTTGGCTTAAAAATAAAACAAAAACACACAGATTTGAAAATGTTAATAAAAGTTTACCAAGTTTTGTCTGGAAATAGCCTTGCACCTTATCTTTCAGAAAGATTTGTTCATACATTATGGGAAAGTAAGAAATAAATTTTAAGTACATCTTATACTTCATACATACCACTGGAAATCACCCTTTTCCTTTGCTATTGTCCTAAATGTGTTCTAACACCATAATGTTATATCTATGCATGCCCCACACATTTCAAGCGTGAATGATTTCACCAGGTTTTGGCTTGAACGCAATCGGTGCATCTCTAGCATTAAGAGATTTTAACAGAAATTAATTTCTGTGCTGACTATACAAACCATAAAATCTTTTTTTTCTTTCATGATATCGCAACATTGTATTGTAGGAGGGACAAACTTTTTGTCTAGCAGAGAAGATAATAAAATCATTCATAAATGAAGTTTCTTTTTTCTTTACTGAAAAATACCCAGAACTCTCCGTATTTTAACTGAGATTTTCAACCTGCTCTCCACGCTGTCCCTTTGTGTATGACGACGTCAGTACGCTAGGGGGCGCTAGGCAGCCACTTTGTCACCTTCTCCCAGCCTATACTAACCAATTTGTTCTTTGAAATGTATATTTTCTCACTGACTAATACTGGAAAACCAGCAAAGTTTTTTTTTCCAGTTATTGCAGTCGGGGCCAGCCATTTTGAAAAGAGCAAAACA
The DNA here is from genome assembly GCA_019775895.2 of Stomatorhinus ivindoensis. Lineage (NCBI taxonomy): Eukaryota > Metazoa > Chordata > Actinopteri > Osteoglossiformes > Mormyridae > Stomatorhinus > Stomatorhinus ivindoensis. The sequence continues at coordinate 23,607,399 of JABFEB020000124.1, forward strand.
TTTTTAAAAAAGACATACTTTATTTCTGAACTGAAATGAAACGATAAAGCAGACATGATTACAGGGGTGAATTACAACAAATAGGGGCAGTTTTCACAATGCATGGGGCCAGGAATACTCTATTGTACCCCTTCCATGTATTTCTGAAATTATGAGAATGAACAGGCTTGACCAGTGGAATCTCTGACACTCTTGGCCACTCCCCTTCCAGGCCACTCCTTGCTATTTGCCCATGTCCACCCAAGCAAAGAAGTTACAGCGTGCTTCTGGGTTGGAGGCGTGTCCCTGTGGCCTGGCACACACGAAGAACTGGCGGCCCAGGTTTGGCCCCGCCTTCTTCACCGTCCTCAGCACGCAAGGTTCCTCGTGAGCCTTGCAAAGTGGCGGCTGTGGCGGGCCTCGCAGAACTGTCCTCCAGAATCCCTGCGACGCCTGGGCACCTGCTTCTCCACTTTTGCTGTCCTCCCTCTGACCGCTACCCCAAACCCTACTAGGGTTCTCCCTGCCACCGGTCGATCCCACAGCTTGAATGGATGCTGGTCTATCTGCGATAGGCTGCGGCTTATCCACAGTCACTGAAGTTGGCGTTGGTTCCTTGTTCTTCTCTGCGGCTGTCGAGCACAGTGGGTCAGCCAGATTTGCTCTGGGTTTGAAAAACGCCAACAAGCTCCCCTGGGGCTTTAACGAGCTATTGGACATCTTGCTCTTCTTGCCCTTGGTGCCATGCAGCTCTGGTGCCCCTGCTTTCCTTTTGGCACAGCTTGGGGTGCCCTCAATGGGTGTGATGTTTTCACAAATCTCCCCCGACTCTTGGGAACCAGGCAGAGGGTCCTTAGAGTCGCTTGGGGTCTGTTGATCCACCTTGACCAGAAAGCGGGACAGTTTTTGCTGCCTGCCTGCAAACTCGGGCATGTAGCGGGTGCATAGTGGCGGACATCTGGGACTAGGCAGGAGGGCACAGCTCAGGCGGCCCCAGACGGGGCAGTGGTCGGACCCTTCCACCTCTGGCATTATGTCAGTCCCTAGGAACCGGGTCTCGGCCAGGACTTGGTCAGCAAAGATGTAATCAATCCTTGTGCCGTAGTTAGTCTGCCGGGCCCCCGTGCGAGTGGACCAGCACGTGAAGGCACCCTCACGTGTTGGGTGAAAGTACCGGAACATGTCCACAAATTTCCTGCTAGCCATTTCAGACTCCAGTTTGTACTCTTCATCCTCATCTTCCTTATCATCCTTCTCCTCCTCCTCCTCCTTACTTTCTCCAACTAGAAAGCTGTTCAGCCATTTCCTCCCAGGATTCTCCTCAAAATTATCCTAGAAGAGGTGAACAATATTAAAAACTTCACAAATACAAGAAAATTAAAGCAGGTTTATTTAAATAAGTCTTAAAAATGCATACTAAAACCGACCTGAATGCATACAGTAATTTTTTTTTATTATGTCAGTGAATTTAAGTCTGTCCTCATCTGCCTTAATGCTGCAGTTTCCTTTCGTGTAGATATCCGTCCCCCTTTCAGAATGCTGGGAGAGACACTTACGATCTCGTCGGGGTCACAGTGGTCTATCGGCTTGTGGGAGGTGTTAATGTCGCCCAAAACGATCACGTGGCTGTGCAGGAGAGAGGGAAAGGCACAAGGCCGGCTCATTCCTGGAGGGGCTGACCCAATCACACAAGCCACTCTCGACACACTCACCTCCCTGCTCCTAAGAGGGCCTGAGCCCGGATCTGAAGCAGCTTACAGAAGCGCAGCTTGAAGATCCTCCGCTCTGGTTTCTCTGGGTCAGCTCGCGGGCAGTACACATTCACCACCGTCAGCGTCTCCTCGCGGCCCTCACACCTGGGCCAAACAGAAACACTCGAATCCTGCTGACATGGACCCAGCTCACACGGACAGCGGTCAGTCACGCTGGGATACTGAAGCCAGTCAGATTACACCACGTCACAGTATACTGACTCAGAGCTGCGATTCACTCTCCAGAATAAACAAAGGATGCGGGAAGAAACTGGTGTAGGGATGCAGGCCTGAGGAAAGACCATAGATCCGTATGCCTGAAAAAATGGCCCGTAATCTGAACTGTTCCTGCAAGATATCCATCTGGATTAAATGACGGGTACTATAAAGAAACTGGCAAGCAATGGAACATACTAATAACAATAGTAATAATAATAAATCATCATTATCATTATTATTATTAATATTTTGACATATGAGATCAAGGCCAGGTCTACCGGATAATGAACGCTGTGGTCTCTAATAGACTATATGATCTGAAAATGTAACAGGGTCAGATTTGCAGGGGATTCATGTTACCCACTGAAAGCAGGAACATACGCAGAGCTCCGTGACAGCATTACTCATGGTCACACGACTTCCTCATTTCAATGTGGGACAGATCAGGCGATTCCAGCTTAAAAATAAAACGCCTTTTTCCTGCTTTTCATTATAACAAAGAATGAGGACTTCCATGACTGGACTGCAGGTGAGATCAGTTATAATTTAAATGAAATGTTCGTGTTAAAAGGATATTTTTATTTATAAATAATCACTATGGTGACCATCTAATCCATGTCAGGAGGGACACCGTGAGCTACTTCAGGTTTTACAAACTACTGAATGGCTCCTGTGCTTGGCTAAATAATTTGGTTCTTCTTGAATTGTTACTGGTTTGTGTCCTTGATTGAGAGACTCATCCAGCTGTTTCACATTAACATTAGTAACACGTGCATGGTTATCGGAGACTAACCAATCAGCACACAGGAAAAACTCAAGTGCTTAAGTGAAATCCAGGTCCTTTTAATTGAAATGGTAGTTTACAAACCATGTCATAGCTTAGTGTCCCTCCTGACATGGATTAGGTGGTCATTCTAATCATCACCGAGATCACAGACTCTGCAAAACCACACAGGAGGTAAGACACAGCGTAAAGCCGAGAGTTTCGAGCGCTGGGTTATGTTACTTCTCACGGATTCCTTAAAATTGTGCTTGTGATAAAATCATTGACATCAGAGTGGTAGATTCGGCTGTTTTGGTTGGAGTGTTTCACTGGAGGGTAGGATGTACCCTAGAATTTTGCTAAGCTCATGTTGGGTCACCATCCGGGATACGCACAAACAGGTTCTGAACACCTCCAGACATCCATACCTCACTTTGTGCTGTGTGATGATGGCTCTTCCCTCATTATCCAATGACTGTAGCTCCTCATCTTCAAAGTCATTTTGGTCACCGTAACACCCTACAGCTCCATCGTGATTTGTCAGCAGTCCTGTCAATCCTTCTTCTGCAGCAACAGGAGTGGCACTGTCTCTGCAGAATGTTGCCACCCCTTAAAAAACAAATTTACAGATGTAACTTCTGCATAAGTATGGAGTTGTTGTGGAATTATGCAAGTTAGTAGGGTGGCTCACCTGAATACCCACTGCGACCTCGACTGAAGCTGAAGAAAGAGTTGTATCCCTCTATGATGGCAATTTTCTCATTCAACAGATCTCCTAAGAAACAAAAATAATCACGAGGCTAGAGAGTTATGTTTATAAACAAATGCACCTATTTCACCATCATATGCTTTTGTTCCTATTCGGGGCAATCGATCGCGGTAGCTGCTACTCATAAGCTACTTGCTGCTTCTATACTATTGTAATGTTTGATTACACAACACGGAGTATTTCGCCAAACGCTTCTTTGGCTGTGGTACGCCGAAGCCTGCCTCATGGCCTTCCCGTCGTACTTTGGCACTGCACTTGCCATCATGCAGCAGCCGTACACTGTGCGCCTTGACAGCATGTAAAACCCGGACAATAGCGCGCGCTCAGCTTACGCGTCACTTTCGTCTCTTGCAAGCAGATGATGTCAGCGTCCAGGGACTCTAGCGCTTTCCTAATGCCGCCTTTAAAAGTCCTTATGCCGTTAATGTTCCAGGTGACGATCTTCATATTCAAGTTTGAGGGGTTGTGGCATCCCACTTTCTCAAATCTCTAGATTGGACCGGTAATTGCACAACAGGACTGGCTGCATAGCGCGCTTCCGACTTAAACAGCCAATCGGATGAGACCCGGTACGTCATCTGAGGGAGGAAATTATATCATAAAATGGGTGGGCCTTAAATGCGTATGGCGGGACGGGCGATTCCTTGTTAAATATCCAATCACGGACAAGTAGCCGGATGTTACAAGAAGGATGTCACGCCCCATCGCAACTTCAGCTGATATAAACGTTTTACACATAAATTGGAGTTTATTCTGCACATTGGTGAAGGTCAATGGCGTAGGCGTAGTGATGAAACCATGACAAAAAACAAAAGTGTATGCAACAGACAAACCTGTATCTGTTTGTCACGTGCATATTGTGCTGCACGTAATATAGTATCTAGGTTCCAAATTCTTTAATAGTTGTCAATTAACACCAACATTTAATATTTTATTCTTATTTTATTCATGCATGGCATAACCAGCGAATACAGTTGGGTGTTTACTAAAACTATTTTAGACCATATACGTTTTTCATAATGTGTCCTCTTGTATACATTCCCATTGAAAACAGAACACTACCAACTTCTTAACTGGCCTGGTATGAACATAACCGTAATGGGAAGATGTATTTGAACACTGCCGGTACAAAAATTTGCAGACGGTAACCTGACTCATTTGTTACCAACTGTAATCTTAGCGTGCGTGTCTCCGTTTGTATAACTGTCCTTCTCCTGTTTCAGGACGGTACCGGCGTTTATGGTGGATGAGCGGCCATCCATCGCATTGACTTAGGGGAAGGTGACGTTACTTAGCAAGCGGGGGTCGAGCTTGTGTGGTAAGCATCAGCATATCTCAAAGCGAGGTGAGGATAAAGGAAATTCAAGATGCATTAATCGCTGTGTGACCTCGGCCGGCCGGATGCGACAGTACTGTTGAGTCATCATTGAGGATAGTACCGAAGCAGGAGTACAGACGCAATGTGCGCCCTTTGGAAGTATAGAGCTTCAGTGAAGAGGTGAGAGACGAGTATAATGCGTGCACATGACCCTTCCCAGCCTGCAGGCTCTGTCAGGCTGAGCAGATCGGCTGTGTGTAATTCTGCGTACGTTATTTCATCGCCGTATCCGGCGGCATTTTTTTTCTGTCCGCTGGATGGGACATTTAAACACATCAGCTAAACTGCTATGTTGGAGATCCGCTCTTGTGAAATCCTAAACCAAAGGTGAGCTTGCCCAGGTGGTTAATGGAAACCGGTTATTATCTAGCCGCATAATGAAGCTGAATGTGTAACGGTGTACTTGTGGAAGCGTTGGCGGGTCAGTTGTTTCGGTTTGCTAACCTAACTTTTCCTGTCATTGGTATTGCCGAGATAATGATTTATATTCCAGGTTGTATCTGAGGGATTGATGGTCAAAGGACGGATATTACCTCTGTGGTTGTGAAGTTAAGTTTTGTGTTTCGTGTTCCGTGTTCCGTCTTCGCCTTAGTAGTGATTGTGCATTGCAGAAACTTACACCTGTTATTGCAAATTAACCAGTTGCGGTGATTGTCAGTCTTAACCCTTCAGAAGAACCTCAGATGTTTAAGTGGTCTGCTTACCTGATGGCTGTTTGTGGTATTTTGTTTGAACCTGAAGACCACACTGAAACGATGACATGGGGTGTAGAGATTGAGTGTTCATCTTTATACTTATGTGGGTAGCAAAAGTTATTCTGGTGGCTCTGTAAATGTCTAAATCCCATGGGTCAAAGAGACATTCTAGCAGTTTGTACATTCATCCAATCCATTGCTATGGACGTGTCAGCAGGTCTTGGACCCTAGATTCTGGCTGGCTGTTTTGTTCCCATAATAGGCTTTAAGGATTCCGCCTTGTCCTTCCTCTCCCTTCAGTCCTGTAGGAAATTTACACCAGCGCCTGTATCAAACGTGGCGCAGCCTCTTCTCTTGGAGTAGCTGCACACATGGAATACTAATGTAGCTTGCGGTGAAAACTGTACTTGTTTATGTAATGCTGTCTTTCTGTAGTGGGAAAGTGAGAACTGACCTCTTTCTTTAGATTCCAGGCTGAGTATTTTTTTTTTTAGTCTGTGAACAAAGTGCTTTTATTTTTCTTTTGTTTATTAATTTTTATTTACAAAGCAAGTCCTGAATTTTCTGCTGGCCTGAAGTGTTCTCAGTTGTGTGTGGTGATTGCTAGTTTGCTATCAAGAACTGAATGATTTTGGACAACTGGTTTATTCAGCAAGACTGTTGGACCCTCCATTACAAATAGAAAAAGAGTTGCTGATATTTAAAGATTTTCTTATTGTCAGATTCAATTTTTTTTTGTTGTACACACATCAATCAGTATGAAACATTCTTTTCATTATTCAATGACTGTATCGCTTAAAATAAGATTTGTTTGCTTTTGTAGTTTAGCAGCGTGGCAGAATGATCTCCCAGCATAATAGTTTCCTTCAAAACCAACAAATATCAGAATTAAAGAAAATGTACAGCACAGTGTTACTGGTAAAATATGAAGTCATCAGAAATTAAACATGCTTTAACAGAAAATGCATCCAAATTTTCGACCAGGTAGTTTATTTGTAAATGTGATGATAGGGTGAGCACTGACTGGGCGATGGGTTCAGGCAGGACCTCTTGATCATTGCAGCGTTGACATGATGAATTCACTATTATCTTCCTATCTGTTGCTTGCCCTCCACAGTGAGAAGATGCTCAGTGGCCGGTGGCTGCAGTGAGACCGTGGGGGAGGGGAGGGGGCGACTAGGCCGACATGCTGCAGGAGGGCGACGTCGCTGGCGGCGGCAGTGACCGCACCCTGACAGCAGAGCTGGAGCGGCTGAGTCTGGAGCTGCAGGAGGCCAACGAGGAGAAGCTGCAGGCGGCCCGGTATGGCCTGGCCGTGCTGGAGGAGAGTGCCGCCCTGAGGAGCAGGCACGGCCAGCTGGAGGAGGAGCACGAAGTCCTCCGGCGGGAGCTGCAGCAGCTCCGGGAGGTCAGCGGTGGAGACAGTGACTCGAGGCCTCGTCTGTGTCAAGCCCCTGCCTCAGAATTGGCCTTATCAATGACCTCCTGTCAAATGTACACTGACACTAAGACACTTTTAAATGGCCCCGGTCTACAACCATTGATTAAGCAGTCAACCTGCATTTTACCATTTAAGCAAAACAGAATTAAGGCACAAGTAGGAAAACTTTATCACAGCTGCTGTTGGACCATAATACCTCCTTGTTAAAGGTATACCTGTAAAATGCTCCTCTTATTTAGAGCAGGGGTGGGGAGCCTGATCCATGGAGAACCAGCTCAGGCTTTCGGGATGACCTCTCAATCGGCCAATAACAGAGGGTCCCCAGGACTGGAGTTGAGAACCACTGTTTTATTATTGGCTGATTGAGAGGTCATCCAATAAACCTGCACCCACACCAGCCCTCTGAGTCAGGTTCCTTACCCCTGGGTTAGAGCTTTAATGTCCCCTTTGCACTGAATGCCCTGCCGTGAGGATTTGGTTTGGCAGTTTATAGCATAATGAGCAGGTCAGAGTAGCAGTACCAGGCAGATAAAATGTCAGATACAGTCCTGAGTCAGTATGGCGCTGGTGGCTCCTCAGCGTGGTCCAGGGAGCTCAGGGTCGCCGAAACGTTGTGACGTTCGCCCCCTGCAGGCGCTGGCGGATTCCCTGAGCAGCCATAAGCGGGCGGCGGCTGACGGGGAGAGCCGCGAGGAGAGCCTGCTTGAGGAGACGGCCAACAAGGAGGCGGCCATGGCACTTCGCATGGAGGAGCTGAAGGCGGAGTTGCGGCAGAGCCATGTGACCCTGACCAATGTTCACGCCGAGAACGACAGGTTGGGGGCGCTCTCCAGTCAGCTGAAGAAGGTAGGAATGCCGCACAGGTGGCAAGGCACAGTACACGCCTCTTAAGCGGTGATTATGTGTGTGTCAGTCTAAGTAACAATCTTTATTTTGACAGTGTGTGCAGTAATAGGCTTATGTGTCCTCTGCTTCAGTTTCCACATGCTACCATGCATTCCCTTTTTCAATGGCGTACGGTGATGTGGACGTCTTTGGGACATTTCACGCGCTTCATAATTTTTTTTTTTTCCTGCGTAACTTTGCGTTTCACCAACAGAAGCAACTTGGCTCCTGGGAGTCTCAAGAAAATGTGCTTATGTTTGTGATTCACCTGTTCCTAGAGCAAAAAAAATAGCCCACATGTATAAATGTAAAGAATAATAATGGTAATAATGCATTTATTTCAGACCCAAGTAGCATATGTATTTCGCGGGGGGGGGCATGCATGTTGTCACTGTCTCCCCATAACTGCCCCTGCTACTGACACTTCCTGTGGGTCAGGCCTACTTCCTCTGCCACCAAATCTAGTGTGTACCCTTTGGTGTGCACTCTGCACTCCTTTGAGGAGCCTAGCAGTTTTTCAGCATTTAAACCCATTATATACAAACATCTCAAAAGGTACGAAAGAGCATGACCAGTAATTGCTTGGTGCAGAGCGTCGAGGCCCCATTTGGATAATAGACCCCACAAACCGTGAGCGTTGTCTCGTGGCTTAATCTGAAGCACTTAGTTACTCCTCCCTTCATCCAAGTAAAACTCAGCGATAACAAATCAAGCCATCCGGCTCCTATGGATGAAGCTGTAAGAGAGGGTGAATGTTTTCTGGAGACATCCCCATGTGTGTAACCCAGTGTGTACATCAGGAGTGTGAGCACCTGGAGGAGGACAAGGACCATCTGTGCAGTGAGGTGAAGGAGTACAAGCTACGGGAGGTGAGACTTCTGCAGGACAACGGTGAGCTGGAGGAGGAGAACATCTTGCTGCAGAAGCAAGTCTCCATGTTGAGGGAGAACCAGGTTAGGCCCCGCCTTGTGCTCTGATGTCTTCTGTGGCCCACCATCACAGTCTGAACAGAACGGGCGCATTTAGAAACTGAGCTCCATGCTGAGAGTAATGCGTCGCATTTACAGATCAGTGGAGAAGTTGCCTGATTGATGTCTAGCTGCAGTATTAAACCTTTCTAGTTCCCAGGGGCACATGGGAGAGAGCCTGTCCTGGAATTTGTTGACTAGCACTCTCATGAACTGCTGCTCCACCCATCTAACCATGTTTTCCAGCTTCCCAAACCCTGTCAGTTATTCTCTCAGTGCTCCCTGGACAATAAGAGAGCATTGTTAAGCACGCATACCAGCGATCATTTTACCAGGACATTTCAAACATTTTTGTTTGAAGGTCCACCGACTGAGAACAAGTCCTCTTTGTGGGAGACACACTGTCAGCTGTTTGTCAACAATAGGCTCAGTCAGGGTTCCAAACGACAAAGGCCAGTTGAAGGTTTTGTTTACTCGAGGCTCATGTGCTGACCTATCAGCAGAGGAGATACCAAGCGCTGGCCATGGAGGTGGGGGAGTGTGATCAGAAAACAGGAAATGCATTTCTGTAGCACAATGTAATTGATCACTTTTTCAGGGTTTAACGATCATAGTCCTCCGCATTTTCATTAAGAAACTTTTTAATCTCGTGAAGCGAAATTCCGGTGTTTCAGCACCAGCTGTAGATGTGATTGGACAAAACACACAACATAAAAGCACAGTATGAAAGACATAAACATTTAAATAATGTAATGTATACAAATACCCAATTGGCAGCCAAAGTCATACACCTGGGATTGTACTGTACAATGTGATGAGTGTCGATGTATAAGCAGGCCATAGAGTGTTGTGGTTCAGTGAGGAGACACGACACGTAGCCGTAATAGTTAAAAGTAGTAGATAGTAGCAGAATTGATCTTTTGTTCTACAGGTTGGTGTAGCACATGGCTGTTGGGTCAGCCATTCCCTGGCCCCTCTTATGTAGAGCAGTGTTTCTCAGAACAGTCGTGGGGACTCCCAGATGCTATATGCTTTAGCTCCCTCCCAACTCTCAGGGCTGGTTTGAGAAACTCTGGCGTAGAGAAGTCTTTAAATCACTCCTGGCATTAGTGACTGTGCATTACTGTTTATTTATACACACCTATAGTATAATGTAACACACCTATAGTATAATGTAAAAATCTGGGGCCCTGTGAACAGGTGGAATTTGAGGCCCTGAAGCTGGAGCTGGTCCACAGGCAGGAGAAGCAGGACGTGCTAAGGGCACAGCTGGAGGAGGCGGCACAGCTGAAGGAGATCACGGAGCGCCAGCTGGATGAGGCGCTGGAGGCCCTGAAGGAGGAACGAGAGCAGAAGAATAGTCTGCGTAGGGAGATCTCCGGCCTGGCCTTCCAGCACTGCAGTGTCTCTAGTACCTTGGAGCTGCACCTGGACCGGTTGGGGGATTCCCCAAACAGTGGGGAGCAGGAGGACCGGGACAGTGGTTACAACAATGGCCAAGGCTCCCACCTCGCACCAGCCCCGGGCCTCGTGTCTGACCTGCTAAGCGAGCTGCACCACTCGGAAAGCCGAGACCTTAAACAGCAGCTGTTGCAGGTACCAGAACCAGGCCTGGAACCCATAATCGCACGGCTCGCTTCATTTCTGGTCTTTGACCCATTTTGTTTTTGGTTCTAGTTTCCAATTATACCTGCGTTTTTGTCATTTTCCTTAACGTCTTAACATTGTGAGGCACATTTTCACTGTGGACTTCGTGTACATAAGCGAAAAAAAGAGAGATTGCCAGCTCTCATCCAAACCCTGTGTTGCTTCGGTCCCATAGGCTGAAAGGGAGAACTCGGCCTTGTCCAGCACCGTGCAGGACCTGCAGAGGCAACTGACCCTCTCCCAAGAGGCCTTCACCGAGCAGCAGGGCAGGATGGAGGCGTTGGCCCAGAGCCTAGAGGTCCTGCAGAAGGACGTTGGCCAGGAGGCGGTCCTGTCTGCGGAGAGCCGGGGCAGGGACCACCATGGCGAGGGGGATGTGCCACAGCTGCAGGAGGAGCTGAGCGAGGCGAGGGCACTGCATGACGCACTGGAGGGCCGCTACCGCAACGAGAAGGAACGGTGGAGAAGCGAGGCGCAAGAGCTAGCTGAGAAGATCCGCAGGTGCATCCGGGCCAGCCGGCTGGACCAGCAGCGCATCCTGGAGCTGGAAACGGAGATCGGCGCCACCCGGAAGGTAGCCATGGACTCTGAGGGCCACCTCACTGTGGCCCGGGAGGAACTACTGGCCTTCTCGGAGGAGCTGGCCAACCTCTATCACCATGTCTGTGTCTGCAACAACCTCACGCCCAACCGTGTCACACTGGACTATTACCGTGAGGGTGTTCGGCAGCGTCGGCCACACCGCCATGGCCCCCTGGGCAAGCCCCACCCCGTGGACCCCTCCGCTGGCACTGGGGACTCCTCGGCCAGCTGCCCAGGCTCCCCCACACTGGACGTTTTTGATCCGAGTAACGTGCGCGGTCTGGTGGCGCTGATTCGCCGCCAGATGAGACACCTCCAGGTAATGTCATAGCATGGTCCTACGCTCTTCGGGCCAGTTTTATTCAGAATGTTTTCAGTGATTAGTGCTGTGCTACACGACGATGTGGGTGCGTCACAGTAAACGAACTCGCTGTCCATACTCGCAGGCCACCATTGAGCTGTGCCAACAGCGGGGAACATTGACCTCCCCGTGGTCCCACGTGTCCTTTGACATGGAGCGGGATGCGGGGAGCCTCCTAGAGGAGATCCTAAAGCTCAAGTCCATGCTCAGCACCAAAAGGGAGCAGATTGCAACCCTCAGGACCGTCCTGAAGGCCAACAAACAGGTACCTCAAACATCTCATCAGTCAACTGAAACGTATGTTTTCAGGGTTCATCTGTAGTTCATCTGTAGATGCAGCATAATGTTTAATGTGTTGAGAAACTTGTTGGGCTTATTCTGGGGTTTCTATGCTTCCCACAAGGCGTTGTCGGATGTTGTCAGGTAGAAATGTTATATTGGGAAATGTAATGCTGGTAACATTTTTCAGAATTTATTGATGTTTTGTCATCTTTGCAGGAACAGATGTCATCCTGCTTCTGTTTGTCATGATGCATCGTCAGGGTGTTCTGAATCTCGCTCCCTTTCACTGTGACACCATTTCCCTCTCTTTTGTCCATTTATCTCCCCAGACGGCGGAGCTGGCCTTGGCAAACTTAAAGACTAAATATGAAGCAGAGAAGAGCTTGGTGTCGGAAGCCATGCTGAAGCTGAGGAACGAGCTGAAGGCCCTCAAAGAGGATGCAGCCACCTTCTCGTCACTCCGCGTCATGTTTACCAGCAGGTCGGAGCTGCCTCGCTGTATCCTGATTAGTGCAGTCCCAAACGATTATTCTTTAAACGATTAATCTAGTGATTATTTTTATTATTATTATTATTTGACTAATCTAATTTTTCAATTGATCTAAATTTATTCATAATTATTTTCATGTTAGTCATTTAACACAATTCACTCCCTCCCCCACACACACATCTGAAATTCATTAACATTTCGAATTTATTAAAACATTTCTTAAACATTAGAGCATTATTAACAAAAAGGCAAATCTTATGAGATTCAACAGGATTTCTTAGACTGAAGTTTTTGCTTAATTATTTCAGTACACTGATTTGACTTTAATGGTGAAACAGATGCTAAAACATGGAATAATTTCATAACTAGAGAAAGATGGTTTTTAACAAACACTAGCAATGGTAGCTTATAGTTAAGCTTCGGTGAGCAAGGAACGATTTAGGCTACAGCGTGTAAGTCGTCGTAAACGATAATTTTGTCTCACTCTTACAAGACAGAATAAGTAAACAGAAAATATAAAACTGCTGAAACAGTGTCATTAACATCAGCTACAGTAGAGGTGCAGAAGAGGGGTCATGACTGAACAGTGTCATTAACATCAGCTACAGTAGAGGTGCAGAAGAGGGGTCATGACTGAAGTATTCCCAGACTTTGGCCTTTTTCACCACGCGTTTCTCCAGAGCTCTGCTAGTACATGCAGTCATGTTGCCTCATGCAGTGTGGGCGGCAAACTTCCTTTTTGCAGGGTGGTAGGAGATGTCTTATTAATATTTGAGAGATGTGCTACATGATTAGCCAGTGCATGCCTTACAAAATAGTGTGGCACTCTTTCCACTGGCAATATTAGACAAAACTATATCGGAACTCGGTCTATAATTGATATAGTTTTAACGGTGCCAGCAGTGAAACAACTAGACAGCTTATTAGCGGAATAACTCGGTATTGTAAATGAAAACCATGCCCCAGTTCCAATAAATAAAATATTGTAGCTCTCGAGTGGGCTGAATAGATCATTAGGTGGACAGTAAAGTTCAGTCATTAGCAGGCGCTTTATTGCACAGTTTTTAAAAGGACAGCGTTAACATGCTCCAGAGGGGATAAAGTACTTTCCCTTACAATATGTTTAGCTTTTCACTTTGCATTGCAGTAACAAAACATTTACATAGTTTTACACAATGCGTTGACACAAAAATTCCATGTCAATGCATTTTTATAATCGACATCATCGGTTGGTTGAAACAAAATCTTGGTGTGGATTTTTACTTCCTGGACATAAACTATCCACCTCCGGTTTTGAGCAATCAAGATAAAGAGGGGAGGACTGTCCATGTTAATCATGTTGTGGTGATGTTTTGGGAAATTGGATACGGTCTTGCAAGGTAATTCAGAGGAAATCCCTCTAGATTGTCATTAATGAAACTAGAAGTAGCATAAATGAGATTTGAAATCTCATGGTGTAGCAATGTCGGGCTGTATTTTGGAGGGGAGTTTATATCTGGACCCCCCAAGCTTCATTGCGGAGATGCTGGCTTCTTCCAAAGAGATTGGTACTGCAATTATCTGCATGGCCAGCCCCCAACGCGCATACAGCTCAGTAATCCCATCACTGTGAGGGAGCAGGTCACACGCAGCTGTTTGTCACCCTGGAGGGTCCCACTGCTGGACATTCTCCCTGAATACCACCAGGGTAACTGTGGGCACATTTTGTCATTGTTAGTGGTTTGCTTTGAAAATATCCTCCCATTTCCTGTGAGGAAGTTCATAGTGTGGAAGATAATTAATAACATTTTACTGTCCTTGTTTTGGTTGGATTAAGTCAGACCTGGTATGGTTTGAAAGCTCTTCTTAGGAAATGTATTGACCTTCTTCTCTGAGTTTTCAGCAGCAGATCCCTTGAGTTGGAGAGCTGTAGGGACTGGGGACGGAGCAACACTTGCTTTTGTGGTCAGGGTATATGAATGGTAGCGTTGGGTTGGCTGTGATTTGGTATGTTCCCCTCCCAGATGTGACCAGTATGTGACCCAGCTGGATACTATGCAGAAACAGCTGGCTGCTGCTGAAGGCGAGAAGAAGACCCTGAACTCGCTGCTCCGCATGGCCATCCAGCAGAAGTTGGCGCTGACTCAGAGGCTGGAGGACCTGGAGACGCCCCACAACTCCCTCAGCAATAGTGGCAGCCCCCGCCGCTCCCGGGATAAACTGCGCACCCTCAAGTCTGGCCGGGCCTCTAGAAGCCCATGTGGAAGCCCTGGTCGACCCCCAAGGAACAGCCCTATCTCCAGCCCAGCCAGGACAGCTAGTGCCCCGCCCATTGGCCCATGCTGCACCGGTCGCACTCGGACACCGTCCCAGTGCCTGCATTCCAGCCCGGTAAGATCTTGTTTGCCACTACTCTACTCTCTGTGGCTGGTAGTCAAACTAACTTTGGAAATTTAGGAGTTTTTTAACTATGGCTTCCAAAGAGGTCCGTAATATTTTCATTTCTGGTTCTCTGATGGTTCCTTTTGAGTGGATAAGTGTTGAATTTTATCTCCTGTTTACCTTCAGAGATAGAACAAAGCAGACTTCAAGCCTCAACTGTAATCCAAGCTCCCTACATCTCTGATCTTTCTGCTCAAGTAATTGCTGACTTCCATAGATTTGTCCATACTGACTCCAAGACTGAAGGTGTCCACCTCCTCACAGTTGTGATGGTTCTTCCCCCATAATTTTTTTTTTTAAAGGAATGTTAACGGGTATACTCTCAAAACCTGTCCATTCAAGTTCTAATGCTTTGTCCCTCTACATTGTCAAACAATTGTCTTCAGCCAGCTGTATGAATTACAGTTCAGGCTAGATTCTGACAGGCAGAAATCCTTCCATATATTCCCAGGGTTCTTTATCCTGCCATTTCACAGTGAAGGTGCCTTGGACAAGTGACTCTTGTATCATCAGATGCAATGGAAGCATTGACTGCATTTGATGTTTTTGCGTTACTACTGCTGATGCCTACTGGTCTGGACCTGAATGTTTACCGAATCTCTCACTAAAGAACGACGGCCTGGATCTTATCTTCTACCATCCCCATAAGCTACCTGTTCCTACAGGTTTTATTTAGTGAATGCCGACTACTGTTTTTCTGGATAAAATGCATTATACAGGCAAGCTTTCCCACTAGAAAAAAAGCACGATATTTCTGCTTGCCTTGCCTGACTTTTGCACTTTTTTCGTGTTTTGCTTCTTTTTTTTTTAGCTTATCTGCAGTTTGAACTCTAGATACTTCTTCTTTGAGCGCTCTACTTCAGTGCTGTTTCAATGGGCCTCAGTGCTGTAGTTCCAAGTTACTCAGTGTCATTCTCGTTCTCAGAACCCCCCCCCCCCCCTTGCGGATTGTAAGACAAATAGTTGGGATTCTGCCCCTTTCTTTAAGACGATATCCCATTGGAAGCCTCATGACAAGTGAGAGCTGTGGGGGGAGGGGGGGCAGAGTAACATTTTAGCTGGTGATTGTGATAGTTGGAGATTTGAGTTTGTGATAATTCTGGTTCAGAATACATCAGGCCTCTGTCTTTATCAGAAACGTGCCTTACGTTTGTGTACATGGGTCTCTGTGCGCATATTTATACATACCATCAGGCTTCTGAGGTCTTTGGTTTTAGTCACTGCTGCTGCCAACCTATTCGGCGCTTTAGTCATTCCCAGTTCTCCCAGTGGCCATGCCGCACCATCTGAGGTGCTTCCCAATGCTCTCACTTTTCATAGTTTTATTAAATGTTCTTAAAATGTTTAATATCTGCAGAATGAATGGGATTTGCTGACCCAGTAGATTAGACTTTCTATACTCGTTCGTGCAGAACATTTTAACTCGGGATGGAAATTGGAGATATGCAACCTGACTTGCAGAAAACATCTGAGGACCATTCTGCTATTTTAAAAAGGGCTAAACCTCAAGATCCAAGATTCAGTTTGGTTCCTGATTGACTGACAACCCCAGCGAACCACTGACAAATCTGTTTATAGTACAACTGTTTGATAATAAAGCACTTTGTGAATCCGCTTATTGCTTCCTGGGCTTTTATAATCGAACCCCTTCAGTGTAGATATTAGCACCCAAAGTATACCCCAATATTTTTTCGGTTTCATTTTTTGGATTAACAATCTCCTACACCCATGCCGTTAGGCTATTTGGAATATTTCCTGTAGCGTATCTGTGCCTTGCTGTTCCCTGGCGTCCCATCCAGGACACCCCGCCGTGTGTCTTGTGCTGGACTCCAGGTCCCCTATAACCTTAAACCTAATAAGTGGCTGGAAGATGCATGGATGTTATACAGTCTGGTTATCCTAACCCATCAAGTGTCATCTCGGCTAGTTCTGTGTTTCTCTGGGCCTGCCTTGCACACAACAGCTACCCCCAGGTCCCACCATTGAACGCACCACTAACATCTGTGAACATATATTATGGAATTGAAAATGTCCCCTCTCGGAACGGCGCACAGTGTCTCCCCCTCTCGGAACGGCGCACAGTGTCTCCCCCTCTCGGAGCGGCGCACAGTGTCTCCCCCTCTCGGAGCGGCGCACAGTGTCTCCCCCTCTCGGTACGGCAGACGTTCATTCCCTCTGCAGTGTCTAGTGAGAAGTTCCTGTGTAACAGCCAGGGCTGGAAATTAAGCTCGCACGATTTACACAAGGGACGAGTACAAAAACCGCACACTACTCCCACTGGCTAGTACCAAAAAAGCATGTCAGACTGCATTTGGCTGCTACCAAACCTTTTTAAGATTGATTTGTTATCAACCTTAGGAACATTTGCATGACAGAGTTGTGTAATTTCTAAAGAGCGACCCATTTACACTGGCCTTATTGAGCAGGTCTATTTTACAGTCCTTTTAGATGTTTGTACAATAATTGGGTCCTTCAAGAGCAGCAGTTTGGGGACAGGGAAAAAGCAATAAACAGGTGAGTACAGGATGATTATAGTACATTAATGCTCAACATCACCCTGATAGCACTACAATATCTGAATATTAAATAACAAGGAGAAGACAAAGGCTGAAATGCCTTAATGGATGAGACCGGAAGCTTTCAGTGTCTGCACTAATTATTTTTATATAAAGTCAAAGAACAGTCAGCATTTAACCTCCATTAGTATGCAGTTTATCAAGATTGCAAGAACCAGACTAGAGTATAAAACTGTTTTGCCTCAAATTATATTAAAATATATTTTTACAAAGACTGGCATTTTTGTTTACTAAGTGAGATTTGAGCAGTCCATTTCTGTAAGTTTATACAATGGAAAGGGAAATTCATGTTTTAGACGCAAGTCAATCCTGCCTGCACCACTTTCAGGGTTCATCCTGAACACTGTTGGCTTCCTAAGATCAATGGCGATTACTTTCCGTGTGTCATTTCCAAGTCACTGGCTGGCCTTTCTGCACGTCTGTGCTCTAAACGCAGTGTGTGCGTGGCACCTAATAAATTTAAGTAGTCCTTCCACTCATTCGTCTCCTGCTTGCATGACTGCTCAGTGTGAGCTGGTGGAGTGAGTGAAATTTTCATGCAGGAGATGTAGGTCCTGAGAGAGGGTCCAGCAGGTATGATCCATCTGGGTCCTGGAGGAAAGTGTGCTCTGTCAGTGGTTACATATCAAACCCGGCTCTCTTGCGGGGCCACTGCGATGTTTGTCTGGCTCTTCTGTTGCAGAGAAACCTCTTTGACTTCTTGAGGGCCCTGATCTGGAGGCGGTCCCGGGGGCTCTATTTTAGGGACCTGGTAGTGAGCGGCTGGCTGGCTGCCCTTTTTAAAGTCATTATTTTAATAATGAGCAACGGCTGACTGGATTGCCAGTCCAGTGTCCCAGGTTACAGACCGTGTTCCCCTGAATTTGTCTTAGCCTTTCAGCTTCTCAGTATTTTTCCCCGTCTACGCGTCTGTCCCATCATACATGCCACCCATTCTGTGTATTTTAGACGCTATTATGGACTTCATACAAACTGCTACTTAAAATTCCCCACTTAATTGAGGATCTGTATGTTTTAATCACTGGTCTTTGCAAAGCTAGGTATCAATCTGCTTATGAAAGAAGATGAGTGTTTCTGTGCCACCTGAATGATGATGCGTACACATGCCCAGCTGAGCGTAATGGGGGGGCGCGACTGTGGCCCGCCTTCTCACACTATGCTGCGCTTGACTAAGCTATTGCAGTAAAGGTCAAGGCTTTTAAATCTTCACTACATCCACATAAAATGCAGCATAAAAAAAACTGCAAAAACAAGAATGAATACAAAGCATGTGAAATATCCAGAACTGAGAACTTAAGCTTTAGTTAAAACTTACATTTGTGCGGGGAGGATGACAGGTTTGCCCCACAGCGGTCAGGAGAACAAGCAGAACTGTTACTCCTGTCCAGAAGAATTACAGGTACCTGCAGCACTTGCCAGCTGACGTCAGCGGGGCTGGTTTTCCCACCGCTGCTGGCTTGTCGTCAACTATTATCAGGAACTAAATGAACAAACTGGCAACCAACATGACTGTAAACTCAGCCAAGCGGACGGAGAACCCTGAGGCCGCCAGAGTGTCCCTCTTTCTCGAGATAAATGAGGACCATGTGTGACGCTCCGCTCCGGTGCAGCACCCATGATGCTTAGCATAAGTGCAAGTTAAACATCTCCATTGTTTTTTATTTTTTAGGTTTCATTATTTGTGAATTATTTTCTACCGTGATACCCCACTGTAGATACTCATTGACGTCTCAAAAAATGTGCACACATTTAAGGGATAAATGGCACATTTCAGGAAGGTTTTCATTTGCCATATACATTCACTTATTTTATTCACATAGACTACAGAACTGAGACATATATTTAAGTGCCAGTCTAAATGTGGGACTGGAAATTTATGTTGAAAATGTGAGATCTCTTTAGAAAACCCCATACAAAGCAATCTTTAGTATAAATGAATTAGTTTGACAGTGAAAGACCAGGATTTTTATAATTAAAACCTACTGATATCGATACACGAATATGTACCATCCTGTGCATTAATGAGAAGCCAACCACCAGGGGGCAGCATAATGAAAAACATCAGCACCTTGCAGGGTTGGGAAACAATTCCTTCTGAACATGAAGAAAATGTAACTGGCAGAATGAGTCATTACGTGTTGGTAACCCTAACGGAAACTTAACAGGAAATTGAAATAATGCCAAACTCCGAACCTAACCGCAGGGCCACAGGTTCCAGCCTGCTCTCTTCAGCACTCAGACCTCACAGCTCACAGGCAGGGCCAGTGAAGGGGATACCCTCAGACCTCACAGCTCACAGGCAGGGCCAGTGAAGGGGATACCCTCAGACCTCACAGCTCACAGGCAGGGCCAGTG
>JABFEB020000124.1:23637475-23659494 GCA_019775895.2 Stomatorhinus ivindoensis
TTTATATGGGTTTGGTTCCAGTCCCAGCTCTGTGAGTGTGGCGCTTGCGTGTTCTCCCCGTGTTTATATGGGTTTGGTTCCAGTCCCAGCTCTGTGAGTGTGGCGCTTGCGTGTTCTCCCCGTGTTTATATGGGTTTGGATCTGTTTATGTTAAAGGCTCACTTTGAACCGCATGACTCCGCTCGTCCTATTTTAGGGTTTTTCCACGTCCCACGATGCCTGTTTCTTTGTGAGAAGTTGCTGGACGCTCTCCTTGCCGAGACCCGCAGCTCATAAAATCGCACTGACACACTAAGGTGTCACCAGCTCCACTCCGGTGTCCCTCTGCGGTGTGCGGCTGGCAGAAAGAGCGTGTTAGAGCCCTTACATGAAGGTGCTGTGCTGAGCATGGCTGTTCTGCAACACACATCAAAGAGCGACAGGAAATGGCTTGACATTCCTGTGGCTGGCTGGGTATTTTTATTGTCATGTGACGAAAAAAAAATCATTTCATGCTTTGCAATGTGAAAACTAATCTGTTGATCCAAGTATTTGCATCTCTGTATTTTGGGTAAACGTATAACAATCTTTAAAATCATGGCATTTCATTTAGCAGCTTTCTAAAATTACTACCTCAGTGAAAATAAAGGTTTGAATCTGTCTATTGAATAATTGTTTGCCGTCAGTCACAGCTTGATTTAACGCCCTTTTCCATTGACTACTATTTTAGTGTCCTTAAGCTTAGACCTGACAGTAGACTGTCATAGATTTATTCTGGGAAGTCTTTGCTGGGTTTTAAAGGGGATGGTGATGTGTGGCTGAAAGGAGACAGACTGACTGAACCCAGGTCAGTCACACCAGCTCCTGTTGGTTTCTAGGTCTTATTGCGGCATTTGTAACTACATCCCCCACTAGGCTTCTGATGGACAGAATGTGCACTACGCATCTCAGAAAAGGGAGATTTTGTGGTTTAAAAAAAACCATATTTATGGTTCCTTTCACCAACTAAAGCAATAATTTGTTAAAGTTTTAGTTTCACCTCTTGCAAAAAAACGCTTAATGTGCCATGAAGTTCTGTCACTGTGCTGTTTTGTATTTTCCCTTTTTGTGACTGTATAATCACCATAAATGTCAGCTTAGATTGAAACATTTAATACACTGTAACCTATCTAGCAATTGTTGCTCTTAATAAAAACGAAGTATGGGTATTTTGTCCTTTTTCTCTACCTGAAAGTGTGGTGAATCTGCAACTGGCAAAGGCAACAGCCCTCAAGCCCCAGTTAACTAGTTAACTAATCTCTGTCCTGTAAGGTGCAGCTTGAGGTAGCGCCTTGTTTATGCAGTGCACTGTGTCTAAGCTACCTGCATCCCAAAATACCTAATGAAGGGTGTTTTGTGAACACAGATATTAATTTTTCATATACTTTTATTGGTTAGTGCTATGTCAGCCATTTGTATAGATTAAATTTACACATTTTCATGCTACAAGGACCTGTTACAAGTTTGCTTGTTTTCCAGTAACCCACAGGATCCAACAGTTTGCCTTTATAGACATAAGATTTCAGGGTTCTTTGCTGGGCACTGCCCCTGTCTGGATTGCTGATCAATATGAGGATCTTGCTCACCATGCTGAACATCTCAGCCTCCTGTGATGGGCAGACTGGGCTATTTCCCTGTGTGGGGGTCATCCTCAGTGGGACTGTCTTCTCTTCTCCTCCAACAGGTTTCGGAGTTCCTCTCTGGTGGAGATCACTGCGCCCTGCAGAGCTGCGATCTCTGCCGACAGCTCGATCACTGTAGAAATGCGAGCCAGATAATGTTATGTGGAATCTATATTGTCACCTGACCTTTCAACAAGCGTTTGATTAGCTTGGGCGGTTAATTCAGCAGCTCGGTGAACTGAAACACAGATGGCCGCCCGTGTAGCAGGTTGCCGGGAGCGACATGCTCCTGCACACCCACCTTGCCTGAAGGACACCTGTGCCTGCTTCAGGCTTTGTGGGACCAGGATTCCAAACCACTTCAGTGGGTCCTGATGCCTCTGCAGTCCTTTGCTCTCCAGTCTCATGTCATCTTTGGCCCCGCACTCTTTTACTGGGACCGGTTCCTCCTGAGGGTTCTTAGCCTTTGCCGTTGTTCTTCTCCTCAGACCTTTCGCATAATATAATGCAAGAATGTTTCTCCATAAACCTAGACCACATAATCTTACTGAGCAAATTATATGCGCTGGACCCGAAAGCAAATGATTAGCAGCCATGAGGCTGTGACTTCCCCCCAATCTACCTCCTTCCATCGGTCCACAGTCCTCAACATCATCCTTAGTCTTTGGATCTTCAGAGACCTGGGTCTCCTCCCTTTCGACTTGAAACTCAGTCACGCCGCCTGGCGGATCCCTTTCAAACAAAGAGGTATCTAATGATGCCACAGTTTGACTAGGTACTTTAACTGTACAGGGTCACTATTTTAATTCAAGAAATGGCCATTGAATCATAGCTTTGATTTTAATGACTCTTGGGATGTGAATTACACACCATGATTGTTTTTTGTTCTTTTTTATTTCCCTTTAAGAAAAAGCACAAGTGGGTAGCAAAATAACATCATTCAGAGTTTTCTTATGACCTGACTTTTCTACTGTGGCAGCTACATAGTTTAACTATAGCTCAATTTTCATGGTATGGTTTAATTCAACTCCTGCAAAGTCTCTTTTTTCGAAGTTCAGCGAAGGGCTTGGACTAATGAAAATGCACATTATACATTCTGTCCACCTGTATTGTTTCTTTTCAAAAATCACACAGAAATTACCCATTGAAATGTAAAAAAATTTTGGTTCAACCAAAAATATTGGGTATTTCCACCATGAATTTTCTCACAGAAGCCTTGTAATCTAGGCACCAAAATTCAGCTTGGAAAAAGAAGCTAAAAATTAAATGTGAAGTCTCCACAGACCAAGTTAGGGGTATTAAGTTATATGATATTAAAATAAAACATTCTTATTTATTACATCTGATCAGACCCAATTTTCATTTTTTTTAACCTGTCAGTAACTAATTTCAATACATGGCTCTGACCCAGTACTGGCCTTAGCCGATGTAGGGCACCAACAGTGACGGCGTCCGAGGCAAAGTGAAACTGGTTAGCATGTCGGCGCCCCCTCAGAAGTCGGCGCCCTAGGCGGACACCTATGCCGCCCACAGGATTTACCTGGATCTTTAGAAAACGTAAGCATGGCAGTACCTGACACACACGCGCGCCTGCGGCTGTATCTCGCTGCCATACTGCAGGGCGGAGACCTGCTTGTTTCCCATGGCGTACCTCGTCTTAGAGATGGACAACCAGCCCTGTGGTGCGAGAGGACATGACCAATGTGTTTAACGTGGCTGCCTAGGCAAAACATGAAATATCAAATTGATCTTTCGAATGTTAGAAGTATTTTATTTGTGAAATGCATGTGTAGCTATCGAACACGGCACGTCACTACTTGAACCGTAACTCACCTGCTCTATGAGTGAGTTGAACTTCTGCCTTTTCTCTTCAAGCGACTCCAGCTGGTCCATGAAGCGCAGAAGACACCCGTCCAAACGCAGGGAGACATCGTCCTTCATCGTGGAAACCAAGCTCCGTTAATCCGTTTAACTAAAGATCAGTAGCATCCAGGACCATCCACCGCTCGGTTCTCTTCTTATATACAAAGCAGCGTATTTCGCATTTTACGCGACACAACAGTCCCCCGGACAGCCGGAAACTTCCAATTGATTGTACTCCCACTACAGCGGCTCCTCGTCATCTGACGCGCAGAAGCAGCATGCTTCCTCGGCGTGCCTGCCGCTATAACCTCACTGAGGTACATGAGCACCCCCTGTCGAATCGGAGTCTGAAGTGGTGGCCAATTGCCAATATGGTGATCCAAGGGATAGCTTCGCGGAAAGGTAACCATGCAAAAAACAATCATGTATATGAACAACGAGGATCTTTGCACATAGTGGTCTCTAGGTCAGACTAGGGGTGTTAAAAGGTCACTTGGGCTAATCCATTAACCTAATCAAGTATTAGCAATACCAATGGGTGAGGGTGGACTAATATAAGTATGAAAAGTAACCCAAAAAAGTTAAAAATTCAACATACACGACGAGTATTACAGTGATCTATAAGCAACAAGTGCCGACTTAAAAATCACACTTCAATTCGCGTATTGCATTGTAAACAAAACAAATTAAACATTCCCATACCGGGAGTCGAACCCGGGCCGCCTGGGTGAAAACCAGGAATCCTAACCGCTAGACCATATGGGATTGCGATATGTAACTTTCTTTTTTCCCCTTAATATATTACATTTGGAAAATATTTTCAATACTTTTTTGAATATGCCTAGAATTACATAATCAGAATGAAGCAAAAGAAGTTACAATAAAAATTGTAAACGATGTTCTATTAGTATTAGTAAAAAATACAAAAAAGTGTTAAATTACTACATAGGTGAAAATTAAGATGTAGACATAACAACATTTATGTCATGATTTACCTTTCAGCAAAAAATTTCAAATAAAATCATATTAGAATAAGAACCTACACCACTATAATGAGAACCTAAGTTGACCTATCTATAGCCTTTTAGAAAGATGGCTCACCAGTCCTCTGGTAGCTCGCCGTGATCGTATAGTGGTTAGTACTCTGCGTTGTGGCCGCAGCAACCCCGGTTCGAATCCGGGTCACGGCAGGGATAAATACCCTGATGCGGCAACGAGGACTCGTATTTTAAAGAGCACAACCGTAATTTAAATTTTATTAACAAAAAAATCTATATAGTTGTGAGAAACCTCCTCAAACTAAGGGATTTAGAATTAACTTAATAACCAGGAGGCCCTATAGATGAGGCTTCCGTTTCTTTCGTAGTGTATTATACAATGTACCTAACACCTCTGCTTCTACTCAATATAAGAAACTTATCAAACTGGACGAACAATAACAGAAATTAAAGAGTTATTTGATTTGTCACACAAAATCAGAATCCGTTACGTCCTTCCACCATAAACTCGAAGACTATCTATGACGAGAAGTATGTTCCGAGACGTTCGACAAATTGGATACCTCGAACAGCTCGCGTGTAGGGACGACCATACAACTTTGAGTCCTGATAGGCAGTTGTATCCAAATTATCCCGCCCATCAGAAGCCCTATTGGTTACTCATGGTCGATGTTGCGACGCGTTCTCGCTGGTTTAAGTCCATTGTGTATTAAGTACAGGTGTGTTATTGGTGTATGAATTTCAAAGTTTTAGTTTCTTCTGGAGTGAAAATATTACGAAGACGTTGCATATTTTATGTTAAGCCAAAATATAGACAATTATCTTTTAACTTTTAGTGCCTTCACTTGATTCCGCAATGACAGTAAGTATAGAGAGCAATGTCATAGAAAATGTGTTTCTGTCGCTTTTTTAAGCAGACGAGCGTAAGCGGACTGACCAGAATACTTTTATATAAATATGAAAATCAAATATATTGAACTGCTAGTAGGAAGTAATATAGCTGGCCCCCTATAGAGCAAAAGGGGGAAATTGTGGAAATTATGATGTAGTAAATTATAACAATTTAATGTGATTTTTCACTTACAGAAAGTATACACCGAGGCAGAGGGGACTGATAAGGGGCACCCGTATTGGCCACGCAGTCTGTCCATCCCAAACTACACTGAAAATGATCGGTCTATGGCTGAGATTCTCACCTTCCTCTTCTCAGTATCGGGATTGCTGCTTTGTGTCACCTGGATGGCGACAGGGCGGGAAGTGGCTGGTCTTGGGGCAGGCAGGAGGCTTTCGGTTGCTCGAAGGCTAGCTCTGTGCTGGTTTGCCGTATGTGGCTTCATCCACGGGATAATTGAGGGGTGGTTCTGCTTATATTACTCCATCATACCTTCTGATCAGAGTTTCCTCTCTCAGCTGTGTAAGTGAAACTATGCTGGTCAGTCCTGACATTACATATGTGACTAGGTGTGATAGTAGTAATTGATATGTGGAGAAGGAAGGTGATACAGGTACTACTGAAAGTGTAATCAAAGCTGTTTATCTTACAGGGAAAGAATATTCAAAAGGGGACAGCAGATACATCATGTAGGTACATTAAGCTTCTTAATCATTGTTGTGAATCGCAGCGGTTTTGGATGGTGGTTCCATTTTATGGACTCCCGCAGTATTGAGGGGGGGGGCCGCATGTGGCTCAGTGGGCTAAGCCTGTGTGCTTGTAATCACAAGGTCGCCGGTTCAAACCCAGGCTCAGCCTGTCTGTGGGTCCTTGAGCAAGGCCCTTGACCCCCAGCTCCCTGGGCGCCGCTACAGGTGGCTGCCCCTTGCAGACAACTTGCTCTACAAAGAGCAAGTTGAGGGAGGCATAAAAAGGAATTTCCCCATGTGGATAAACAAAGGATTGATTATTATTATTATGTTTTTTGTCTGTTGCTCCATTGGACGTCTGACTTTTTTTTGTCTTTGATGGTACTGTGGCTGGTGGCTGTCTTTACAGAGCGGACAACTTCACTGTATGCATGGAAACTGTGACAGCAGTCTTCTGGGGACCCTTCAGTGTCTGGATTGTCCTGGCATTTCTCTACAGCCACCCCTATCGCTTTGTTCTTCAGCTGATCGTCTCCTTAGGTGAGATAGCCCCATCAGAAGTGAAGAGAAATCCACTGCATTTAATTAGTGGGTGTTTGATAATTTAGCCATATAGCGTGTTTCTGTCGAAAATGCAAGTTTTTATATTTCATTATGCATATACACACTGCCCACACAGTCACTGACACTGTGTTATAATAGTATAGGTTGCTATTAAAATAAGCAGCATTTGTTCGATTAGTGTAAGACAGGGGCAGCCAATCTTATCCAGAAAGGGCCATTGGGTATGTGGATTTTTGTTGCAATTCCCTAATTAGATTACTGATTGGCTGAAGAGTTCTCACACCTGGGTTTGAACAGTTGACCTAAAGCAGGGGTCTCCAGCTCCGGTCCTGGAGAGCTACTATCCAGTAGGTTTTCTGTCCCACTTGGCTTCTGATGAACCACACCTATTCATGGTATTTACCTGAGAACAGATGTGGCTCATCAGAAGCCAGGTAGGATAGAAAACCTACTGGACAGTAGCTCTCTGGGACCGGAGTTGGAGACCCCTGACCTAAAGGTTATTCTAAAAACCTGCACACACTGGCCCTTTGTGGATAAGATTGGCCACCTCTGTGTGTCTCTTCTCTTTCTATCCTCATAACTAAGTGCATCTGTCCCATCAGGCCAACTATACGGAGCAGTGTTGTACTTTTACACGGAGCACAGAGAAGGCTACTCCCACAGTCAGCTGGGACACCCCATCTACTTCTGGTTTTACTTTGTATTCATGAACTTGCTGTGGATTGTCCTTCCTTTGCTTCTGATTGTGGATGCCTGGATGAACCTTTCATCTGCTCAGACCCATTCTGACAATAAAGTGAGGGGCAAGGAGAAGACGAAGAGACAGTAGGGGAAGAAGCAGGGAAGGGAATGCTGGTGGTATGTAGTGAAATGGGAATTCCTGAAGCCACAACCAGTGTAGTATTTTATGCAATGGCACTGAATGAATGATGAAAGAACTTAAAACTTATTCCAATCCACTTTGCAATTTTACAGTCAGTTTTATACCATTGATTTTTGTGGTGATTGTTCTCATTATTGCATAGAGGCCTAGTCGACGGTAATTTTAATGTTATTGTGTATCTGTTAATAAATCGTCCATTTGTACAATCTGCGTCGCAAGGATTTCTTTAGTTTTACTAGAGGGAAAATTTACCGATGGGTTTATCATAAATCCACATATGCTAAATTCCACGTAACCCGAGGAAGAACCTTGTTTTAAGAGAGCAAAAGCAATGCTTCAAAAATGACCTTCAGGCACAATTGCTACGCAGGACCGTTTATCATAAACAAGATTGTTACTCCGCTACCCAATACCGGATAAGCTAGTGGGGTAATTCTCAAATCATGACCCCCAGACGGTGTATGGTTTTGCTCCCTCACAAGAATTTTGCCTTAAATCTTCTTTTTGACTGCGGTGCATGCATAAGCCAAATAATCGTTTGTTGGTGTGTACTGTAATATATTCAAGAGTGCGGTTTTGTACTAGCCGAAATAGCTCAGTTGGGAGAGCGTTAGACTGAAGATCTAAAGGTCCCTGGTTCGATCCCGGGTTTCGGCAGCTGTTTTATTTCCGTAGTATTTCGTACCGCACATGCGTAAGATTGGCTGAGATGGACTTAATAAGAGATTGTCAAATGTGTTTTTAATAATGATATTTCATGCTGCTATAACTAGGACCATTGCTAATGTCTTAAGACATCAGAGTCTTCGACAACCGCAGAAAAGTTTTGGAAAAAGTATCCCTGGACTCGCATCGTTGTGGGAGCTAAGTGAAGCATATGGGGCTCGACTGGATTCATTTAAATCCTCAGCATCTAATAACAACCTTAGTCTTTTAGTTTATTATATAATTAGGACTTACATGTACTACTACAACAGCTAAGTTTCCGTAGTGTAGTGGTTATCACGTTCGCCTCACACGCGAAAGGTCCCCGGTTCGAAACCGGGCGGAAACAATACTTTTGTGGCGTTTTCTATTTGGTCGTTGAAGTACATTATTACACTGCATTTAGCTATCGCCTGTTCATATCCACATCGACTGGGTCTAAGTGTATAATTTATTGAATATTTCATTTGTTAAGCCTACGTTAAACTGCACAGATTCTGCTAAAATAATTACATTACAGTGGTTGTTGTTCCCTCTATAAACAAGGACCCCCTTTTACAGAACAGACCTCTCATAGAAGTCTCCTTAAATGGAAAATGTGTTTAAACTTAAATTTATAAATTACTACAAACCCTACCTGCATTGGGACAGCGCTAAATGCAGCTTACGTTAAGGTTCAACCGGCACCAAACCCCTGAAGGCAGAACTCACCTATTTTACTTTACAAGTGTTCTGCTGAATTAAATACGATACGAGAATATCAGCACCTTAATTAGATTTTGATTAAGTCAGCACTAAAGAAAATACAATTATCCGGCCCTCCACCCCAATAAATAAAAAAACATAAAGGGACTATTTACGTTTTATTGGATGAGCATAAGGTTTATCAGTGAGGAAACATACAACTGGCATGTTTACATTAAAGATGGATATCAACAAACTGAATTACAGCTGAGAAATATGACGCGACAGTCCAGATCGGATAAGAAGAATGGTAGCTTTAAAATGTCAGCCTCCACTGAGGTAAAGATTCAAGCCATTTTCATCTCCATCCATCTCATATTTACTTCAAGATAATAAATGCAAGATTCACCATATTCTCACCTTCACCCCCCCCCTGCCTCCAGTCCTGTACTGGCAGGCTAAGTTGCATCTGCATCCACGGCAGTTCATAGCAGCATGAACAAACAGTAGAAAACACAATCTGAATAGTCCTGAGGCATCTTCATAAGGGTTTTTAACCATTAGAATTACACTTCAGGAAGTTCTGGAGTGTCCCGGCATTTAAGACTCTCTCATGACCACATCCAAACCCTCGCACAAATCCAATCTTCTGGCCTCAGTAACCCAGCAGAGAACCTAGCTGAACATCTTACTAAGCTTCTGCCCAAGCTTGATGTCCATGTCCTTCTCGCGTGCCTTCACTTCCCTCAGGGCCTTCTGGGCCGACGGTGAACTTGGCTGCAGCTCCAACACCTTCTTAAAAGCTCCTTGGGCCAAACCGAGCTCCCCCACCTGCGAGCACGCCTGACCAAGCCGATACCAGGCCTTCGCATTGCTGGGATCCAGTTCAATGGCTTTCGAGCTGCTGTGTCGTGCCTTCGCTGGCTGGCCTAGTCTGAGCTGGCAGAGGGACAGGTTGGAGTGTAGTTCTGACCGAACCGCCTTGTACTCCTCTCCTATCGCCTGATTTCCTTGTTCTGATTTCTGCATTCTCTCTGTGGTTTTCTCGTTGCTCATAATGGAGTCCGACTTCCTATCTAACTCATCCCCTTCAAAAGATGCTCTCAGTTCTTTGTTGTCATGAACCCCTAAAGCGTCTTGGCCTCCTGTACTAGCCTCACTTTCCTCTGCCTTCTGTCCTCCTCCCTCTGCCATGCCCTGCGTCTCCTGCCTCTCCCCCTTCTCCCCCTCCTTCAAGGTGAGGAGGAGCTTAAGTGCCCGGCTGTAGCAATCTGCGGCTCCCCACACGTCGGCCTTCCGGAACCTCTCCCCGCCCTCTTTTTTGTGGACCTTCACCCAGTCCCACTTCTCCTCGGGCGCCATCTCCCATGATTCCCGGCCAGAGGTGAAAGAATGCAACTCCAATACATAGCAGAGAGGCAGGTGCTCCTGGCCAGCTGGATCCAGCACACTGCAGTCAGTTTGCCATGTGAGTGCAGAACCTGGCTTGCTTCTGTCTTTTAAGGTAGTGACCAGCACCTGAAAGAAGTGAAAACTTCACACTCATTAAGCAGAAATCTGTACTTCACTGTAGATGTTCTAGATGTTTAGCTATATTTCAGTATTTTTAAAGACAGCATGTTGCCCATGCAAAAAAAACAAACATAAATAAAGTCATCAAGAGTCACCATACCACCAAGCAGGTAGGGCCACCAGCATCCTCACCTCACACTGCTCTCCAGCCTTCATTCCTTCCAGACAGCTTTCCACAACGTCACACTGCCCGTCGCCCATTCGCACCAGCACCCAGGTGTTCTCTGGAATCTGCAACACTGAGTACTGGGAACGGGGGAAGGACTTCTGCACCTCACTGTGCACCTCACCCAGTATGCCATGCTCCTCCACACCAGTGGTATCCTGGCTCCCTGATCTGTCCTCAGTTTTCTGCCACACCCTGACCTTGCACACTGACCCCATTACAGGACTCTGGTCTCCACTCCCGGTCTTCCTGGTCCTTCTACTTTCCACCTTTAGCAGGCCACTGGGACATACTGAAACCCAGGAGACGGTGCTGTCTGTGCCTTCAGTCTTCATGGCTAGAGTAGACAGGATGACAAGGCAAAAATAAGACAGCGAACACAAACTGAGTCTGTGACTAAAAAATAAAGCTTTGAAAACTGACTTATGTAATGTACTTACTTAATTACTTAAAAGTAACAGGTTTTCCGTGTAGGACTGGATTTTAATTCATTTAACAAACCACCATTTGCATCCTTTTTAAGGAGAGAAACAGTGCTGCGTTTCAACAGGCGTGGTCTTCTGTGTTAAACTAGCTAAAGATAATCCATAACCAGCCTTAATGAACTGTACGGAGCTTTTTCGTCGATATTTGTCCACTGACACCCAAACGTGTAACCAGCAGTATAACACATGTAAAGGTAGTTAACGTTCCTGAACGCAAACTGTTACTTGACAGCCTGAACGTTTTATATTACCTTAAAGGTTTAGACGCGAAAATAAAACATGCGTATCATATATCCAACAACAAATACAACATACAGAACAGATGATGTTATCTAGTGAAGGATTGCGAACTAACCGTCTAAACAGCCGACTACAGCTAGCTATATACCGTCACACAGCGACCAGTAGTTTGATCAACCTCCCACTCAGGCTGCAGAAATACCGCTTCGTCGTGCTACTCCATCCGCCTGTGTTTTTGATTATTTGACTCCTCGCTTGGGTGTTTGCTCGCTTGTTTACTTGTCCAGCTATTAAACAGCTTTTATGCGCATACTTCACGGCAGCAGGCAAGCAGAGGAAGCGTTTGGTACTCGCGTTTCAATTGGCGGCCTCAAGATGGTTCAGGCTTCTCATTGGTTAATACTCTAATGAAGGCGGGACTTATAGTGTAGGATAGAGGGAAGAGATGTTTCGGTCCTCCCTCGAGGCTCCCTATAGCTGTCATTTCAGCTTCTCTAATATACTCCTGAAACCATTGTTTTTATAGTTTTGATTTTAATCTACTTTTTATTTATATAAATTATTATTTTTTCTTGAAATCTATTTTAGTTTAACTTCGTTTTTAATAGTTTATATTTTAAATACATGTTTAAATTTAGTTACATATATTTTTCAGTTTCAATTTAGTTTAGCAATGTTATTCCTAGGGATAGACTGAAAGCTGTAGACTTAGACACATGCTCCAACATTTTGGTAAGGGAAAGTAGTGATGTTTGTTTTTTATTTCAGTTAGAAAGAAAGTCATCTTTATACTTTTCCAGGGTTTTTTTGTTTTCGTACCTTTTTTGAAATATTTCAGTTTACTAAATCATTTTTGGTATTTTTTTTATAATCCTTATTTTCGTTAACGATAATAAGCCTGTTGGAAGCAACTCGTACAATTCCGGAGAATGTCCGCCAGGTGGCAGTATCAGACAAAATTTCATTCTGCGCAATACTGACGTCTGCGTATGCACATGCGTATGGACTGCGAAAGTGTCTGCATATGACACGAGGTAGTCAGACCCAGATAGAACACACGTTAACACACGTTAACGCTTAACTATCCATTCATGCCACAGTAGAACCTCGCATCATTACTTTGTTTAAAGACGCTTTATCAGCATTCATTATAATTTCTTTCTGGTTACAGTGTGTGTGAAGGGGAAAACAATTTGACTTGTTGAATGATTAAGACAGGAAGACTAGCATGGAAGAGTACATCTCCACGGATGTCTGATGCCATGGTCTTCATCTTTTTGTCAGTTTTACTTACCTCTGTGATGAGAATGTGTAATCCTGATTTAGAAGTGTGCTGTTTTTCCATCTGTCTCTCCCTATAAAGGTGTTTTGTAGTTTTGAGCAAAAAGCTCAGCTTGTTCTAAGCATTAAGACAACCTAACTCCTTTTCCTTGCCATTGTCACCTCCAAAGTCCACAAAAATCACATCCTGTAAACATCATTGGGAGACTCAGTCACTGCTACAGGTGAGTAGAAAAACAGCTAAATGACCTTGTGGAGAGAGCAGAGATTTGGGATAAAAAATAGGATGAGTGTGAGCAAGAAGTCAGCATGAGCTTTTGCACAGAAGCAGCAGCTGAAGAAGATCAGGCAGGCCGTGGCTGTTGCTGGGCAATGTGTATTTTTGTATAAAGGAAACTGGATGAAAGAGAAGAAACCTTCAAGGACAGCGCAGATGATTTTTTTTTTTTGACATGTCAGCATCAATAATGGTTGAAGAGAGCAAAAAAATGTGCTCAGTTCAATGTCTGTTTGCCACATTCAATCAAAATATTTTCGCAGAATTAGTGGCAGTCATGTAACAGCTTTTAGAGCTGAAAGGATGAATTTACTGTCAAGGTTAGCTCAGACTAAATGAATTCTCTGAGGCATACTTTCAAAAAGGAATGGATTATTTCATTATGCCAGAATACACAGCAATATATCTTACATTCTTAACACCTCCTAAGATGAAAATGTGCCTAATTCGTGTTGTCTTTCCCACTGCAAGAGCTGTTTTGTTTATAACCTTGGGGACTTTGGACTCTGACCGGCAGGTCATTTCCTCTTGTCTTCTCAATAACTTTCCAAATTTCCCTTTGTACAGACACCTCTGACGTGGACTCAAGGGGCCTTCAATTCATCATCCAGAGCTTAAAATAATCATCCCAACTGGCCTAGTTAAAGGGTTACCACCTCCCCCTCTTCTGTCCCTGTTCCGCCTGTTTGCCATGATAGGAATGTGGTCCTGCTGGAGCGTATCTACAGGTGGAATCAGGTAGAATAATGGTGGCATTCGTACTCCTACTGCATATGATAGCAAGCAAAATAAACACTCCGCTCGTGCCCCTGTCACTCTTCTGGAACTTTCTTCAGACGTATGGAACGAGGCTTGAGAAAGTGGGCACAGTCACATAATTGTGTCATGTGACCTGGTGGCTTGAGGTGAAAAGTGGTTTGCTGATTCTGAAGTGGAGACTTCCTTTAGGTTCCTGGGGCAGCTCTGGGTGTTGTGGACAGTGTAGCTGTGCCTGCAGCTGAGAAAGGGTTCATTAGTATTAGCTCATTCTCGGGTGAATCATATATGTAGGTTGAATTTTCATTTGGCATGACTCAGTGTGAGTAAAGTGCATGAGTTCTGTTCAGTAGTTTAATATTAAAATGATTTTAATGATTTTAACAAGATGATTGTTGAAGAGACGAGAAGGTCGAGCCACTTGCCGTTGTTCCTCTGAATATAATCAACACATACATGATTTTCTGCATTGAACTCTAATAATTTTCAGACACTTGGGCAATTTCTAACTCAATCAGAAAATTAAAGGAATTGCAGATGTACGATTTTGTGTATCCAATGGGTATTTTAGTTTAATTGGGTTTATTTATACACGTAATCGTTAATAATAAAAGCTCTGTACCAGAAAAAATGAGTAATTGAATAATTGAATGATTGATGGAACCTTAGGAATTCCAATTATATAGGTTACTATTACTGAACAATAACAATTGACCTTCGCATAATTATAATAGGAAATATGACCACTGGTGCTGGACGGCTTGATCTTCTGACCTGAATGGGTAATTCAGCTGGTAATATGCACAGCAACTCCATGCTAGTTTTAATGTCTGATCATATATCTTTTTTCTAGCCTTGATGTTTCCACAAGGACAATATGCTGTAAAAATTAACCATGTTGGGACTGCCCCATGAGAATTTATTTAGTTAGCGATCTATAAAAAACTGAACGTGTTCGCAAGTTTTCATGGGGGAGAGTTATGACAGGTGTGCAAAAGTCCATGTAAAATCCTCCAAGAAGGCCATGCATGTGACAGTCTGCTAATCTGCATACTAAAAGCGTTTTAACCTGTGGCACTGCGACTACAAACTGGAAAAGCTGGGAGGTTGCCGTTGAGGAAATGGTGGGTTCTGATCTAATACCCAACTGGATGTAGAGTTTTCTGACCAACAAGGGAGCCAAACTAAATCTATTTGTTCTTGCACCTTTTTTAATATTTCAAAATGTTCAGTGTCCATTAGTAAGTCTGTGTAGATATGGGTAGCTTAATGGTTATTTTACTTAATTTAATCTCTAACTTAACAGTGTTACTTTTCCATATACACTAATAAGACATTATATTAAAACCACTGACAGGTGAAGTGATTAACATTGATTATCTCGTTACAATGGGAGCTGTCAAGGGAGTTAATTATATAATAAGCAAGTGACAAGACAGTTTTTGAAGCTGATGTGTTGAAATCAGGAAAAATGGACAAGCATAAGGATCTGAGAAAATGACAAAGGCCAAATTGTGGCGTCTAGATGACTGGGTGAGTTCAAAATGGCTCCTGGGGTGTGATATGCAATGGCCAGTACCTAACAAAAGTGGTCCAAAGAAGGCCAACTGGTAAACCGGTGATGGGGTAATGGGTACCCAAGGCTCAGTAATGCACATCGGGAACAAAGGTCGGGCCATCTGGTCAGATCTCATGGGAGAGGTACTGTAGTACGCATTGCCGAAAAGGTTGATGCTGGATATGATAGAAAAGTGTCAGAACCCATAGTGCATCACAGCTTGCTGTGTATGGGATTATGGAGCCACAGATCGATCAGAATGCCCACGCTGCCCCCTGAAAGCATCTACAATGGGCACTTGAGCGTCAGGACTGGACCGTGGAGCAATGGAAGAGAGTGGCCTGGTCTGATGAGTTACATTTTCTGTTATGTCATGTGGACGGCTGGGTGTGTGTACATTGTTTATTTGGGGAAGAGATGGCATCAGGATGCACTATGGGGAGAAGGAAATCCATGGAGGCAGTGTGATGCTCTGGGCAATGTTCAGATGGGAAATCTTGGGTTCTGGCATTCATCTAGATGTTACTTTGACACATACAAACCTACCTAACCTTTGTTGCAAACCAAGTGAACACTTTCATGGCAAAGGTATTTCCTCATTGCAGTGATACTGTGTCCTTCCCCAGTGCAAAATTTTGCAGTGGTACTGAGCAACATGAAAAAGAGTTCAAGTTGTTGACTTGACCTCCATATTCCCCAGATCTCAATCTGATCGAGCATCTGTGGGACGTGCTGGACAAACAAGTTCGATGTACGGAGACCCCACCTCACAACTTACAGGACTTTTAAGGATCCAATGCTAATGTCTTGGTGTCAGATACCACAGGGCACCTTCAGAGGAGAAGGGACCACTGGCAGACAGATACTGAACCAACATGGCAGCCCATGTGGACCATATGTGCAAAAGATGGACATGAGCGGAAAGGCCTCCCCCAGGCAACGAAATAAAACAAGACATTAAGGAAACAACATTTGGAGTTTCCTTAAATCAGTATGAGGCTCAGGAGTCGACCAAGACAGTCAGAATTACCAGCATTTCTCACCTAATGGGTGTTTCAGTGATAATGACTCCGGGCCTAATCACCCCAGTTTGAAAACCATTTTTAGTCAAGTCTGCACTCTAGTCTATTGAGATGATAGAGAGTCACATTAATGTTGTTGCCCATCATATCTAATGTCTAAAACGCAGCATGGATTTGGAGCAGGATGGTAAGAATGGGAGAAACTAAACAGGAAGATTAGCACAATCAATGGACAAAAACAGAGGCACATCTGGAAGAAGAAGACGACACTACAATGACAAGAGGATTGTATGGGATGAGTTTGAGACAGGCTGTGAATATGAGCCACACATGCAACGTGGTGATTAGTGCAGGCCTTCCTGACAGTGCGGACTGGGCTTTTGTGAGGGGGGAGTAGTTTAATTGCACATTGCCACCAATATGGACTGGGACTAATGCCCAGAGTCAGATTTGGGGAGGACAGACCCTTAGGGGTTCTGGGACATAGGATGGAAAGAGACAACAAAATCAAGTTAAATACCAGCTAAGAGATAAAATCAGCTGGAATGGAGAAGCACAGCGATAATCATTACTGCACCTCTGTAATATTCCAGCCTGGTGTCAAACAGAACTCCTGTAATTTTGACTCTGATGACACAGCACTACTACATTCTGCCGTCTACAGTAAGTGACAATTTCTACTTATAAAAAAAACTTTCACATATCAGAGGCGGCACATGAAATATTTCCATTGCTTCAACCTTCAGTTGCGGAGTAAGTTGCTAGTTCATTGTGAGAAAACCAAGATCATTACTGATTCAAAGCCGGCTGTAGATGCCGTGTTATTTTTATGCATTGTTCATGTCCTCCGTGTAACCAGCGAGAAGTGTGGCGAGGATAGAGTATCACTAGATAAAGCTCTCTCTCAGACGTTATCATGTCTGAGCTGCTGTCCTGCTTGAGCTGTATCTAGATGTTCCCACATATAATCTAGCTTTTCAACATGAAAGGCTTCTCAATATGACCCTCTTTAGGTTTTTACCCCACATGAGCTGCAAACAACAAAAAAACACAGTTTTTAGCCCAGATTGCCCTGATGTATGAAGGCCTCATCAAGCCTATTTCAGAGTCCCTCTTTTATTTCTGACAGCTGCTTTAGTTATTTCTACATAACTCTCCTGATTACTAATCTATTTTTAAATGACAGATGGGTCTATGAGAGTAGATAAAGTGGACATTTTTTAACTGGGTGGTGCACTGACTTAGGAATGACAGTCATCGTTGCCACATGGTGATAAAGGTCTCAGAACAGCAGTGGGTCAAAAGGTTATTAGACAACCCACTTCTTTGAAGGGGGCACTTCTGAGTTTTCCCTGGTAAAGCATGCTTCAGTTGGGATGGTGAAGGGAGCTGAAGGATCTGTGACTTTATCTGGGGTTATGGGTTTTTACGAAGCAAAAGGAGTACATCTAATTCAGAAGCCCAGTGGAAACGGACAAGCAAAGCAAGATGGATGCTGAACTCCGGGACAGGTAATAACACATCTGCTGTCAGGGCAGAAAGGCTTAATATATAGTCATGACCTGATAAAAGACCCTGCGAGGGTTTTTAAAACTGGGTAACCGAGCCAATACAAACCTGAGAAATTCACACACATATCACTAGGGGTGGTTTTTTGAACCTGCAGCCATGACCAGAGTGGTGGAGCTGCTGGGATGGTGATCAACGTTAGCTTGCCGATTACTGAAATAGTTCATACGTCTTTAGTCAGCGGTGCCATTTTTGTTTGAGGTGTATTACTTGCTTTTGTTCTATGGTTTGCATGTAGTTAAGTTAGATTTGGGTTGCGTTCGGTAGTTGGGCTTTCTGCTTGTTATTTTGGCTATAATCACTCCTGAGTCCTTTTGCACCGGGTTTATTTGTTCTGTCACGTGCAAATAAAATCAGAACAATACAAAAATATACCCCTTTGCCCACGTGTTCCCTTGTGCACCGCACCCTGTGTTCCCCTTATTCCCCTTCCATTCTATTACGCCACAACCCTAGACTGGGGCTCGTAACATTTGAATACTGTTTGTATATGAATTACTGCCACAAGAAAGTTGCATTTGTGTGCTGGAACGTGCTTACAGCCACCTCCCTCCCTGCTCCTGTGTTTGCCTGCCAAGCTGGTTAACAGATGGAGGCATGACGTGTGCTAAAATGGGGAGAATCGATGCCAGTCAACGCCATTTCAGTTGCGGATGGAGAAATGCTACCCTGAGTTACAAAAATGACTAATCTCTCTACTTTTGTACTGCATGCCCTTCCTCAGTTTTTCTACACCCAATTCTATTCATGGAAGAAATCCAGCAAAAAAATGCCACTAGATAGTTCTCTTTACTAAATATGTATGTGTTTTTATAAATAATTTGAAATGTACAGTGTGATGGCCCATGTGCCAGTCTAACTTCAGTGCTTGAAGATTAAACTATGCTCTCATACACACAGATATGTTGGTAAAAGATATGCAGTATTATCTGATTTTGGAACTGGTCTGTTTCAGAAATATTTTAATAACCAAGTCAATGTTAAACTTCAGTCATAAGGACATTTGGGGAGAAAGCAACTTGACAGCTATCAGATATGTTTTTAATTTGAGTGTATAGGACTGAGAGGAACAAATTAGATGGGAATTATAAAAAAAAATATGAACAGGAAAGGATCAGATGATCCTAACACATAATTCCAGAGAGTGTTTTTGAAACCCCACTTATTTTAAAATGAACTTGGTTTTCAGAATCGCCAGTATTTTATAGGATGAAGTAGTACAACCTGGAGTCATTGTCTCGTCTTTGACTTGATTATTCTTGATTGAACACACTTTGACCACCCATAGGCATACACCACCCTAAACACTTTTACAAAAGTACAATCATTGCTTCTGCCTATTCCAGACCAAAGACAGTTTAGACTCCTCTTAATTATTATCCTGCCACTTAAAGACCTCCTTCGGTACCCCCTGAAATAAAGACCCCCTTCTTCCGATATCCATGGACATGCTATCAGTGTTAAGCCTACAACTCATAATTTCAGTATCATCTCAAATGTATTATGCAAATTAAAACTAGTTTTAAGAACAAATACTGTTTATGCTACTAATTTAAATTAAATGATCTATAGAATTGTGTCTTCTCCCCATGGTGTGGGGGTGTACTCCCACAGGCCGAAGAAATCCTGTCAGTCTGACTGGCATCTCTAAGTTGCCTGTAGTGTGTCTGCGTGTATGTGCCACATGATGGACTGGCACTCTGCTTCGGATCTACTCAGTCGACCCTGTGCCGTCTGGCAGCGAGTCCAGGGACCTCTGTAATTATGGATGGAAGGATATTTTCAATCATCTACTGATTCCAATAGTGTAAGAATAGGGATGTCAGAATAGGGATGTCAGACACACACCGCTGCTTTGTCTGAGGGGGTGGGAGACACGATGCCCCACTCCAGACGTTTAAGCTCTCTGACTCCAGCTCCAGGCTTCGGTGTGAATGTGCGGGGGACGACAGAGCTGCTGTCAGCATGTGGACGGAGAAGGCAACATTAGAATTTAAAATGGTCTTTCTTTCTCCCCTTCTCCCCGTCGAGGTGAGGTCTTATTACCTGATGTCCGTCTTTTTCTGTCCTAATTGGACTATAAATATCAAAGGTCTTATTGTTTTGAAAGTGTGAGAGGTAGAAAAAAAAACTAAACAGGAAACCTTTTCCATTCAATTCATTTATTAATATAGATTTAGATATAAATACAATATTTTAATATAAATACATGGTTAAAACTCTACAACTGACTAAAAATGTGATTGTAAGAT
This sequence comes from Stomatorhinus ivindoensis, assembly GCA_019775895.2. Lineage (NCBI taxonomy): Eukaryota > Metazoa > Chordata > Actinopteri > Osteoglossiformes > Mormyridae > Stomatorhinus > Stomatorhinus ivindoensis. The sequence goes on from JABFEB020000124.1 coordinate 23,657,575, forward strand.
GAATCTAATTATAGATGGATGAATCTATTGGTTTTTTCCTAATTCCAACCCCGCAGGCAACTTCCTACCCTCTTCATGAACACCATCCACCCTCCCTCCTAACCACACACATGCCTGCATACATATGCTTGTTTTCATATTTTTGTGGGGACCATCCATTCAGTTGTATGGAAAAAACATGAATCCTAACTATGACGCTGTTAACCCCTACCTAGCCCTAACCTTAACCATCAGTAACCAAACAAGACACAAGACTTTTTGGGATTTTTTTGTTTTTTTGTTTGCATTCACAGATTAAAAAAAAAAAATCAGTTTCACCTTGCGTGGACTGAAACAAATGGTCCCCACAAAGTCAAAAACAAGTTTTTATGAGATTGTTGGGAATGTGGTCCCCACAATGTAATATATTCGTGACCCATGCACACACATATGCACACAGCATCTATACTGCCATGTCCAGTATTAGCAAACTAAACAGCTCAATCAGTGATAAGAGGACAATTAAGAACAGTAAAATGTTAAGACAATGTACAGCAACAGATTTTAAGTGTGTGAGTACCAAATATTCCCTGTGCATCTGTGTGTCAGCATTCCTGTTTTATATGCTGGTGTGGCTGATGAAATGTGCACTGTTCTCTAATCCCGTGTAATCCCGTCCAGGCACGATCTGCTGGCCCCCAACTCGTGGGCTTTCATACTGGGCCTTCACATCATTTCATAAAATATTATTCCTGATATCACATTATATATTAATACTATCTGTCGTAGCTATATATGTGTTTTATATGTAATACACTGTATTACATAAAACCGCTTCAGTGTGACGATGAAGCAGCGAATGGAGTGTAAATATTTCACAGCCACCATGTGATCTAAAGCACATAAAATGGTGAAATCAAATTCTGTAGATCGTTCATCGAGAACAAATAAGATGTTCAGTCGGGCCAGTTTGTCAGGGATGACTGATGCAGACGTGGAAGTGGGCGAGTGAGCTTGTAGTCTCCATTCATCTACAGTATACTTGTAAAAATAGTTATAAAACATACACCTGCTGTGGGTGTAAAAAAATAAAATAAAAAAACAAATAGTAAAACTCCACGTAGAAAACAATACTTGGAAGCTAGGGGTGGGGTCTGTGGAGAGCGAGTGAGCCCCGCAGATTATAACTGAAGGGAAAGCACGGAGATTATTCCTGTGTGGGGGTCACACGTACACGTCCTGCAACAAGGCACGGAGAGCTCAGGAGCTCCAGCCGACAATCCAGTGCAGTCTGCTCGCCGCTACCCAGCGAAGCTGCCATGTAGCGACCCGCCGTCCCAGTCGTACCCACAGGACGCATCGCCCGAAAACTTTGGACTTAGATTTGGATACACGCTTTGCTCCCCATCTACGCCCGTCTTTCGGCCAGGTGAGTCTTTAAATTAACCTGGTTTAGATGTTTAACTGAGTCTTTGCATCAAGTGGCGCCCGTTATTTGTTATCGGGGAATGTAATATATAATTGTAGGTTAAATAATACTTATTTGAATGATATACTAGTGAGTGAATTTTAGCCTGGTTAATTAGGGTGGTTTGATAATGCTCATGGTGTTTATTGATTTTATGATATTAAAGGCGCAGCTTACTGATTTTTGTAGATCAAGAAGGATGGGTGATAATTATCACGGTGTCCGCGTTTAAACTCGTCGCTTGGGCAGAGTCTTTTTTAACTAAAGTAAAAATGAATCGTTTTCTGGTTTGCAAGACGGTGACTTCCACAGATGGTGTTTGACAGGTATTTCGTCAAATATTACGAAGTGTTTGGTTTTGTGGGTATTATATTCTAACCTTAATTTAGCTCCAGCGATCGACACCTGTCCGCAGCTCCTACGGGTCTAGTCAGATCGGAATGCGGTGAGATTTAATAATACCAACGCCCCCC
>JABFEB020000124.1:23659503-23669916 GCA_019775895.2 Stomatorhinus ivindoensis
CGTAAGTTTAATACAAGTTCGCGTGTTTTAAATGTCGTTTCTTGAACGATGGCTGCAATTTTCTTTCCCTTTCGCGGATACTAGAAAATCAGCATCATACATCAGCCCCAGGCCCCCAGTCCAAGCTCCAACTCGGACTACACCGCATTGCCAGACCTAGACGAAAATTAGAGCTATACATCCACTTTAAAGTGCACTTTTCCCTCCGAAAAATCGAATCCCTCCCCCTCTTTCTCTCTCTCTCTCTCTCTCTCTCTCTCCCTCTCCCTGTGCAATTCACCAAACCACAGGTGCACATGATGTGTGAATCTATGTAAGGGGGCTGTGAACTGTAAAAACCACAGATCCATTTGTTATTGTGCATTTGCTTGTTTAAATTATTTTATATTCTGACTGACCCCACAATAGATGGGCGTCACGTCCAGGGTGTACTAAGCCGTTTGGGAGAGACTCCAGGTACCTCTGTGACCACAATGAGTGTTTAGAAGTCGGCTGGATGGATCTTTTGACTATACACTATTTGTCTATCGCCCTGCAAATGGGGCATTAATCAACTCCCTCACGTGACAAGGTATATCGCTACTCTTTCTGCTGCCGTTGACATTTTCTGTCACTTATACTTAATTATATATGTCCTTAAAAATTGTTTAATCATGAAGTTAAATTGTCCATTAGTAGGTACAAAACGTTATGTATTCTCAGATATATTGTTTACTCTCTGGTACATGTCATATCACAAGAATGACTGATTTTTATGCACTGTTTTTGGCACGGGAGGGCACATAACCAAAAAAACTATACATTAAGGCATCCGAGAAACCCACTTTATATTTACTAGCTTTTGTTATTACCTGTATCTTTGCATCATTTTTGTGTCATTTTCCCTGTTTATTGTTACTGTGTGGATGTCTAGCCTGAAATCCAAGAATAGAATATCCCTATTTCTGATGGGCAGAGATCAGTTCTTTATTTCAGAGACCCCAGAGTGCCCCCCCCCCCCCCTGAATGTGCTGAACCTGAATAGTTCCAGAGCAGAATCCAGCTGTGAAAATAGCTGACACTGTAAGCCACTTTGGCAAAAGGTTGGCCTGGCAACAGAACTTGGAGGCTACACTTAGGCATCTGGATAACAGGTGCCTCTGTGTTTGTATTATATTGAATAGCTTTTGTTATTAATTTGATAATTTTTGCACCAGGATTGGCATGGTTTTGCAGTGGTTGCCTCACACTTCTGGGACCATGGTTTTAGGGTTCCAGGTGCACGGAGGTTGTATGTTCTCGCCATGTCATCACGGGGTTTCCTCTGGGTGCTCCAGTGTCCCCCCCCCCCTCCCCACAGTTCAAAAACCTGTTGAGGTTTGAGTGTGCCACATCCTGGGTTGTTCTCTACCTTGTGTCCGTAGGTTCCAGACCCCCTGTTACCCTGAATAGGACAAGTGGTTGTGTCATTTTTCATGTTACTTCAATGACCCGCTGGTCACTGGCAGACAGGAAGTCCACTGCAAACTGACAATCAGAAAATATATACAGAAGTTAGGGTGGCAGTCTACATCTTGTCTGTTGGAAAGACTACAACTTAGTAAGGCCAATACCCTGAGTTTTCCTAGGTGATCTCAGTTTGCCTTCCCTGCCCAAGAGAGCAGCTAGATAGTCCATCTACATAAACAAAGGTCTGAGACCTGCTCCATCTCCTTTGATGTGCTAGAGAGAATCAATATTAGAAACTGTCCTGAGAGCTTTTTAGTTTGGATTCCTGCATCCTCCCGCTTCTTCGTTTCCTTCCCTCCATCTTTCTGCGGCTCTTCTGACCTGCTCCTCCTCTCCGGCCCTGGTTCTGTGATGCACCATGTAGCATCTGCTGAGCCAAACCATCATCCTTGGAGCTATGGGCTTCTCCGAGTCCTTCCATGTTCTACCCCTGCACTTGGCAAAAAAAAAATTTTGCAACAGGTTGGGCCCCTCCCTCCGGAGGATCCCCTGCCAGCAACTCCCAAAATTATTCATTTCTTTCTGTTTTTAGGCTTCGGTTCCTCACACTTCTTCTAAGGTTTGTCACTGAAAATAAAGCTGTTGTTTGCCAACGGCTCCTTTCCGAAACACGACGTTATTCTGTTCTGCGTGTCCCTGGCTGGCGCCGGCTGCCTGCTTACGCCCCGCCTGTCTGGTAACTGTTTCCTCATCCGTCTTCTCCGGATGAGTGCGGTGTCTCAGGGCAGACACAGACCACCAGGAATCTAACTAACACAGATGTTATATACCTCCCTCTCTAGACTACCTTCACGATGCTGTGGCCTAATTATGGTTTAAGCCATGCATAATACTTTTTTAAACATATGGCGGCAGAGGCAAAGAACCGCTCAATGTGAAACCGAGTGGATCTAAAGACATTTAATGCACTCCAAGCCACTTATACCACTGTTACTACAGGTTTGGCATACAAGTTTGTACCGAAAGACATTATTTTTACGTTTACGAATCAAAAACACATTAATGGGTTGAACTACTATCTTTCACCAATGATAAAATGTTTCCATTTAGTTTCTGTTCATTTTAAATTGTGATTTGCATCTGGAATTTTAAGTAATGTTAGTTAGAATTAAAGATTATAATAGTGCATTGATTTACAACTGTGGTACGCCTGGTTGACAATACATGTGTAGTTATAGGAAATGAATCAACACCCTTCTGATCAATCAAGTTAGAGAATTCAACAGTGGCATGGTATAAGCTTATTTAGGAGCTTGTTTTTCTCTGCGCAATGATTGCAATGAACATGGCACCGGAGCCTCATCAATTCCTCCTTTCTGATAAATTTTGGCGGTCTGTTTTCTTACTGAGACGTTCAGCTGAGTCTGACTGTTTGGGTTTTATTTTACCAAGGAGGTACCCAGGTTTACATGTAATCCATTTAAATTCCTAACGCAGGGGTCAGCTGTGGATTCCATTTCACTGGAGAGTGTGTCCATTTGAGCCATTTTCCCTTGAGACTTGTGTTTTATACCTGTGATACCGGAGGCAGATGGTCCCTTTTCATGTCCCACCCTGCACTCAACAGCTTTTTTAAGCCCGTAAAAGGCGATTTGTGTTTGGGGTATTTGGCGCTTTCCGCAATCACGTAAGCTCGGGCAGCCAGGATGGAAGCCAAATCCAGATAAAGTTCTGATAATCAAAGTATCTCATGTGGTTTATAATGTAAAAGTTGGCCCTTCTCTCAAACTTTCTGTTGTTCGTTTTGATGTTGTTAAAGGTCAGTAGGCTTTTGCCTGTGCGGTTGTGTGTGTGAATGAGCCAGGTAACATAGGTAGGACTTGTATCAGATGCAGTACAGAAATAGAAGACGTAAGTAAATAAAAACAGCAAAAACATATAAATAAAAAAAACACTTGGAAGAAACATGTTTTCAGAGGTTCTTGGGAGCTTAATGTATGATGCTGTCAGTCATGTAAACAGCCACACAGGATTAAAGGCAAAAGTGACTTGCATGCATGAGGACTGGGAAGGTAAGATTAACATTGGTTAGATGAATTTCTGTGTAACCTGTTGAGGAGGCACTTAGGATTTTAGTGGCCTTCGAATGTTTTAATGCATCTCAGTTTAATGCTTTTTCACACAGCCCACATCAACAGGAAGAGGGAAAGTGATTAGTTGACATACCACACATTGATGTCATCAAGCACCAGCTTCTCTGTGGCTCGCTTCTGGGAGTCGGGGAATAGCCACACATTTCCGGGATGTTCCATATCCTGCTGGGTGGTCTCCAGGGAACGGTCAATTTCACCTGGGAGTTTAAACGCTTGCATCGAGTTGCTTTGCTGATACTTTCAGCAAAGTCGAGAATTTCCCTGAATATCTCCCCAACCAGGATGGTGTGATGGCAGAGCATCAGGCAGGAAGGACGATCCAATAAATCAGGGTTTATTTAGCAAAACAAAGCAGAAGAGGGCAACCTTAAAACAAAAGGGCCGCCTGGAGTTAAGACAAAACTGGAAAAACAGAAATGAAGGCAGGGAGCAATAGGAGGAACCACAATTCTAAAGGCAAGGATGGACATAGGAAAACTACAGTAACTAACAGGGCATAACTGTCGTGATTATGACCAACACATCACTACACAGGGAAATAGTCACAACAAAGGGACAGGTGAGAACCCTAACAAATCAACTTACCTTTAAGGGCGCAGAGCAACAAGAAGCAGGTGGGGTCAGTAATAATTAAGAGGCACGGAGAGGTCACTTAACAGAAGGACCAAAAACAAAAGAGAACCAAAATTACCGAACGGACAGGAAACAAGGAGCAAAAACAAGGAACTGTAACTGAAATACCAATACCAGCATGAAATCGGGAGAACACAAAACCAACAAACATTAGATAATAAGTAGCTGAGACTGGCCTCGGGCCGGCCTCAAACCCACAACCAAAAAAAGAGTTGAGAATGGTGACCAACCTCTTAGCTTGTCAAACCACGCAGCAGCCTAAGATGTAAACACACTAGGGACTTACAAGACAGAGGAGGGACCAAGATGGCCAGCGACACCTACTGGCCAAAAGGGGACAAAACACACGGGACAAAGCCAGACAGGCACCGATCCTGACAGACTGGGCTGGTTATAAGAATCAAATAGACAGATCTTTGTTTATTTAATCAAGTTTGCAAATGACAGATGTTGTTTGTTGATCATTTACCAGATAGGGGCTTCTAGACACACTTTTTATGTGAGCCTGGATGACGCTGGGAGCCTTTTATTTAATGGTCTCTTTTTAGGACATGGCTGCAGCTGTGCTTTCCTTTCTGGCACACTGAGAGAAAGCACCAGGTGTCTTCCCCATTGCGTCTCCGTCACCTGCTTCTGGGCATCTCCGTTGCTCTCACTGGAGGTAACCCAGCGTGGTCACACATCAGGCAGCCACACTCCATGGCCTAAAGAGATTCATCCACAATGCGCCCTCAGTGGGTGGTGACAGAACGACCCCATTAACTGATTTTTAATATTTTTGCCAGCTTGGCAACATTAGTCAGAGGACTGAAACCTCTGGCCTCAGAATTGAGCCCCCTAATTGTTAGTGAGGAACAGAATATCAGATTGTTGCTGTCTCCCCAGTCTTTTACATTTCTTAAAAACATGAAAATGGTGTTTCTTTCCTAACACTGATGAGATTTAACACCAGGAGATTCTGACCATCAGATCATCTCATTCTCCAGCTCACATGTTTTTTTTTTTTTTGAAGGGGTCATGTGTAGATCCTAAACTTTTACAGCTTCTGACCCCGATGAGGTAAATCTGACAATAATGGCAAGACACATAAACCAACATGCTTCATGTATGTGTGGACCTTCTTCTTCCAGCCCAGCGGACAGCACTAGTACCATGTCCGAGGGTGTGGGCCACGTGAAGTGGAGGGTCTCTACATGTCCTGCTGTGATTCGAGTTTCGCATATGTACTGTGCTGTAATGCAGGGTATGCCCCGTGCTGTCCGGTCAGTGTCTCTGTCCAGAGGATCTCTGCTGATCTCTGCAGAATCAGGTCCTCTGAGGAATGTGCTGCCTGGTGAGAGAGGCGCGGAGAATCTGGCCAAGTGTTGAGATCTGTCCCACTTGGTAGCGTTTCCAAAGCTGCTTCATCATTTCCGAGTGGTACTTCAGCGTTTTTACACACAAAGAACAAGGAAATATATCACCTGGAAATTGTGCATGCTTGATTTCTGGCTGTTATTGTAAAGCCCGTAAGGCTTAACTGTAAATGATGATAATGACGTATAAATCCGGCTTTCATTCACTTCCCCCCAAGCTGTTAGAGGTGAAAAAAGGGAGGAAGCGGTATGTTAATTTCTTAATTAGTTTCAACATTATGCTTATTTGCATGTTTACCTTCACTTTACTTATTTTCAGGAGAGGGACTGTAGCTCGTAGATAATATATGTTGATCCACCCAAGGTCAAACACTGGATCTGCATCAACTTAATTGTTGTAAAATGATCAGTGAGCTTCACAATGTACTAACATCCATTTATAGGACTGAGACTAGAGGCACTGATTGCAATTTTCTTGGCTGATTCCAATTTCCGATATTTTTGTCATATTTCTGATATTTTTTGTGTCATTAGTCAATATTGATTTTTGCCGATTCCAATTTTCTTTCGAAGTACTATAATTGACCACATATACAAACAACAATAAGCCTTTCTTCAATGCAAATTTCTCTTTTAATAATAAAAGAAATTGTTAAATGTGGGTATGACGTGTGCTGCATGCGTAAAGCGGGCCAGTTTGGTATCGGAAATACATGAGAGTGATCGGCCAGTCTCCCATCTGGGTCCAACATGCCGAAAATCATATGATTCCAGTCTCTGGCCGATCGATCGGTGCATATCTAACCAAGAATCATTCTTTGACCTGTCAACAGAAGGGATTGACAGAGATGTTTATTTAGCAGATGCTTTTCTTTAAAGCATCATACCAGCATCATACCAGCGAGGATCAGAGAGCAGAGCAGTGTCCCTTGAGCATCTGGGGTTAAGGACCTTGGGCCTAAGGGCTTCACTCTGCCCGCTGCAAGGATTGAACCAGCGACCTTCTGAGTACATACCCACAGAGACCCCACCACTGCCATGGTGAAAAACATCCTAGGTGTTTGAGAACCACCCCCCAACACCCCCCCCCCAACACCAATTTCTTATGTATATAGAAGATACAGTTCAGAAATTATAGTAAGGTAGTTAAGGGAACTGACAGGAGACCTACATGTTGATGCTGAGAAGACATGTTCACAGAATAGGTGGAGAACAGCTAACTTCTGTTGTTTCTGCAAGAGCCAGTGTGTGTTTATTTTACACCGTCGGGATGGGTTTGCAAAGTGTGGGTCAGATTATTTTAGCTCATGAAAAAATGTTGAGTGTGAAGAGCGTCTGAATGAGCCCCGTGTGAGTTAGCGGCGAGGACGCGATCTTCATGGCTTCCCCGTTCACACTCTCTTCTCCTGCTTCACTCGGGCTGCTATCTGAACGTCTCCCTCTAGGAAAACATGTTCTCTATAGATTTTGTTCAGCTTAGAATGATAGACATACTCAACTGATATCGATATAGATGCGTAATCAGAGAGGTCACTGAGTAGCTGGTATGACATGACTTAGAAGGGCTGTGGGGTTATGGGATAGCCTGTCCAGGGTCAAAGGTAACGGGACATGTCGCACTAAGATAATCTGTTGCCCTGAAGTTTGGCCCATAACATTGTCTCCTGTGCCAGTCATGGAATTATGTGGCGAAGCAGAGATGAGTGTGGGTGATGGTACACAGCAAGACTGAGAGAGTAAGCCTTCATCAGAGAATGGCACGTATCACACCGACACACACACACACACCCTTTCCATTGTCAGACATGTCATTGTCATTTCTTCATCAGCTCTTCCTGCCTTTTTTCTCCAGTTTTCACACAATGCCTTGTGCCCTGCACTCCCTGATGTCACTGTGCTCCTTATCTCTCTCCTTTAAATCTCTCTCTGAGTCCCCCTTAAAATAACCAGAACTGTTATTTATAGGCCGGTCGCTCTAAAAAAGCAGGCAGAACGAGAAACAGAAATGGTAGCGGAGTAGGGCATGGAGGAGGGGGGTGATATTAGACACAAAGGCGGAGGCAATGAAGGGGTGTGAGTGGTGCTGGACACTAACCTCCTGGGAAGTGCCCACTCTTCTTCAGAGGTAAGACCACCAGTGGCAGGGTCCTATCATGCTTGAGATCAGATGTGGATTCCAGAAGTATGTGGAGATAATGACCCCCCATCCCCTGGCCACTTAGTGTCTTCCGCTCACCTTTTCAGCAGGTACAGGACAGCCAGTTCTCAGCGTGTCCCATCCTGTTTGTTTGAAAGCTTTCTGGTCTGTGCTGTCACCGTAACGGGCAACGGAGCAGGGGACATTCAGGACGTGCAGCCAAAGGAAGCCCGTTAACTAAACGTCCTGGCAGGGAAGCCGTGGATCGGTCGATATGAGGAGCGCACTTTTTTGCACAAGTGAATTTTCTATAAGTCGACAGTAAAAATGCGAGCAAGGTGTGTTTCTGTTCATTGATGTTGTGCAAATAATACTTGTCATGAATTATCCTGCAAAATTAAGATCTATGTCTCAAAATTCAACATGGAGCAGGCTTTCCATGACTTAGGAGCTCTAGAAGAACTAATTATCATTTTATCTTATGTCCTGTGTATCGACTTATTCGCCAAGTTGTGTTTCCATTGCAGTTTGGCAAATTCTTTTTCAGCTCGCCGCAAAAACCACCTGAAGCGAGCATAAAAACTTCTTTTGTGAGATTTAAAGGCTTTAAAAAAATTTTTTTTTAAGTGTTTCCATTAGCGTGTTTTTAGTTCCCATCTTCAAAACGCACAAAATCTAGGTCAGTGGAAATGCCAGTAGTGCGTCGATGTGCAGAATTTGGGCTGACAGATGCTTGTCAGTATGGCACATTTATCAGGAGATGGGTCCTTCAGATGAGACCAGCTTTCCCACTGTTGTCTCCCATTACCATCTTTGCTGTGAGCTTCTTCATCCCCCCTGTGACTGTTGCCTTGCGTCTCTTCAGGGACCATCTAACTCTAGACTGGAACTGGGAGATTGTTGTTTCAAACAGAGTGGTTTTGTCAACAGAATTTTCCACCATGAGAAATGAAACGGATAGAGCCAGCAGGACAGAGAGAAGAGGGGTTTTACATGAGAACTCCGATAACCCACGGCTCTGAACGACGTGGCAGTCAGAGCTGATTCCACAAAGACTTCATTAACAGACTTTTGTCTTCAAGGAAGACTTGCAAGACCGTTTCCTTCGACAGTGGAGAAGCCTGGGTCTCTCTGTTTCCTTTCTTAGAACAATCCAATATTTTTGACGTGTTTGTGAAGTGGACCTCTCCCTTGAAGCTTGGAGGTTTGTTTACTTTCACACCCTTGCCTTGGGCCTCACCATTTTTCTTCACTCTGTTCCACCCCCCCAACGTTTCCCAGTATCCCCCATCACATTTTCCCCCCACCTGATTCTTTCCCATTTCTCTCTAAAGCTCTGTCAGTCCCAGGAGATCTGCTGACCCAATTTGTGTCAGAAGGCAGGCTGTGTACACACATGCATGTCCCCGTATTGACTTAGTCGAACCTGCCCTGTGATCAGGGAGGTTCTCTTCATAGTACCTGTCATCTGATACCTTTCACAACCGGTGTCAGTGAGGAAACAGATCGCATCTCCTGCACATTTCAACGTATGTTCCTCTGTCAACATGGAGATTGATGAAAATTTGGACTTTCTGATGAATTGGCTCTGTGTAATCAAAGCTTCATCGTAAGCGTGCTAAAAATGGAAGGGCCAGCGCCCCGAAGGCAATGGTGTCCATTTCAGTCCCTGTCCAAGGAGGGACATCCAGCAAGCAGACTGCTACTGAGTCACATGGTGAAAAGAGGTTGTGCGTTTGAGCTGCTGCCCCCCTTGGGAGGCCCTTTTCAGCAGAATTGACCAAGTCGTACGTCCCACGCCCCCTCTGGCTATGCCCTCCCCGCTCCCATTCGAGCACCTTCCCATTGAATAGTCCTGTGCAAGCTGAGCAACAGAATCACCCCAGTGAACACGAGCAACTAAATGTGTGAAGGAGTCAAATTCCTGTGGGTTCCTTGACGGCAGGTACTGTATGTTTGTAATGTGCCATTTGCCTCACTTGTACGCTGTTTTGGACGTACGCATCTGCTAAATGAAAGGAAACGTAGATGTACAACATAAGCGGCTCTGACTATGAAAATGCACCAAGCCAGAAAAGTCAACAAATAACATATTTCAATATGTATATAAGCCAGGTTCTTCCTGATACACTATATGGACAATATGGACACACCTCTGTATGGATACACCTTGAATTCCGATGTTTCGTTCAGACCCATTGTCACAAGTATATAAAATCAAGCACTTTGCCATGCAGTCAGGTTTACATACATTTGTGAAAGAATGGGTCGATCTGAAAAGCTCAGTGAGTTCAAGCGTGGTGCTGTCATAGCACCTTTGCAATAAGTCAGTTTGTATATAATGTCATCTCTGCTAGATGTTTCACGTTCAGCTGTAAGTGGTATTATTGCAATATGGAAGCATATAGGAACAGCAGAAGCTAGTGAAGTGGCAGAGCAAAAGAGTGGGGTCACCAAGTGCTCAGGTGCACAGTGCGTAAGAGAGTTACAGACTTCCTCTGGCATTAACCCCAGCACAGAAACTGTCAGGCTGAAGCTTTATTGATTGGGCTTCCGTGGCTGAGCAGCTGTATGCAGGGTGATTCCATCTCAAATCAACCAGTGGGTTCCACCACATGATCACAGATTTAGCTGATTTTTTCACCAATTGTTGGTATTGGCATGAGAACAAAATCCCCCAATTTTTTTGTCCCAACTCCCGCTCGTT
>JABFEB020000124.1:23674742-23691114 GCA_019775895.2 Stomatorhinus ivindoensis
CCCCCCCCCCCCCCGGCAAAACGGGCTTTTTCAAGATCTCCATCCTCATAAAAGCCAGTGACAGGTGTAGGTATGGACAGACCGGCAATTTGAGCTAATAATCTAGATGTACGGCCGTGTCGGCAGGCAGAGAAGCAGCCCCACTGTCAGGGCCTCGGGGAGCTCGTTTAAACCGGGGGCTGGAGGCGAAACCCAATTAGCAACAGAGAGAGGAGCAAGAAAGAGCCAAGGAGGAGCAGAGAGGAAGGCCAGCTGACACAAATGAAAATCCAAGATGGAGTGGGGAGGAGATGCAAGCGAAAAGGAGTGGCAGCTGAACAGCAGCGGGAGAGAAGCATTAAAAATGGATAAGAAATGCGGCTCTCGTTAGGTGGTGAAACATTTGTGGATTCTCACTTGCCAGTTAACAGTTGCCTCCACTATTAGGAAGCAGTTTCATGGGAACTGTGGCACATCAAAGCTGAGAAATAACAAGGCCCATACCCATGGTCGTTAGCCTGTTGGTATGCTCCGTATGCATACGCCCTCCTGCTTGGGCCCCAGATGGGTGCTGCTTTCTCCAGATGCCCTGTGCATGCCCTCTATGACACGTGAGAGCGACCCAGGGAGAAAGATCCCACGCTAATGGCAGGAACTACATTCAGAAAATGGCTACTTACTGTCCTGTTGCTGTCCTATAGGTGCATGATTCTGTGAGCTTGTAACACGAACACAGGTACGGGAGTGGAGAAGCGCAGTAAATCACATCGTGGTGTGTCACAGCCCATCTGCCTTCCCTTGGTCTAGAGGCCATTGTCACATTCATGATGACAATACAGACGCTACCAGAGTCATGATAGTTTGCGTTACAATATTGCGACTTTACGACGGGTAAATGTTTTCTCACTTTCCGTACTATATTCAATAAATGACATGTGATATTCAGCACTTTATTATAAATTTAGGTTTGTGTTCATGATTTTGCCCAACTAGGCTTATGATATTGTAAGGTAAGGCTAGGCTAGGCTATGATGTTTAAGGTCTACTGTATTAAAATGCATTTTTGCCTTATGATATTTTTGCCTCACAAAAGTTTTATGGGCACTTAACCCCATTTTCTCCGTAATGCCACATTCCCCTCCATCAATAATTTGGGCCCTTATGGGTTGAATGTATGTTGATGATTATTCGGTTCTTAGCTTTAAGATGATGAGCCTTGGAATTCTCACTTGAAAGGATGCTGGCTGTCCACCGCATGAAGCAGACATTAAGACATCAAGGAAGCACATTTACCATCCAAACTCGCAGTAAAGGCAGGTCAGGAAAAGAAAAATGTTCAACCAATAACTTTAATAAGATTTCCCCCATCGCCAGTGAGCCAGGAGTCAGTGAAAATACCTTTATATGCTCTGCATTTTTAATATGTTCAGATGTTACTCATTTTCATTGCTGCCACAGAACACACTTCTCTTTATTAAAGCGTTGTCTCTGATGATTCCTGTCCAGTAATTGCCTGTTGTTATGGAAATAATGGAAGCCTCATGATTCACAACTGCGCTCTTACGAGCAAAGAGGAAATGACTGCTTGAACTTGCAGGAAGGTTGTGATTACAAGGTAGTAACATCAGTGCAACATAGATATGCTTGTTAAATACCTCCTGCGTGCATTTCAAGTAGGTATTCAGTGAATCAGCTTTAAGTACTTAACATTAATTTGTCTAGCACTTGTTTTCTGCTCGTTCATTTGGCACGATTCATGTGAGAGAAAATACGACAATAGCTAACACCAGTCTCTCGGTCTGAGGCTTTATCCTTTCACAACACGTTTTTCTAACGTCAAATGTAACCAAGCAACAAATCGAGATCAGTTACACACCCCTGTGTATGAGGCAGAGAGAGGACCTCAGACCAGCTTCTGTTGGAATTCTAAGTCTCCAGGTCCCCTATAACAGCAGTAGATCTTCATCCACCATTTTCGGTCCCTTGGTGTGTACTCTGGGACATCTCGCTGAGGATCGCATAAAAATGGCCTCTCCGTCTGAATCATTTTTTCTGTCGGCAAACCAGTTTTATCCCGTTTCTCTTTTAGTATTCCTGAAGCATACTTATTGCTTCTGGCTTTGTTCTAGCTGAAGCCTATAATGATGTAGGAATCCTTGAACTGTTTGACCCCCAGTCAGTATTCGCCCTGTCTAGACATTTACCTGTTTTCTGTGTTTTTATTGAAAAAGGGAAAGAAAAATATTTTCTTCATTTGGGTCTGAAAATCACAATCCCGCACCAAATGTAAACACTAATGGTTGCCTACATTATGAAATACTTAATGGCTTCCTAAAAATGAAGTTAACAAGAGATTGATTACTCCTAATTAAGCAGGATTCAAATTTGTGCTGCGTTTTTGAAGTTCTCTGGTGGGTCAGATCTAATGTTGGCAATTTGCAGAAATTCTTCAGGATCTGTATGTGGTGCCAGTAATTAGGGCTACATTCTGCATCTCCGTGTGGAAACCTCGCTACTTACGATGTGGGGGTTAGGAGGAGCGGCGGCGTGTGTCCCCGCTGTCCGAGACCTTCTGTCGCTTTTCACCTCTGATTCTTTACTCATTTTTTCCCCCATCTGTGTCTTTTTATAGTGTTTATATCTCCTTCACGTCTCATCCATCCACGGATATTGTCTCTTCGTTCCTCCTCATCAACAGCCCCCAAAGTCTGTGTGAACCTCCCCCTCGGTGCGCTTCAAAGCCGGCCGGGCAGCTGCAGGCGCCGTGCTCCCGAGCGGAGGAGCTCAGGACTCATCCTGCAGTGCGCTGCCTCTCGTTTGCCGCCTGTTAGAGCATGAAAGTTTCCGAGACATATTTTGATCCGGTTCATTATTTACAATTCCTGTCACACAGACAGCATGGACTTACCATGGTGCTAAACTTGTCACAGTTGGCAAAAAAAGGAAAGCACCTCCACCTTGACTGGGTCTTGTGTTCATTTCCTTCTTTGTTTATTCCCAGTATTGAAGGCCTGACAGTTAGGATGGGAGTTAAACTATAAGCAGGTCATTATAGGCATGACATCAGACACTCTCAGTGCAGCTGATGACTCACTGTCTTTACGTCACTCTCTGTCAAAGTCTGGACATCAACTTCTCCAGACTGGCCACATGAGAGAAATTGGCTTTGAAGAAGCAGAAGGCCGCACTCTCCTTTCCCATCCTGAGACGCATAGTCATCCTCAGCGGTGCTCAAACTCAAATGACGGTAGCCATTCTGTGGGGATGTCAAAGCAGTGAGAAGGCAGGCGCTTTAAACGTTTGAATTATTCAGTAGAATCAGTGTCTGTGTAACGATGTGTATTACTAAATATACCAACAGCCAAGAAGAAAATAATGTCTGCTTGTTACAGGAACCGTTACGCATTAGAAATAGCCCACTTGAACTTTCTGTATTTTGAATAAAACTCAAATTTGGTGGGTTTCTCTACATGTAATTTCATATTCACCAATTTCAAGACCCGAACCACACGATACAAAAGCAGCTTCCTCCTTTCAGCAGCTGAACTCATCAACAAGCCCCCTGACCCCCGCTGACAAAGTCCCTGCCCCTCCCCCACTGACTCTGCCTGCATGTTTGTTTTATCTGTCTATTCTACTTGCCATTATATATGTAATATTTCAATTTTCAGCACATCTCCTTTCCTTTGTATTCCTTTATGTTTATTGATAGTATATTGTACCGCTTTGCACTGTTGGCTCTTTTTTATTGTACTATTTTAATTCCACTTATTATATTTTTATTAATTTATGTTCTATGTTGCCTGCGAATGTATGCACCAATACTTCCAAAACAAATTCCCGGTACATGCAGTTGTTCCTGGCCAAGGAAGTGAATTCATTTTCTGATTCATTTCGCACAAAGATTTAGCATTTAGATTTAATGTATATCAAACTATCTCTCTACAAAACACTACCTAGCATTATTTGAAAATACGCTTTACCTTTGCATGTAAGAAGAAGGAAGACTGTGTGATTCAAGAGGACCACAAAAGGTAATAGGAGTGTCTGCTGACTCTGGTTTCAGCTTCAGAGTCCGAGAGTCACCCATCAGTCCCACCCGTCTGGCTAATGCTGGTGACGAGTGCCGCAGAAATAAATCGAGGATGTGAAATATTCTCACGGCATTAAGCATTTGATGTCAAAGAAAAATCCTCTTAATAGATAATACTCAGCAGATATTAGGACTGTTTTCGTTACTGAAATGGTCTGGGAACAGCAGCGAGACCCGAACTGGTGAGAATCCACATCCCAGCACTGATAAACAGGCCACATGTGGCTGATAGAGGCACTGCCTGCCTGACTCCTCACGGAATAATGATTTATCGCTTTAATTACCCAGCAACGGGCTCGGGGAGAGATTGTGGCACCCAAAGGAGGACTAACTGGTGTCCCTCCACTCTTCGCTGTCTGCACCCCCCGTCTCTCATCAGGTCCTTCACAAGCTGAGTTAATATCATTATATAAAGGCTCTTTCAGTCAATACCAACTGCTTTCAGGGGGTCCAGTAGCCAGAGACGTCAGCAGTGAATCGAAGCAGGTGGAAAGCTGACCCAGACAGGTCTGAGATGCTGCATAATGTCCTGAGTCAATGCTGTCATGAAATATTCTAATCCAAATGTGTCAAAGTAATATCCTACAATTGGTTTCTATCTTTACACTGTCTGGTCTATTTTTGTGTTCTTCCATTTCAGTCACATTGTTATTTTTCCAAGTTATTCAGTTATTATTTCCCTTGTTTGCATTTGCACTGTAATTGATCCTCTCCCTCTGAGCATGACCTGCATTCGTCAGACTTCCAGTGATGTTATTTCTCTTGCTGATGACACTGAATCTCACATCCTGGCCACAGTCAGCGCTGGAGCTGGGCGATATGGCCTAAAAATAAAATCTCTGGGGTTTTTTTCCACAAAAATTCCGATTTACGATTTTAATCGATTTTCCCAAACCCCTACTCAAAATCAAACTACATGTATAGATGACAAATAAATGGTTCAAAACAAGTTTTAACTTTGTTTTGTTTTTTGTTTTTTTTTACTTTATAGTTAAAGTGCAATCTGACAAGCCAAAAAAATATTCTTGTAAGTGAGATGGCAGACCACGCCATTGTAAACACTTTTAGAAACTTGTAAAAACGTTTATCATGTTAATGAATCCCGGCTTTTCCACAGTATATATGGGCACCATGTCTTTTGCGATATACACCGCGACAGCATTTGTTATTGCCTTCCACTGTGCCCCATTCTTCCTGCTTGTTTAACTTTGGACGCTGTGCTGGTGCTGCGGCTATTTTCATTTCGCTGGGAGCTGCACTTCTCCCACTCCGCTGCGTGCCTCTGCTTTAGCTGCTGGAATAAAATTGTCCTGCTGCTTCCTTTGGTTGCAAGTTTTTAAACAGACTTTGTAACGAGGACTTGTTTGGTCTGTGTCCGAAGAGACAACCATTTAATTGCCATGCTGTTTGTGAATACGCTACAGTGTTTGGGTGCGCTGCGCTAATTTACCCGTGAAGAACGGTGCGTCACATTAGTTCTGCTTTTGGCGCTTGTGTGTAAAATAAGTACAGTAGTATAATCGATTTTCATAAAAACACATTGTCCTGAACTGTAAATTTGAATTCATCGATAAAATCGATTTATCACCCACCTCTAGTCAGCGCTAGCAGGGGACAGACCTGTAGTGTTGGTTTATGCAAAGCTCAGTTATGCTGTCGTGGGCCTATGGGATCAAGGGCTGAAGTAAACCATGTGGTTGTTTCCTGGAAATAAATCCGAAAGTATAGGACAGGCGAGCGCATCGAGAGTGGGCACATCGTGTTCCGAGAAAACAGTGACACTTAAGCCATTTAATCCGTCAGCCTTACATTTAACTACAACTACCCAGATGGCTGAATCCAGAAGCAGATCTGCTTTGGGCTAGAAGGGTGTGGGTGGTCAAAGTGTCTCCTGTGTTGGTTGGCAAGACCATGGCTACACTTGGTAAGAAACATCTGTGCATCTTCCATACCCACTTGTCCTATGCAGAGTTGTGGGGGGATCCAGAGCCTATGAGCACATGACAGGGAATAACCCAGGATGGAGCGCCAACCCATCCCAGGGCACACTCAACATTCATACCTATGGACAGTTTGACGACTCCAGTTCATCGCAGTATGTTTGGGGACTATAGGGGGAATCTGGAAAACTTGGAGGGAACGCCACAAACATATGGGGAGAACAGGCGAACTTCACACACATGGAGCCAGAGCAGAGACTCAAACCCCAGTTCAAGAGGTGTGAGGTAAAAGCGCTGACTACTGCACCACCATGCCCCCTCCCTAGTAAGATATATACCAAAAGTCTTTAGCTACGCAAAAGGAAATTTGAAGTTCTGCTCCAATCAGCTGCTCAGCAGGAACAGGAAGCAGTTAAAGGAAAATTAGACTGAGAATTATGACAACAGCACAGGGGTGATTTAGCCTTGGAAGATGAACTGAAAAAGCTGAATAGAGTGTCTGCCACTGCTATTGAGTTATGAAACTCTTTTTATTTGACTGCTTGACTGAGAAATGCAGGCGAGAAGTGATATAACTGGGACAGGTCATTCCCCAGGCCGGATTTTTTGGGGTTTATGAAATATTTTACGAGGATCTCAAAGTGTTTTACAATCTAACAGTGTACCTGGAGGCAAGAATGAGGGTGAAGATGGCGCTGGGTGTGGTTGAGGTGGAGTTATGCTGACAACAGGGCTATTTAGATTGTTTGTGTCTCTGCAACAAAATGCCAAGCAGCTTCTCTTATGCAACACGTGACAGGGAGAACAAAACGCCACAGCAGCTGCTGTTCAGGCCTGCTAGTCAGCCTAAGGTTTGCTATGATCAAGGGCTGCCAGCTGACTGCCCGCGAATATGAAGATAAGAACCTTACCGCTCCGCCCACTCGCGGCCGCACTGAGTAGCTGAAGCAGATCTTGAGTATGCCACACAAAAAAAGTGTGTTCCTGCCACTGGAGAGAACTGGGGCAAGTTATGGGTTATGCTGCTCCTTCTCCACCTCCTCCTCCTCCAAGGAAGATGCACGTAAACCTCAGCTGTTCACTTTTGAGCTGCTCTGTCATAACGAGGCGTGGGAGCCTTTGGACATGCTGAGCGGAAGAAGACACCGAAACTGAACGGACTGCGAGTGAGTCCGTGCACGCCGCTGTCGAGGCTTACAGATTAAGGTGATGCCACAACCTGAAAGGCCCCCCAGTCGTTAGTCTTGCCAGACTGGCAGAATGTCAACACAGTGACGCATCAGAAAACAGACTGATGGGATGCAAGGCGAACTGGTAACAATGCTGGGACGTCAGCTCGCGTCAATTAGTGCTGCTTCAGCCACAAATCATACTGAAGAAGGCTGGTACACTCCTATAGTCAATACTCTTTATGTTAGAAAACAGTACTCACAATATTGGAAAACAGTACTCACAGTGTTGGAAAACAATACTCACGATGTTAGAATAATGGTAGTCATTTAGTGCTGGAGGACCAAAACCAGTAAAAACAGACCTGTTTGTCCCTAATGTGTGATTTCAAGCAGCATGAACCAGTTTAACCAGTGGCACTGGCTGCCAGCCAGGTGCAATGACAGAAAAAGGCTAAATTAATCAGGATCCTTCCTTGTGTGCATAGCCTTAACCCCCAATTGCTCCAGGGATTGTCTAACCCTACTTTCTCTCAAAAAATGTATGTCACTCTGAATAAAACAGTCTGCTAAGTAAATAAAATGTAAATGAATAGGTGCTGAAAGGACCAGCTCGAAGAAGACTGAGTGATTTATATGCAGTGTCTGTCAGAAGATTTCATCCACCTCCAGCGTGTCCACTTTTTGCTGAATTACGTCAAAACGTGAACATTGAAGCTGAAGATTGATATGGGCCAAAGAAAAAGAAAAAATGTCAGCAGAAAGAGGGAAGAAGTGAAAGCCGCTGAGACCATAATTATTCATCCCCTGAGTCAATACTGTAGGAATTACAGCAATGGTTTGGGCTTTTTGGACAAGTTCGTGCTGATTTTTGGAAAAGGGTCTAGAAAATTTATAACATATATAGATGGTGCAGTTTTCAGACATTTCTCAAAGTGAACTTGCAAAAGTTCAGTCTAGCTGCTCATGGATTGTTGACAGACACTGGTTCTCTTGAGACAAATTTTCTTTGACTTCGTCTGTCAGGTGAAGTTTCAGAATAGAGCGTCTGGTGGACTACCAACACCCTAACATGCTGCCACTAGCATATGGACTAGCAAAGTTCCACCTGTATCGTCGTTAAGTTAAATTGCAGCCAGGAGGCGGATAAATATTGCATAATTTTGTGGCCATGTGATTTGGTATTTTAGTATCCCTCCTCAGCCGCCCCGCCCCCCCCCCAAATCAGATCAGGGCCAGATTAGAGAACGATTAGGGGCTGGCAGATGGGTCAGAGCAACATTTATTCCAGCATTGCATCCATTTTTGATGGCAAACATTTTTCATGCTATTCTTCATCGTTATAGTTGTTAATATCCTGTTACCATCATTTCTGATGCAGTTAAGGTTGCTCTGTTTACACTCCAGACATGCAAATCCCATGATTGATTTGAAAGTCTCTACAGTGGCTTTATTCTTATGTAAAACATTCTCTATACCTTGAATGAAAACCTGTGTTTTTAATCTCTGCTGTGGTGAAAGATGCTGAGTGGAGGATGGATCTTAACCATACAGATACTCTTTCTTTGGCGTTTTGTGTTTTCTGTTTTCTTAAATCTCCCTTGGAAAACAGACCATAGTGTACTGCTTTAGAATAACACTCGATTGGTTTTACTGAGATGTGCAATCCAGGTTAAATACACTATAGCGCTTTATTGAATTTATAGGGTTGACTGTGTGATGTTTATCTTGAGCAGCTAGGGTCCGTGATGCCTTTCGGATGCCTTGCTGTGCGAGACGGGCAGATCTACAATAGCCTGTCGGACATCACAGACAAATATGACTTCGGCCAGGTCCTGAAGGCGTGAGTATTCGCAAAACAACCCTCTGGCCTCTGTCTTTACCAGCAAGGGGATTGGGAATATTGGGAGGTTTTTCAGCACCAAAGAGCCCAATTTGCACGTCGGTTGGATGGACTTTGAAATGAATGCACAAAACTGAGCTCAGAACCTGATTAAAATAAATCACAATGTATTTCGGGAAAGGTCAGATCGTTGTCATTTTGCCAAGTTTTGGTCTTCTCAGAATACATTTTTGTACAGACAGAGATTTCTGTATTTAAAGAAAACTACCTGTTTTTGTTTAACTGACATCGAACTGGGTGTCATATGGTCTTTGTAAAACTGGCTACTCCAGTGTCGTCCTGCTTGAAATAACTTTCTTTTGGTTCTGGCTTCCCACAGCAAGGAGTTCTGTGAGCTGTGCCTCGTCAAGGAGCGCGAGACGGACAAAGTGTACGCGTGCAAGAAGTTCCTGAAGAAGGACGGCAAGAAAGTCCGCAGAGCTGCGAAGAACGAGATCATGATCCTGAAAATGTAAGAGGTGCCAGAGAGGGGCCGATATGAGGGGAATCGGGCAGTAGCACTGCTAACCGCAGTGCGATTGTGTTTCAGCAGAAGACGTCTGATAAATATCTCTCACTCTTAGATGATGGAGACAGTTTCCATTTAATCATCTGTAAAACCCAACACTGCTCACTTATCATATTCAATAAAGGCAAGTATTTCTCAGGAGAAGATTACCTGTTGGATTTTAAAATATGTGCTTTTCTTTTTTAGGATTAAACACCCTAATATTCTGCAGCTGATTGACACTTTTGAGACCCGGAAAGAATATTTCATCATTCAGGAACTGTAAGCGCAGCTCCCGGTTTACACCTGTGCTTCCTATTCACACTCCAGTCAAACCCAAAACAATGAAATATAGTAACCTCTTAAGTCCCAAAATCTACTAGTAATAAAATACTAGCATTTCAGCATTCTGGTGGCACATTTTCAGCATTGTTTCCTCGTGTTTTTGTGAAGATCAGCAGAACATTATCAAAAGTCCACTGACATCCAAACAGAGAAAACAGTGGAAAATATTGACTATTCCTTGTATGACTATTGGAAGTATACTCAAACTGGAATTTAATTTGGTGGTTTAAAATGCAGTTTTCTGAGTTACTGTACATACAGTGCGCCGGAAATGTTACCTACTGGTCAGATGAAAATGCTATTTGAACATATTAATTTCAATGTTATTAAATTCCATTATAAAGTTGCATCTGTGTTAGTCATATCAGTGTGTAATAATAATTAATAGCAAAAGCATTCACTATTTTTTGACAAATTATCTTTTCTGGATGAATGACTGGTTGGGCTCTGTCATTTGTCATACCCGGGGGCAAAAATCTACATTCGTCTGTGCTTGTAGGAAGGAATTTCAGTGAGCTGAGTGATAGTTATGAGACTCGTGTGATTGTATTTAATGTGTTCATGACGGTAGAGTAACGCATGTGTGTGGGTGAATCAGGGCCACGGGAGGCGATGTCTTTGACTGGATTCTGGACCAGGGCAACTACACAGAGAGAGACGCCTCAAACGTCATCCGCCAGGTCCTGGAGGCTGTGTCATACCTGCACTCCATCAATATCGTTCACAGGAACTTAAAGGTGCGTCTGCTTGCCTACACTACTCCAGCTTCATCTGCAGAGCTGGAAAGTTCAGATCCAGAAAGTTAAAATCCTGGCCAAGATTTTGTTTCCACCAACCATTTGAGTAACTCTGTGACTGTGACTCTTTATACTCAACTGGTTGGCCGAAACAAAACCTTGGTCTGCATTTTTCTTTTCTCGACCTCAACACTCAACCTCTGCTCTCAGAGAGGTACAAATCTGCTGCAGTTAAAAAGACGGGACCCCCTCTGTATGACCACTAGGTGGTGTAAAGCCCATATTTATACTGGTGACACATCTAAAGTCATCCTTTTGAAAAAGGGCAAAAGGCCACGCCCTCTCTAACTCGCTAACATACATGCTTACCAGATGGCACAGTGCTTCACTGCCGGCTCATAGCTCTTGGACTGCGGCCCCAGGCCCTGCCCCTGCTCGGTCTGAGTGTCATATGCATGCTCTCCCCATCTCCTTAGGGAACTCTGATATGCTCCAAAGTCAGCCCTACATGGGAGCACTTTCAAGTTAAACGGTCTGCTTGGGAACAGCCCACTCAGTCCTCTGAACCAACAGGTCTGCTTCTCGAGGCTTTAATGCCCCTTCTGGCCACTCTGTTCCTCCTGTCTCTGAAGGCCTGTTCTGCAGTGGGTCACAATATAATTTCAAAATATTAAACTGTAATTTTACAAGAACCCCTTATGGCTATGACATGGAAAAACAAATATAATTGTGATTAATCATTACTAAATTGCCAAGCAGAGCTTCCCTTCCCTTCAGATCATATTCGTAACTGATAGCGTTAGTGTTCTATTGAAGTCTGGGTCTCTTGCACCCTCTTGTGGATCAATATAGTTACTTTACTGCCGCAAGGGCATGGGATAACTTGAAATTGTTTTAGTGTTTCTTTATACAGAAATGTGTAAACATCATAACACTGACTGTGTTCATATTGCATTTATGAGTTTATTATTGAATGCTTATAGTTAGGTGGGTGCACTAGGGGCCTGAAATTGGTTTTAAAAGTAACCGAGACCAAAAACAGCCAGACTGTTAAATTAGAAATTTTTCTATGTCCTAGACACAGTTTAGATCATGTTTAATGTGACAAATGGAAGCTGTCTGCATGGCGTGCGAACATTAAACTATTTGCTCGATGGCTCGAATTGTCAAGGGATGTAGGTGGGTTCCATCACGCTGTGGGGAAAAAAAATGACAAAATCAGAATTTATGATATCTGGAATTGATGACCAGATATCAGCATGTACTAAAGATTCATTTGGGTAACACTCGTGGTACATTCACAATAAAATAAACAGAATAAAATAGATATGAATATTTGAACCAGAACCCCAGAATATAGAAATAGATAGTGTTACACACTGAGTATAGATGTATACACATAGCAGCAGCAATATAAATAAAGTCCAGGAGTTTGGAAGTAGCATGTGGACCAATGTAGAGAGCAGTGTAAATATGATGGTGAGCTCCGGACTGACTGATCAGCGTCACTGCATGTGGGAAGAAGCTACTAAAGTGATGTGTTGATTCTGTTTTCGTTGTCCCCTTTAAAAATGCACCACCCCCCTAAATAATGCTGTGTAGTTTCACTCACGATAAAGTACCGACTTCATCCGGGGAACTCAGCTGGCACACTCTGATCCACGTCCGGACCGAAGCACTGTTTGATCCAGGCCCTGTGATCAATCCTCAGCAACCCGGTTGCAAATTTTATTGCGGGGTACGCCATACCCCCCACCCATCTTGTAGCAACTGTTTTTCACCCCCTCCATCCTCCTTGAAATATTTTTACAACTTGACCACTGACTATTTGTAACTGTTAATTCCCATGAGCCTCACCACAGCGTTCACTCAGTCATTTCATGAGTTTTGATTTGTATTCATACTGTGTTTAACAATCCTGCTGTCTGGCAAGAATAAACATATATATTAAAAAAAGAGCCCAAAATTGATCCATATTTCCTGAAATCGTGATCTTTTTGCCATTTACGAATGCAGCAAAATTAAAACTCTTATTCCTGCACGTGCCTCTGCTGCCCTCAGCTGGAGAACCTGATGTACTACACAGAGAACAACCACAATAAAGTCGTACTACGGGATTTCTACCTGTCTAAGTTTGAGAACGGAGCTATCACTGAGCCATGCGGCACACCGGAATACTTAGGTACGCCTTTTAATTTTTTTCTATTTTTCTGTCTCCTCTTTTTTATGGCAGTAAAAAATTTCACTGGTCTGTATTTATTAAGGAACTGTGTGTGCACACACACCTATGAACAACCTACAAGTGCAAGCAGAATCACACTTTGTCCACCTTGGCCTACAAAATGCTCATCTGTTACCCTTTATGCCTTTGCTTTCAGCCCCTGAGGTTGTGGCCAGGCATCGCTACGGCCGCCCCGTTGACTGCTGGGCCGTGGGGGTCATCATGTACATGCTGTGAGTTGGGTTGGAGTACACTACAGACACACAGCCAAAAGACACGGCTCTGGGTGTAGTGATAACTGTAACTAACTCTGCACACCCTTCCTCATGTCAGTCTCCCTCTTTACCCCACTAGCTCTTTCTGAATTCTTCTCTGCTTTGCTAATTTGGCTTCTTCTGCCAGCCCAGCCAGGATGGGCTCCCCGTTTGTGTCTGGTTCTTTCCAAGGTTTCTTCCTATTTGTACTGTTTCCTCTGGCTTGCTCTCTGAGTGCACTGGGCACGGATTGTGTAAAGCTCTTTGAGACAATGTAACGTTGTGACATTTCCTTCCTCGTCTCCCCAACTTTCCTCACCAGTCTGTCTGGGAATCCACCATTTTATGATGAAACAGAGGAGGAGAATACGGATATTCATAACCGCATTATCTTCCGGCGCATCTTGTCTGGGGAGTTTGAGTTTGACACCCCCTACTGGGATGACATCTCTCCTGCAGGTACAGCATCACACTGACATCACCTCTAAGTCCTACATATGGTCGCTGTCTGTAGAGATGCTTAGCACATGAGAAGCCATCACCCCTGGCAGTCCAGATGAGATCGGCGTGGGGCCAGTGATGTTCACAGGTGCTGGTTTATTCAGTTGTTTATGCAAATTTTGTGTGTTTTGATATTGTAGCGAAAGAGTTAGTCTGCAGGCTGATGGAGGTGGACCAGATGCTGAGGATGACAGCCCAAGATGCTCTGTGGCACGAGTGGTGAGTTTAATTGTTTAACACAAAGGCTGCAATCACACATCCAATCACAGTCATAGACACAAACACAGAAGTTGAAATCAGACATCCAATCACAGTCATAGACACAAACATCTACAGGAGACTCATGGGGGAAAGCCAACACAAATTTCATGAACATCATTGGTTGTGCTTTCTTTGCAGTGCATGAACCCATGAATTGTGATTATTGATGAAGAAGGTATGTTTAAAAACAGTTTTACAACTAACGTGTGTCTCCTTTTCAAACTTAAATGAAAGAACCTCATCCTCTCACCATGGACGGCTGAGAAATGTCTCATTGATGGACTTTGTCTTGATCCTTCATCACAGCTTATACCTAGCTTTTAGTAAGCAAGTCCACTCATTTCTGTTTTCAGTAATGCTGCTATTCCCAGGGGGGGTCGGGCAGCCAGGTGACCTTGGACCCCCCAGAGGTTTTTTCTCTCCTTACTTGGGTTTTTGGTTCCTGTCCTCCGTTGCCTTCTGGCTTTCCTTATTGAATTTCTTTCCTTCCTTTTTCCCGTTCTGCATTACTTTCTGTAATGATGTTTAATGTATCACAGTACATCCAAGTAAAGCAACTCTGATGTGAAGGGTGCTTACAGTCAGGTCCATAAATATTGGGACATCGACACAATTTTAATCCTTTTGGCTCTATACAGCACCACAATGGATTTGAAATGAAATGAACAATTTAATTTGAGGGTATCCGGTGAACAGTGTAGGAATTACAACAGTTTGTATATGTTGTATATGTTACATTAACCATTCACCTGATTTGTATGTGAATACCCTCAAATTAAAGCTGAAAGTCTGCAGTTAAAGCACATCTTGTTCGTTTCATTTCAAATCTATTGTGGTGCTGTATAGAGCCAAAAAGATTAGAATTGTGTCAATGTCCCAATATTTATGGACCTGACTGTATATAAAATTGAATTGAAAATGTTAATACACATTTGTATTTGGCAACTTCAAACAAATGAAACTAGAACCCCTTATCCAGTATTATAGAAGCATGGCATCCAGAATACAAGCTCCTTTCAATGAACCCAACTCACAAACCATGACACATCTGTCTTCCCTGTTTTGTTCTCGTGTCTGTTTTAGGATCGCTGGTAACGGGGCCTCTGAAAAGAACCTGAAAGATGGAGTATGTGCGCAATTTGAGAAGAACTTTGCCAAGGCTAAGTGGAGGGTAAGCATTACCTCAGATTTACAAGGTCGGGCAACAGCGAAACTATTATCTGAAAATCAACTGATGCACTTATTACAAAGCAATCTTAAGGTTACATACACTACCAGTCAAAAGTTTATGCACACAATGAGATTTCTACATTTGCGTGTTACTCGCTTAACATTTACTAAAAATAGTCTCAATATTCTTTGTTAACAAATTTACAGTATGTTCAACATTTTAGTACCTTTACTAGTAAGAAAATGTCATATCTTTGATTCTTCAAAGTGTCCTAATCTAGCAGTTATAACAGCAGAGAAAATTGGAGGCATTCTTTTTACAAGGGATATCAAATATTGGGATGAAACAGTTAACTAGTGCATTTAAAGTTAAAGGACAGCCTAGAATTTGACTACGCCATCATCACACAACCAGTTAATAAGATGTCAGACATGCACTGTTACATACTCTTTCCATGTTATAAAGGAAACTTGTTTTATTTTACTTATATTTTCATTTAGAGTTGTTTCAATCTAGTGTTTCCAATGCTTAACGACAATAAAAAATATGCAATTTATGAAATAAATGTGAAATAAAAAGTGGTCAAAACCTGTGGTGTGCAAATACTTTTGACTCGTAATATTTGTGAGTCTTTAATAATGATAATTACCATAAAAATACATGAGTGCTGTCATAATGAGTCTTTCCTAGGAAGGAAGCTACTATTGAACTACTGTAAATGGCTACAGTGGCAATCAATTAGCAGCACTAACAGGAAAGTGAACAATGCACCTATACAGGTCGTGGAAGTATAATAAAGTATATTTTATGTGTACTTTCTCTAATCTAATCTCCCATGCAAGTCTCACCCCAGTGTAAGAACCTTGTCAGATCCTCATGTTTTCTACACAGATGGCCGATTCCCACGAAAGAACCCAAACAAAGATGCCAGATGAGGGATTATGTAACTTTGAGGGCTTTGTCTGCAGGGGCAAGACCTCAGGATTAGTTAAGTAGGGTTTGAGCACTGACCTAGTGTAACTAACCAAATGATCCTCTTTTCTCCTTCCCCTGCTCATGAACACCAGGAACTGAAGGTACTGTGCCCCCCAGTGGCATGGAGGGCGATTGCAGGCTCAGCCGTATCACCCTCCTCTGCCTCCTCCCCCATTTTCTTAGCAGGGACACTGAGGGCCCTGTGCCTTAAGGTGCTGACAGCATGCTTTACATGCGTGTTAGAACAGCTCCTTCCTAAGAAAATGCAGGGCTGAGCTCATTCACTGGACCCCCCCCCCCCACCCCCACTATGTCAGCTTAAACACCCGCAGCCCC
>JABFEB020000124.1:23691214-23705013 GCA_019775895.2 Stomatorhinus ivindoensis
GCCCCTCTTGCAAGGATCCATCCATGCCATCTCTGTGTCCCAGTCGGGGGTTTCCTGGACCAGTTGAGGTATACTTCCCCTGAACGTTCAAAGACAAGAAGACAAGGGACTGATGTGGGACAGCTGTGACTCATAGGCTACACACCGTCTAAACAAAATCGAGGTTGGGGGCGGAGAGAGACATGATTACACAACTGTGCAGGCCCATTAATCTTCATCTTTACTATTGTGAGTTTTTTTTTCAGCCCAACTTCAGGTTCTTTATATAGGCACCTGGCTTTCCACTGTTGCCCGAAGACCTTAAAAAAAGACAAGGCTCAATATTTATTATATAAATTTATGTGTGATGGTACATTAGATAAGTAAGGATTAAATGTGTTGCTTTCAGCTATAATAGCACCTGTAAGTTAGTGTTGGACAAAATAACGCTTCATGAACCATTTGCTGTATTTTTTGAGCCCACTAGATGGTGCTCTTGGTTTGCTTTGGGGCATGCTCAGTGTGATTTTTTTAACAAAAAGCACCTAGTGGTGTGAAAAAAATACAGCAAATGGTTCATAAAGCATCATTTTGTACATCACTACCTGTAACTCATATATTGTAGCCTAGTGATAGAGAAATAATGCCTCAGAACTCATGATAGTGGGATTATCAATCACAGCCGATCACAGGCTGCTTTAATTCAGCTCTCATCTTCCCATTGGTCAAACCGGGCAGTGACCAACAGCACACAGAAGCCTCATGACTAATCAAACCCAATTATAATCAGGACAAAAAAATCCATATTTCATTAAAAACTATATGTTCTGTGAAACCCAGGATACACAAAGGAAGAATGGGCTCACATGCAACGTAGGTCATGAACAAAACACCTGATACTGTATCACCAGGCATGAAAACCAAGCAAATGTCCAGTGTCTTTAATTCTGGTACGTTAAACTAATGTGTGAACATCTGAAATGATGATAAACCATCAGGAGATTGTATACGCCAAAAGTCTACCAAGGCTTTTCACAAATTACAAGCTTTTCTCCATTGAAACAAGCTGTAGGCTCTAGTGATGGCCAAATGAAGCTTCATGAACCATTTGCTCTATTCTCTGACCCCACTAGATGGTGCACTCTGGTAAAAAAAATGCTCAGCATATGCTCCAATGCATAACAAGAGCACCATCTAGTGGGCTCAAAAAATTCTGAAAAGTGGATCATGAAGCTTCATTTGGTGCCACTTAGTCTTCTCCTTCATCTCTGTGAGTGCCCTTCATACCTGCTTGGCAGCGGCTCTGTGTGAATGACTTTGACACTGCTTAACAACACTAACTTCATAACACATCACACACATGTGCACCTGACAGGTCATTTTATCATCCGTCTTTGTTTATATCTGGGAAAAAATATTCTCGTCGGGCAGAGAAGTTGGGAAACTGCCCTAAATGCCTACTGATGATGTTAAAAATACCTTTTCCCCTCCTGAAATTTCCAAACTGACTTGGTGTCACTAGCAGCAGGACCGCAATTGATTTAGGATACATTTTCTCTTTCCTCCCCACACAGAAAGCAATCCGAGTCACCACTTTCATGCAGCGCCTTCGAGCCCCCGAGCTTGCTGGGGGTGCTGGGGAAGCAGGTCCTAAGAATGACGGCCAAGAGATGACCAAGGAGGATGGGAACGTAGGTGTGACGAATACCAAGTACACAAACCTGGAGGTGACGGCCGTAAAGAAGTCCATGGAAGTGAAAGGGGAGGAGAAAGGGAAGGGAAAGGTTACCACAGCAGGAGAGGCAAACAGAAGCAATGGGGCAGTTCAAGGCAGCTTCTTGGTGGGCGTGGCTCCCGCATCCCCTGCAGGAGCTCTGAATAAAGCAGGAACCTCCCCCAAACCAGCAGGGCACCATCAAGACAGGGAAGGTCTGAATATGAACAAAAGCGACAATACGACGAAAAATGCAGCCCTCTGGGGACAAAGCAGAAACACGCCAGAGAAGAAGGCCATGCCGGTGGGTCCAGACACTGCCAAGTTAGCAGAGGGCAGAGGCACCAAAGTGATTGTGCTGGAGCAGGAGGACGGCAACTCTGAAGAGAAGAAGCTTCCTTTCCCAGAGATGGCCAGTCGCAGGAAGATGGCGGCGGTGCTCGCACGCTCCCCCGATGAAGGAAGCAGGTCTGTTATGCCAACAGGAGCTCCCCCTGCAGGTCAAGACAGGGCAGTGCGGCATGAGGGGCTGAAAGGAGAGCGTGGGCAGGATGTCGGCCCTGGAAGCTGGTGTCAAACCCAACTTCCAGAGGCTGTGGCAGAAAAGACGGTGGACAGCCCTAAGGGAAGAGAGAAGATAATGGAGGAAGTAGAAAAAAGCAGCTCAGATTTTAGCATCTCTAAGGTGAAACAGGCAGGTGTGGATTTTGGACAAACTGAGTGTCCAGGTCTGTCAGGCAAAACCACTGTTAAGGAAGAGAGGGAGGTAGGAGCAGGATTGTCTGGGTATGCGAGTCACTACTGTCCTCCATATTCCTCAAGCGGGGGGGTAGTCTTCGGCGGTTTCGGAGCAGAGGGGAGTAGAAGCTCTGACTGGATGATGGACAGTGTGATCGAGCAGATCGAGAGGCAGATGGCAGCTGTCCTGGAGAAGATCGAGGGAGACATGCCATCTCTGCTAGAGCAGATCAGCGACTGCCCGGAGCAGAAGGCAAAAAGTGCCCACTGCTCACCCTCCCCTAGGCACCATGCCCCCCCTCAGGCCATGCCCCCACCCCTGCCCACCAGCCCCCGCCCACCTCTTCCCTCCCTTCCACATCTGAATATCCAGCCTCCATCATACCGCCCTCCACCTCCACCTGTATTCCCCCTACGATCCCCACTGGCCGCCCCAGAGCTGGGTGAGAAGAACGTGCAGCGAGCCGAAGGCAGGTCTGCTCAGTCTCCAAGGGGGGGTCAGGCAGCACGGGGCCTGTGAGGCCTCATTTGAGCATGAATTCCTCCAACACAAGCATCGCAACACACAGGCACCAGCGGACACCCCCACGGCCATTATACACATAATGGAAGAATGGAGTGCAGCATGAGGCGTCACTGACCAATAAAATCAAACTTAGCAAGCATGTCTGGGGGCCTTCGCATGGGTGACATGCAGGGGTGTATTCAGGGGCTCAGCCATTGAGGCACTAGTCCCAGCTGACTGCTGATTGGTCCTCAGTATGGCCACGTCCCTGTTACTCGTCGATTCTAAACGTATCATTTTTTGGGCCTACTGTATGAATTACGACCTCTCTTATGACCCCCACCATAAAGGATCGTAGACTCGCCCCTGGTACCATGCCCAATCCTACCCACCACGCCAGGAAAACACAGGCGGCTAGAGGCCCATTTGCCCCCGAGTGAACTGAGGAGCTGTCAGCAATGTGCTGCATTCCACACTGGCCACTCATAACCCTCTAAAAGTCAGACATGACTACATTTCCAGGTTCTGATCCTGCGGGAGCACTTTGCTTGCCTGCTTATTTCATTCAGCTTTGTTCAGCTAATTGTTGAAGACCAGATCTCAAGAAAATCGTTTTAGTCGTGTCAGACTGATCTGTGTTTGAAGAGTACCTCTACAGGTCAAAAGGTTTCTTTTGATTAAAAAATTTTCAAATCATATGAAACAGCTCTATTATTTCGATTAACCAGTGGTGCATCAGGAAGAGGCTGGATCAGGTGTCCTTGTGTTAATACAATAATAATGGTACTGCTTTGTTGATCTCAGTGCACTGACAGATCAGAACTGGGACACAATGGTAAATAAATGGACCAAACAGAGACTGCATTAAGTGAGCACCAAAGTGGGACGGTGTGCACATATTTCCAGACCCACATCTCAAACACAAAGACATTTAGCAGGCTGATGATCCTTATTGTGGTCCTGACGGCTCTCTGTCCCTTTATGTCATGCAGGCTTGACTTGTCCCTTGGCATTGCCTGTACAGTCCTGAATAGCTTTGTGGTTAGGTGGTTGTGTCTCTGTAATCAACTAGGACAGTATTTCCAAATCCGGTCCTCGGGGGCCCATAAACAGTCCACGTTTTTGCTCCCTCTCAGCTCCAGGAGCAAAAATGTAGACTGTCTGGCAAGGAGCCTGGAGGGTCGCCCCGGCTGTGGGACCGTATTGAGAAACTCTGTTCTAGAATATCACATTGATTAGGTGCATTTGGAGTTTAGCTAGGTATAGTACAAGGTCTAAGGTTAAAGTCAGTGGTGTGGGGGGTAAAATCAGCTTTAGTGTTTCTTCCTGATTCTGACATGGTCCAATCGCAGCAGCATGATCTTAGCTGGGTAGTGCCTGCATGTCACATTTAGAAGTTGAAAGAAGTAGAATAAAGAACAAATGGGAGGGGTTTTTTGTGTAATGGTGCAGGACTGTGGTAGAGCAGGCCCACAAGGAAGCTCACTTCTTTCACTCTCACGTTCCCCCTGCTTCCTTAAGGCCCATTTGTTCACTTGTGTATTCACACTTGCTGCCAAGGATCCATTAGTTGGACTGTCTAGGCCCATGCTCATGTGTAAGGAACATGTACACACTTATGTGCTAGCAGGTGTCAAAATATTAAGGAGAGGGACTGTATTCTCATCTGGAGTAACCGACTACTTTAATCCCATATTTTCCAGCTCTTATCTTTTCTACAAAATCCCTCCCCTGTTTTCTGCCCGATTGTTTGTGGATTTGTCTTGTATTTAACATTATAATGATACTGTGTTTTTGTTAATGCCTTGGTGACCTTCATCTCTCTGTATTTATAAATATATATTTAAAAGATATTTAACCTACTGTGTTCTGATGTTTTACTCTGTATAAATATGAAGTCATGAGACTGAGAGACTGTCTGTGACTGTGAAAGAAATACATTTTGCCAGAAATTCTTCCAATTAAACTTCAGATCTCACCTTGTGCTTTGGTGTGACTGCATCTTTATCTTGCAAAAAAATGTGTTGCAGTATATCATAGTACATATTTTGTATTTCTCTCTACTTTTGATCGTGGTTGATCCTTTATTTCCCTTTTTCTTACTATTGGGGTTAAAGTGCATCATTTCCTCATTGCCCTAAATATCAGTGCAGGCCTTATTTCTTAAACATGCATGTTGCTGTGATTTCGTGCATCTAGCCAAAGATCCCATGGAGATGTATCACTTCCTGAAAGTTCAGCACGGCCCTGTGTCACATTGCATGTGTGCTTGTGGGCTACTTTGTACATTGTGGCAAAACAATATCAACCCATTTACCAGAATGCGCTACATGAAACCAAAGGCCTTTTCTGCAATAACATGAAGGCCAGGGGTGCTGTTATTGCAGTTTCTAATTTATGTGTCAGTATTTATGGGGACGTGCTAGCATATCACACATTACTGTCATGAATTTGGCAAGTAAACAAATAACCTGGATATTGCAGCCACATCCTCTTGCTTAAATTATATATATTTACCTGTAAGCACTGCTAAATATTACCTATCCAAATACATAATTGTACGAAATGCCACAGTTCAAAAATTACCCCAGAGTAATGACAGGTTAGTCATTGGGGTTTCATTGTTACCACATTCAAACATCCAATCATCTTTTTCCCAAGAATTAAACATTTAATAATGCTGTCCATTTGCTGCACTTTCATAATGCCTGTATGACGATGGCTTTGTAAAACATCCAGTGCACCTTCACACTGCATTCATAAGCAAAATGTAAGTATGCCTTAACATCATAACTTGCCATAATAGCAGATTCAGCACATATAAATAAACAAACAATTACACAATTATAATGTTATAGATACTCATCTAATATTACTTCAATACAAGAGAAAGGTTATTAATCAAAATTTTACTTGAGTTAATGTACTAGAGTACTTGCTTTTAAAAATACTCAAGTATTCAGAAGTACATTTTCTTTTCAATGTCAACACTGTTGTATTACTGCCACAGTGCAGTGACAGAACCTAATGACTGGCATAGCCTACTGAAAGTACTGAATTGCTTGTAAAGTCTGTAGAATAAGAAGCTTGTGGAATATGCTACTCTGCCTATAGAAACACAATTGACTTGACAAAGGGACAGCCATTGTTGTGTGTGCGTGCATGTGTGTGTATGGTCATGCACATGTGTGCATCAGGCAAACAGGAATTGCTGTAGATGCAACTTCCTCAGAAAATAAAAAGCAATTAAATCAACCCACCCAGGTACACACCCCTAGCTTTATTACTGCCCAATAGCAACTTGACTGACAGCACAGAAATAGATTACTGTGATTGGTGTTTCTCCTGGGATGAGTACAATACGAGCACAATCTCATTTTAGCTAAGAAAATTTGTCAGCTGAAAAAAATTGATATTCAAGTAAAGTACATATGCTCAAAAAACTGTACTTAAGTATAGGACTCAAGTCAGTATAAGTGGAAATTCGTTACTGTCCACCCCTGGTTTGGATTCTTAATCCGTGTGTGTGTGTATGGAGTCTGCATGTTTACTACATGTTTTTTCGATTTCATCCAGTATTCCAGTTTCCCCTGCAGTCCAATGACATGCTGTGGGCAACCTGACTTTTCTAAAATTGCCCACCACCCTAAGGTGCAGTAGGATCCCATGAAAAACTGACCTGGCCTAAGAAATTTGCGACCTGTTTCACAATGAACAATACAGCTAATGTAGATGAGCTTCCAGAATCATCAAAACGTTTATCCGAGACCATTTGGAGAAGCTGAATAACCGTGGCTATAATTTATAGTAACAGTACAAATTTTAAGCAACCTACAAGTAATTTCGATTTCATGCACCTATACTACAAGTCCCATCGATCTTAGCGGCATGGTAAACTCTGGGTTGGCTCAATTCACAAAGAAAGGGATAAACGTCGTTGTCGTTTAATTCTCTTCTGTAGTTACAAAAAAAATACGAATCCTTATACATATATTCAGTATGAATATTGTTTTGTGTGCATGTTGAGGAAACACCGTGTAGCGGCTGTAAATGACACATTTGTTATCCCTGAGCACCCCCGGTGTGCCGAACGTTTCTAGACCCGCTCTCCGCACATGTTGCTGCTCTCGGGTCTGAGCTGACGCGGTCAGATAACAATCCTGAGGTGTCGGGAGCGGCCGTTTCGCAGATTTCCAGGCCCCTGCTTCACTTCTCAAAGTAGCCCAAACTCCCGCCAGTTCGCCAGATGCTCTCTGGGAAATAAACCCCGAATTCCACTTCGCTTTGAGCTTTTTCTTTGGCGGCATATTTGCCTTTCCATAACGAGAGTCAGGCCCGGGTAATATCGGATGTGGTGAGTTCTGCATACTTTCTCGCTACTTGTTTTCACGCAGCTTTGCTGGTCTTGCTGGTCGTTGCGCACCGGGCAGCGCCGACTGTCATCTGGGAAGAAGAAAGCAAGTTCGGCCTGGTCTGTCACCAAGGTTAGCAGGATAATGGGGATCGGGGGAACCGGGGTTCGGGGCGGAGGGGTGAGAGGAGGACAGGAGCAGCAGGGTCGTGGTCAGTCACCGACGTTCCTCAAAGGCAGGTTTGCATTAATTTCTCTCTTTTTAGATGTTTTCCCATTTTGGTAACGCTCCCTAGAGGGAAGCAGTCTATAGTCAGCCTAAGCTGATGTTAGCTAGCTCTTTCGTTATCCGCGGAGTTGGGGGATACTAACAAACTAGCCGAACATGTGTCTTAAACTGGTTTTTATGTGTAGGTGGATCTCTGGTGTTAGTCGGTGGTGGGGGGCGGCATGGGGGGTGGACGGATCGCGCGGATTCGGACCCGTGCCGGTACATATTGCGTTGTAGACTAGCGGCCCTCTCGGGCCTTTGTCATCCCCCAACACCCCATCCCCCCACACTCTGCTCGAGTTCCTGTACGGATTTTCAGCACTAACCCCGAAATCTCTGGCGTCTATCTTTATCCCCCTCCGTCGAGGGATGCCATCTCAATTTGCTTGCTTTTTCTGTGAAACTTATTGTGTTAAAATGTGGTAGTGTTAAATTCGGCCGCTGGGGGGGTCAAATCTCGTGGATTTTAGGGTTAAAAGTGATGGGAGAATAAGGCAGGGATCTGCAAGCGATGATGACGGCGTTTTGCAAACTCAACTCGTCTCTAAATCCTTCTGCATGTAACCTAAACTAAGATGTGCATATATGCGGTTCTAATTTAACTGTGAAGTATCGGTCAGCAACTTCCTGTTGATTTTCTTTTGTGTATTTTTAGAGACCCAAGACTCTCCGACTCATCTGGTTTAATAGACAATATACCGCTGCGCTTGCTTGTCATTCCTTCGAGCACATTTGCATTTCGCAAGCAGGTGATTATGGTAGAAATATAAAATAACAATTTGTGTGTTATGATTTAATCAGTTTAAATACTTGTTATATCTAAACTGGAATCAGTATATGTGCACGGATGCTGCTGGTGAATGTTACTGTTTTTAATAAACTGAGAACACTCAATTCAAATCAGTAAAAGACAAGCACTTGCAGTATAATCGGAATTTGTCATTGCAATGCTTCAGTTACAAGCATTTGATATTTAGGTTTACTATATTATTGTTCATTGTGTTACGGCGGTTGACAGAAACATACTCAATCATTAATGTTTTTCCAGAATACCGAACTACGCTTCGATAAGCCCAATATGAATACATTTAATTTTGCATCACCTGCAGTATGTTTTAATAACAGTCGTTCTGCAATAACCATTCAATTAATCAAGTTAGACGACTGTATTTTAGCTGTAGATCACGCTTTGTCTGTAAAGCACTCTATTAGCGCCTGTTACAGCAGTTGGTTTGCCGGCATGCTGGGTGTTAGACTTTCTGTTCATCGTCCACGCGAAAGCTTGTGGGCCAAGGAAAGGATCGCGGTTCGTCGAGTACCGAGTTAGAGTGGCCAATGAGCGGTCCCAGATTTGTTTACGTGTAGCTTCCGTCGTGCGCGCGGACGTACATACGCCGACCGGCTCCGCCTCCGCCCCCCTCCTCCTTCTCTCAGCTGCCATTTTGGTTTTGTTCCCGTCTGCGGCGCTACCAGGAAGAAGGAACAGCCGCTCGGAGTGACTCGACACTTGGTCGAAACCTGCGACGGCGCTCCCGGGCCGACGCGTTTCTCCACTGCACGTCAGCGCTTTCAGAACCGCGTTTCCGTTTTTGCTTGGAGGAGGCGGGTGACTGTGACACAGCCGGATTTATATAGAAGGGAGGTTTGCAGGCGCTGAGGGAGGACAGAGAAGGAATATTGGTAAGAACCCCCGGATTACTGGAGAGTAGCGGTTCGGTGAAGAGCATTATTGACTGGTTTGTTTGACCCTAACGGGCGTGTTCCCGGACATCAGCTCGGCTAATCAGGTGTGGTGCTCATCAAAATGTGTTTACTGTTAGCTCGTCTAAGGACCAGGCCCTGGTCAGTAAGTCAACTAGTCCTCTGTGTAGCTAGTTACCGTTCTGAATGAATGGACTTGAGGTGACGATGGATGGTTGTCCGGGTTGGTTTGGGCCCACTGTTTAAAAATGTTGCTTTCGGACCCATTCCACAAAAGAAAGACCGTGGCTTCAGTTTGACATAATGAGGTAAAATACGCCTCATACGAATCGCCGGGGAGGTCAGACCTCCAATCTAGTGTTTACTTTATCTTAGTTATGTTTACTAACCGTGCGTGTAGTAACCGTAACATAAGTAGGGTAGACATTTAACGGGTTTACTCACTATAGCGTATTCCAAGCTGCCGTGGTTCCGTTTAATTACCCGTCTAATTCAGCTGGATGGGACGCAGTAGGCGGTCAAAATGTCAGGCTTTCTGACACAATAAAATCCTATATTATAAAAAATGATATAACTTGAAATGTATAACTTACCGTCTGTTTGTGTGAGCTGCTTTAAGGGACAAAGAAATCTAGGGCAGCAGTCGAAGCTCTGCTCTGCAGAGGAGCTCGCCCAGGTGGATCTAATGATTCAGCATTTTGAAGCACTATACTGTAACCCTGGCAGGGGCCGGATGCGCCCTCAGTCTGTCTGTCCTGCTCTTTCTGTGTTCTGGATCCGCACGCAGTGTGTCTGTTCTGCCCTTCCAATGACTATAGTCCAGACGCCCTCTCGCTGTGTCTGTCATGTCTTTACTTCGGATTCTGCAGTTCGGTCCTGCTCTTGGGCTGCGTCTCTGCACAACTGACCTGCTTAGTTGGTCCAGACTGCAGAATCATAGGTAAAGGCCTTGCCCCTGTACTGTTCTATGCAGCATACGGTCTGGTGTTGGAAGTGCTGTGATACTTAGCCTTGCTAGAGATTTTTCATAGGTTGCTTGTTTCTGGATTTAATTATTCCTGTGTTTATGTGAGTAACATGAGAAGCTATATTATGTATAACTATTTATTGAGCTTTTAGAAGTACTTAGCAATATATGATCAGAATCAGAATGGGTCAGCATTCTCTGCCTGTGTGGTGCCCCCAGAGGTGCTGCTAACCTGGGCTACTCAGGCACACCTTTAGCTGAAGCAGAGTGTTGGTATGGTGCCCCTGAGCCAGTAAAATGCCGGGCAGTAGGCCAGGTGGTAGGCCCGTTTTCCTGCCATTTGACGTCAGTCAAGACTGCGGGACTTCTCCTGAAGGCCCATGCACTTACTGGGTGTCTCATGGCCAGGATTTGGATGGTGACTCTCACACCAGTGTCTGTATTCATTTCTGTTTCTGCCCTTGTATTTTAGGGGATTTACCTTTCACTGGGGGTGAGGCCTTTTAGGGGTTCTTTCCTTTGACAAAAGTCAGGTCTGTTGTCTGAGTTGGTACAATACGAGTCAGTAAACTGCTTCCTGGATTTACTGCACCCCCTAGAGTGTCGCTTACAGATTGCATGGAGGAAGTCCATGAAACCCAGTCACTCTGACAGGCAATCTTCTATGAAAGGTAGATTAATTTATTAAAACTTTCAAGATCTTAAATTGATATGCTACAGATGTTTCACATTTTATCTAGGTTTTGCTGTGTAAGGTTCTTTTTCAATAATGAATTCAAATTTCATGAGGAAGAAGAGGGAACCCCCCCCAGCTTGTAATGGCTTATTTAGGTAAATCATCTGTTTTATACTTCCTTCCTGACTGCTGCCAGAGCTGGACTGGGAGGTAGTTAATTTTCACCACTTTTAAGGAACTTAGTCTCTTTGGCGTCCACCCCTATTCCTGAGGCTGACTGTTTCCTACACAGACTGCCGCGTAGGCGAAATCATCCCATTTAAGTTCTTATGTGCCAAGAAGGTCCAAACAGTATCCTGTCAAATGGATAAGAAAGTTCACATTGTTGGTTGTTCCAATTAGTGATGCAGTATTAAGGTCTTTGGCACCTCTGGGTATACAACTCGCTCACATGCTACACCAGGTGCACTGAGGCTCTTTGACGGAGATGGAAGTTTGGTGTGGTGTGTGGCGGACTTCCTCAGCGTCTTGTGCAGGCGAAGGCCATTCATTTCACAGAAATATCTGCCGCACTGCAGCTGCACAGGAACATCAATCGTTTCTGAATGGCTGTGGTGGTGGGGGGGATGAGGGGCTACAATTTTTCATGGGTCACACCTTCATCCCTCTGTGTTAAGATGTCCAGTTCGCCGCTGTCCAAGAAGCGTCGCGTGTCAGAATCAGAGACGAAGACGGAATCCCACAGCTCCTCCTCCAACTGTGTCAGCAGTGAACTGTCCCACACACCCACCAACGTAAGTGCACATGATCCCATGGTTGGATTGCGGAAGACTCCTCATTTGTGCTAAATTGAAAGTGAAAGAGGGACTGGTTTACCCTTTCTGCTTCTTTAGGGCATGGCTAGAAATGGGAATGAAGCTGACATCGATGAAGGACTCTACTCCAGGCAGCTGTGAGTTAGGCTTTCCAAGCCTTTAGTGTAGAGTTTGCATGTTCTTACATTTGGTGGCTTTTTTAGACATTTCTCTCACAGTCCAAAGACAGGCTGTTCTGAATTTCTGAGACTCGTGTGATGTTCTTTTAGCTGTCTAGGGTGCTGCCCTGTCCCAGATAATCTTGACCTCGTATCTGAGTGGTTGAATGGAAACAAGTGTACAAGCTAACCAGTGAAAGTGCTCGCCTAACAGTTGATGCGTAGTAGTTCCAGTTAGCGAAGACTGAGGCCTCTGTGCCATCTCCTTTAGCTATGTGCTGGGGCACGATGCCATGAAGCGCATGCAGACCTCCAATGTCCTGATATCTGGGCTGCGTGGTCTGGGTGTGGAAATTGCCAAGAACGTCATCCTGGCAGGGGTCAGGAGCGTGACCCTGCACGACCAGGGCCTCGCCGAATGGAGGGATCTGTCATCACAAGTGAGTGACCGGCTCTGTCGAGGAGCTGTCAGCCTGCACGCGGACTTCCCCTCCGCGAGTAACAGCCTTGCACTTTCTCAACCAGTTCTACCTACGCGAGGACGACCTGGGCAAGAACCGTGCCGAGGTCAGTCAGCCTCGCCTGGCAGAGCTGAACAGCTATGTGCCCGTGGTCGCTTACACCGGCGTTCTCACCGAGGACTACCTGAGCCAGTTCCAGGTGAGTGGCCTTCCGGGTAGGGCGGCTGCCGGCCGGGGACCTCCTTTGACTCCCTGACTCTGCATCCTGCAGGTGGTAGTGCTGACCGATTCCAGCTTGGATGAGCAGCTGCGCATTGGGGAGCTCTGCCATGGCAAAGGGATCAAGCTCATTATGGCCGATACTCGTGGCCTGTTCGGGTAAGGTCCTACTGCTATGGCGTCAGAGCTTCTCGCATGAATCCTAGTAGGACATATACCACAGAAACAGGATGTTAAATGGGGTGAAAGGCTGGCCAGGCTGAGGAGCTCAGTCTGTGTTTGTCAGCACCATAAAATCTAAAGTCTTCATAGTAGAACCTTCTCCAGTTCATCTTGTTGGTATCATTGATGTTTAACTATACAACCAGGTTGGGGCCATTCCGGAATGCATTGATCAATCCCAGTCCAACTCAGGAACTGGAACTGGAGCTGGGATTGGAAAAGAAAGCTATGGGAATAGAATTGGAGTTGATTTGAATTTTAGGGAGATTTAAGTTGCAACTCCAGTTCTATTTCCTGATTTGTCTTGGAATTGATCAATGCGTTCCAGAATGGCCCCAACCCTGCTATGCAAGTTGAGTCGTGTGATCTTTCCCCACCTTTGTCTTTGTGGCTTCTTAGTAAACATGTGTCCCTCTCCTTGTCTGCCTTCCCAGCCAGCTGTTCTGCGACTTTGGTGAAGAGATGACAGTGTTCGACACCAACGGGGAGCAGCCTCTCAGTGCCATGATCTCCATGATCACCAAGGTTAGTCCCAATGCCTCTGATGGGGGTGGGGGAGTCTATGGTACTGGTCTCCTTTGTCCATGTCAAATGTGGCTGGGGGGAGCAGTACGGGATGGATTATGGGCTAGTAAGGGCCACTCAATCTGGGCTAAATGAAGATATCTAGTGCTATGGAATAAGCTTGCAGTCTTCAGAACTCGTAGTGTGTGCTTGTGTTGGGGTTTTCTTGCTCTTAGAGGCTGATCCAGGATCTGTCCTGGCCCATTGTAACCTCCTTTCTTGCCTTATTCCAGGACAACCCAGGTGTGGTGACCTGCTTGGATGAGTCCCGGCACGGGTTTGAGAGCGGTGACTTCGTCACCTTCACCGAGGTGCAGGGCATGACTGAGCTGAATGGCTGCCAACCCATGGAGATCAAAGCCCTGGGTAGGTAATGCAGCGCCTCCTGCTGGCTCGTGTCGGTTCAGCCTCTCAGGTATAATGATGGGGGCTCTTTGTCTGTTTTCAGGTCCTTATAC
>JABFEB020000124.1:23718149-23732696 GCA_019775895.2 Stomatorhinus ivindoensis
TATCTATCTGTCTGTCTGTCTGTCTGTCTGTCTGTCTGTCTGTCTGTCTGTCTGTCTGTCTGTCTGTCTGTCTGTGAGCTTGTGGCCTGTTAATGCTGGTGGTTAATGCAAGTGGTAAAATTAATTTTATGACACTTTGTAAGTATGTGAAATGATGCATTTCTTGCTGTGTATGACAGGAAGAAGAGGACGGGCTTGGAAGTCTTGAGCGCAGTAAAGATGCTGAGGTCAGTCAGAGGCTGGCAGTTTAATGTGATGGGCCATAGAAGACTTTTAGAAGTTAGTTCAGTCCTGTTTATAGGACACCGGAGAATGAATTCTCACGTATGATGGCCTATATAATGCTGTTTTGTGTAGAATAAAAGGATACTGACAGGACAAGTAATTAAATGTATTTATTATGAATTTATTTTGAGTTTTAACATCCCTCTTGGTTTGTCTGAAGTTATAATGCCTGCCTCAAATCTGTGTGACTCAGGAGCCCAGTAATAAGCGGGTAAAGCCTGTTGGCAAAGGAAGTGGATTGGCTGGTTTGATGGCACCGGTGAAAACGCCATCATTGAAGCGGCTGGGACAGTCTATTCAGGTAACAGCCAGAGGTCCATCAGTCTGATCTAAGAATTGGACAGAGATGGAACGTTCTGGTTTGGAAAGTAGAAGTCCAAACCAAGATTTTGTTTTAACCAACCAGTTGAGTATAAAGAGTCACAGTCTGTTGGTTGAAACAAAATCTTGGTCTGGATTTTTACTTTCTGGACCTGAACTTTCCACCTCTGGTGATAGCATAATCCAAGGATTCAGGTCAGGCTTCTTACTGTCGAGGGATATTGATGCTCAGTTTTGTCCACGGAACCCCTGACGTATCCCTCTCCATGGCTGGCTTAGCGGTCCATCAGCTTCCGGACAGAGGCACGCCCGCTGCCCATGGCCCCCGTGCGGGTGCGGCAAAAGGCCAGCTCCTTCCCACGTAGGCGTAACAGCCAGCTGTGGAGCGACACGGTGGAGAACCTCTGCCAGGACCTGAGTGCCCGGGAGATCAAAAGGCAGGAGGTGGGCCTGCTGGGGAGGGGGCTCCGGGGGGGTCGTCCCCATTTTCCTGTGTTCTCCTGTCTCATTTTGTTAAAGTTTCCTCGGGCCTACTAACATTCCAACTATCTGACAGGTCATTTATGAACTCACTCAAGGAGAGAAACAGCTCATTGAAGACCTCAGCTTAGTAAAAAAGGTTGGTTACCAACCTTACATTATGACCTGAATAACTTTGTGTCCATTTCTTCTTTAAATAAGTGCATTATTACTAATACATTCTCATGTACTTACAGGTGTATTATGAGCCCATGCTTAAACTAGACATCATGACAGAAAGTGAATTGGGCCAGATATTTGGAACTTTAGACACTCTAATCCCCTTGCATGAAGGTACAAATATGGATTTCTTCAATAGCATCACTTTTTCCTGGGTTTTTAACAGCTTACTCATTCGTATCCCATAATTCACTTATGTGCAGATCTGTTGACTAAGCTTGAAAACCTCCGAGGCTCAGAAAAGACAGTGGGAGAAGTTGGGCCCACATTGCTTCACTGG
Source organism: Stomatorhinus ivindoensis (assembly GCA_019775895.2). Taxonomy (NCBI): domain Eukaryota; kingdom Metazoa; phylum Chordata; class Actinopteri; order Osteoglossiformes; family Mormyridae; genus Stomatorhinus; species Stomatorhinus ivindoensis. The sequence continues at coordinate 23,719,735 of JABFEB020000124.1, forward strand.
GTAAGTGCGACACACAGCTGAATGAACCGCAGATAGACAGTGACGGCCCGATTCCTCTCACCGTGAGAAGCATCTCATCGCATCTAACCCTCTGTCCATTGGCACAGTTTCCTTGTCTGGAGGCCTATGTCACCTACTGCTGCAACCAGGTGGGGGCCAAAGCCCTCCTGGACCAGAAAAAGCAGGACCGTCGCGTGCAGCACTTTCTACAGCTGTGCCAGGAGTCCTCTTTTAGTCGCAAACTGGACCTCTGGAACTTCCTGGACCTCCCCCGCAGCCGCCTGGTGAAGTACCCTCTCCTGCTGAAGGAGATCCAGAAGAACACACAAGCTGAACACCCTGACCTGGACACCATACCAGAGGCAGTGAGTGTGACTCCTTCACCCAGCCCAATCAGAAATATAGCCCCCAGGTTTCATATTTCATAGATCTTTAGGAAAGCCATGCTTGGTTGTAAAGTCTCTACATTTCCATTAGGTGTTACCATAGTAGATGTGTAAATGTTTGCGGAACACACATCACAGAGTTTATATGCTATACATGATGATATATGGTTCATACTGGGTATACAATCATTTACAAAGTTAATGATAAAAGTGTCATTATATAGGAATAAATGGATTATGTTACTAGATCAGGGGTGGGCAAGCTACGGCCCACGGGTCACATCCAGCCCATTGGTCTTTTTAATCCGCCCCGCAAAAGATTGGTACAGAATTGCCCAAATCAAATGATGTCATAATTATGACTTCATTCATTTGACCTTGTCCTGTAATGCCTGGCGTTCCACCAGGTGGCGCATTAGGCACAACGATACACTGGCTTGATTTTGTGGGGCCTGAAAAGTCGACAGTGAGTTCCGAGTGTTTAATAAGGAATGGATAACTAAATACTTTTTCACTGAACTGGTCAAAGGCTGTATGTCTTATTTGCCAAGAAACCATCGCGGTTTTAAAGGAATATAACATCGGCCGTCACTTTTCCACCAATCATGCTAATTACGCTAACAAGCTGTCAAGGCAAGAACGGACGGCTACCGCCCAGAGGTTGGCAGCTAGTTTGCAGGCTCAGCAAAACACCTTTATCCGACAAACTGCCATCCAAGAATCAAGCGCGAAAGCAAGTTAAGTGCTGGCATTCAAATTAGCAAAGACCAGCAAGCCTTTCCCCGAAGGGGAGTTTCTCAAAGAGTGGAGTAGATGTAGAGACAGCAGGTATCTTGTATCCTAAGAGCAAGAACAAATTTGAAAAAATTAGCTTATCATGCAGGATAAGCTATATAGGCCAGCCTTTGGTACAAATATTCTGACATTACACTGAAGCTGAGTCCACAGGAGGTAAGACTAAGCCCATCTTGTGCCGTCTGTCTGTCTCCAGATGGATATACTCCAGAGGATTGTGTCAGAGGTAGATCGTAAGACGGGTGAGGCGGAGTGCGAATTCTACAGACAGGGGCTTTCATACGTGGAGGACGGACAGAGACTTCCCGAGATCCATCACTCCCGGTTCCTTTACTGCCACGGGGAGCTGAAGAACAGCAAAGGCCAAGTAAGGAAAGCACACATCATGCATGAACATCAAATATCGCATTGGAAACACCACAGTCTATGTAAGGATGCCGAATATCACGTTAAAAAACCACCACAGTCCCTACAAGAACATCAAACTTCTCACAAGAACACCACGGAACATGTAAAAAAAAAACACAGAATATGCTGGAACACAAAAGACTACATAAAAACACCACAGATTAGGTATGAATCCAATTGTCTGTGTAAGAACATTAAACAGCATGTACAAACAGCTCAGGTCAATTAAGAATATGAAAAAAACAGTACAGAAGATGAAAACAGGACAGAACATGTAAGAGCAAGAACAAACACCTCAGAAAATGTAAGAACAAGTACAAACAGAAGAGAACATGTAAGAGAATGTAAGAACAGGACAGAACATGTAAGAGCAAGAACAAACACCTCAGTAAATGTAAGAACAAGTACAAACAGAATAGAACATGTAAAAAAATGTAAGAACAGGACAGAACGTGTAAGAGCAAGAACAAACACCTCAGTAAATGTAAGAACAAGTACAAACAGAATAGAACATGTAAAAAAATGTAAGAACAGGACAGAACGTGTAAGAGCAAGAACAAACACCTCAGCAAATGTAAGAACAAGTACAAACAGAACAGAACATGTAAGAGAATATAAGAACAGTACAGAACAATAATGGACACCAAACACCAGATACAGCCTATTAAGGCCACATATTCTTGTCCCCTTCTACCTATGAATCTCCTTCACTTGTCCCACTGAACCTCACCACAGAGACGCTGTCATCCACAGAAGCTGTACGTCTTCCTGTTTGAGTTGGCCCTCGTACTGACGCGACCGGTGTGTCCAGAGCGGGAGGGTCTGCTCCAGTTTCAGGTGTATCGCCAGCCGCTGCCCGCTGCCCACCTGCTGTTGGAGGACCTGCCTGACGGAGAAGGGACGGGAGGGAGCTCCTTCAGAGGGGCTTTCAACTCTGGTAATGAGACATTTAGCATATGGTGGCAAATGGGGGGTGATCCACGGTTTAGCTCCGTGTAGCTGGAGTGGGTTTAGCCGAAAACCGCAGTTAAGTACATTTCTGAGAGCAGTTACCTCTGTTCCGCCTCACATCACGGGACTGGCTATCGCGTTGTCACATTCCAGTGCCTTTTATGTACTTATCAGCTCCTCTTTCTGTTTGTTTCGTTACTCGCATTACCTTCCCCAGCCAAGAACTGCTTCAGGGTGAGCAGCAGAGGGCGCGCTAAAGTCCTGTCTCACAGTCTGCAGGCCAATGACTCCTTCAACAAGCAGCAGTGGATCTCCTGTCTGCGGCAGGCAATCGTCCAATCACGTGACAGCCAGTCTGAAACGCTACGGCAGTCGTCAGCTGACCCCGGCCTGTGTCACATTGCTGAGCTTAGCCTGAACTCTGATGTCGAGATGACAGACACGTAGACATCATTACCCTCACAGTGCCGTTAGGTCTTCCCCTGTTCTTGGCGGCATGTTTCATTTTTCACTGTCAGAACTGTCGTGCCTTTTATCTTTTTCTGTTTTTCATTGTCTTTGCCCTCTGTTCATCTTAAAACTGATATTTTTTCTGTTCTCTTAAAAGAATTTGAAAAGACAAGAGTCAGAAAAGACAAGAGATCCCTGTTCCATTAGAAAGAGGTAAACTGAAATGTTTAAGTCCGTTTGTTTTTTATTAATTTTTTTTGAGGAAGAAAACAAAACTTCTTTCTACTTTTGTGGAGCCAGTCAGGGTAACAGGAAAAACAGTTATGCTATACATATTATTAATTATGAGAATTATTTCTGTGATTTTGTTCGTGCGTGTGACATGTATTAAAGCGGGGCCACACAGAAGCACAAGGCCTGTGCTGTGCGGTAACGTTTGTATGACGACCCCTGAATGTTGCTGATGACATTGCGGTATGGTATCAGATCTTCACAGGAAGTGTCAGCCATGTTACCTGTCAGCAGCTGTTCATCACATGCTGTTAGCCTGCTAATTATAACTAGTGCCACAACCAAACTGGCTATTCGGAGAAGTGTAGGTGATTCGAAACCCTGTTTAGGGGGGCTTCAGCCAAGCTATCAAATGTTTTTGAAATATTTTTTCAAAATCTATTTAGTGTGCCGTATTTTTATACACATTTCATACCTGGTGGTATGACCCAGTGGTGCAGCGTGATGTCCTTGGTGTGGCTGGTGGGGTGCTTGGTGGTATGGTGTTCTTCAGTTTTGTAGTGACAGCCCTAATGATGGCTGAGTCTCCCCAGGGCTGGACTGTAGTTCCCCTACATATATCTTGCTGCAGAACAGGGCAGGGAGGCATATTTAACTGGTGGCTATTAACCGGTTGGCCGCCAATGAAATTAAGCGTCATCCATGAATCATCTCCTACGATCACCTTGGAATGTCACCAAGATTGGCCAACTGACTGGGCACCCCTGGGACGCAGGCTATGTAATGCCATGGTTGGTGGCCCTTACAAAGGAACATTTCTGAACTTCCCAATGGCTAGTCTGCATCTGAGCCCCCTGGGTACCACTTTACAATAAGGCTACCCTTTGCCACTTTTAAATGGTAGGATCTCATTAATGAGAGAACACTGTGGTATAACTTGTTTATAATTGTCTTGTAATGGTTTATAAAGTGTTGCAACTTAATTAATAATCTGCCTATCAACTATTTATAATCCCTTTATAAGGGTAGCCTTATTATATAGTGGTTCCGCCCCCATAAATGTCAAAGTGGTCTGTGTCTTTCTGATTCGGTCTCTGGGTGTTCCGTCTCTCAGGTAACGTAGTGTTTATAAATTCCCTGTCATGAAAATGTCAGGAGGTACGTGGAAGGGGATATGTGTGGCTCAGTGGGCTAATCCTGTGTACCTGTAACCAGAATGTCACCAGTTCAAACCCAACCTCCGCATGTCTGTGGGTCCTTGAGCAAGGCCCTTAACCCCCCCCCCCAGCTCCCTGGGCACTGCTATGGGTGGCTGCCCTTCACAGACAGCTTACTCTACAAAGAGCAAGTTGAGGGAGGTGTAAAGACAGTTTCCCCATGGGGATTAATAAAGTACTGATTATTATTGTGCACCTGTAGTATACAGTAAATAGTGTAGCTGTTGATTCACATATTTTTTTTATGTTTATACGTTTGTGAACTCGGAAGAAGGAATTACGACTGAACATGCTATCAGTTTTTTGTGAGTGTATTGAACAACATATGTACTGAGCAAAGCAAGTATGAGCCAAATAAGTACATACAGTCACTTTATTTTCCAAAGTGCTCCAGGACATCTTTAATTGCTCTGGGGGATTTTACCAACAGGAAATCATAATACAAAAAATCAGCATACTGTGTTCAAGACAAGAATGACAAGCATGTAAGAATGTTATTTCATGGTTAAAGTCATCATGCCATTTCTTCTCTCATGGAAGTTTGAAATGGAGAGAATGAACTGTCCAGCACTATATAACAGTATTGTAACCTCTTATGTGATTTTTAGCTAATCAGTTAAATATTTTATTAAAAATAATATTACTGTAAATTGAAGTAATATGGTTTGTGAATATGAGTGAGTATTCTATTAAACAATGTACCATGCACTTTAGATTAGAGTCTGCACGTGCTGCCATAGGTAGTATCGAGGCAGTGAGGGGCACTCGCTGACATTTTCACCCCTTAGGATTCTATGCAGTCCGGGACATGAAGGCAGGGCTGAGTCTGGACCTTCTCGTCTAGCTTAGGGCATGACTCTAAAGGCTTCCCGGAGAAGTAGGCCTGCTCCCGCTTTGATCCCACCAGCATCCTGCAGGGAAGAGAGGCGGAGATTAATGACGTCGGAAAGGACAAAGTTGGAGGTCTGACTGTCCTTAGAGTGGAGGCCGACTACTCATACGTGTACGCAGACACGTCCGGTTGACATTTCCGCATTCGGCTTTTCTGAGCTCCAGGCCCACAGCTGGGCTTGCAGAGACCCCACTCGCTCCACTCATCCCACTTGCCATTCACTGAAACACATACAGGAGCAGACTCAGTGTGAGGCCACTGGCAGAGTGGAAGTGAAGGGGCGGGACTTCCTGCCGGCTCCCTGCTTCCTTCTCACCACTCACTACTCGTTATAAGCTTTCTAACCTGTGTGACCATTACAGTAATGTCTCACATTAACGGTATATATATATTCATATTTAAACAGCAGGATCTCTGGGATAAGGATACAACCTTGTGTGCTATGAAGGTGACACATGGCAGAGCAGCCATCGCTTCTCATGTCAGGGACATGAGTGACTCACTCTTGCAGTCGTTGATGTCATAGCAGATCCGGGTCTCCGATATTCCCGGATTTCCGGGACAGGATTTCCCTTCCCAGGCTGTGAACTTGCAGCTCCGCTCCCGCCTCTGACTACCCGCATACGTCTTACAGGTGATGTTTCTATTTTGTCTCACACATTTTCCCCAGGGTGCCCACTCTGACCACAGGCCGTCCACTGAGAGAGAGAGGGACAGTTAGGCTTTCTGCATCTCCATTCAACTCCACATTCCGGCACAATCCACGGGCAAATTTAAAGGGCATTCCCAAACCAAAAATGGAAACAGTGGAACAAATCTAAAATGAAAGTATTTGTACAGTTATATAATTGTAAAAAAATGAGTGTTTCCTAAAAGTATACATGACAGTATATATAAAAGTTCTACAGTGGTATTACATTCAGCTTCCAGCTTCACTCAGGTGAAGAGCTCTGCAATAAAGTTACTTTCAGCTGCTTACAACTTCATTCCAGTGAACAGCTCCACAGTAAAGTTATTTTCAGCTGCTTACATCATTCCAGTGAAGGCCTCTGCAGTAAAGTTGCATTCAAATGCTTATAGTGGCACTGCGGTGAAGGGCTCTGCAATGAGTATTGCTTTTGTGAACTCACCTGGGCAGTGCTTACGTGTGTTACAGAGCTCTCTCGCGACAGAATCTCCAGGGCAGTGCTGACCCCCATATTGGGGAGGTGGGGAAGTGCACTGCCGTAATCTCACTCTCTGCCCCACACCACAGGTGACAGAACACTCAGAGAATATGCTCCACAGAGTCCAGCCGCCATCCACTGGGGGAGAAGGATTGCACTTTATGCAGGGTGACAGCACAGTTAGCCTCAGTCAGTAAGAGTGATTACCCAGCCTCATAGCAGTTAGTCAGTCTGATTACCCAGCCTCATAGCAGTTAGTCAGTCTGATTACCCAGCCACACAGCAGAATCTCAGTAAGATTGATTACTCTGCCTCCTGTTCCTACAGCACTGACATCTCGGGTGTTGTTGTGTTCTTACCAGGGCAATTTGGCAGGTTGTTACAGTCCTGCTCTTCGAAAGCCCGGCCAGGGCAGGGCATTCCCGGGGGCTTGTCAGAGGGCTCTGGGTTTGTACAGGTCCTGGTGTGGTGGCGGGTGGGTAGTGCCATCCTGTCTGTCAGACAGCTCCTGCTACAGGGCGTCCACGGGCTCCACTCTGCCCAGGCTCCGTGGACTGGGTATTGGGCAGTGGGCCACCACAGAGGGAGAGTCAAAAGATGAAAACATAAACCAAGCTCAGGGTGATAATGAGACGTTGTGTCGGTGGACTGGTGAGACGCGTCTTCCTGCTGCATTTGGGCAGCTGGAGATTCTCCTAACCTGGACAGATTCCTGTGTCACATTCCTCAGTCATGGTATCTTCTCCCTCACAGCTGCCCCCGCAGATTGGGGGGGGCTCGGCGCACATCCTCCTACGGCTCCTGCTTCCGTTCTGGCAGGTCACCGAACAGGCTCCCCACTCGCTCCATTCTGTCCAGCCCCCAGACTCTGAGTCGGGTGAGACGGGAGGCATTTTTTGAGTTATTAAAATTTTCTGTGGTCGGCATTCACACAATGCATTTTCATATCGAAGACGAAGGACTCTTCTGTTCAGAAAGACACACCTCGTGTTTCCGTTTTCACATGGGCCTGTTTATTCTCGATGTTCTATTGCGTGCACTGTGTGCCTCAGTGGGTTTGGCCTTTGTGCCTGGGATCAGAAAGTCGTGGTTCGAATGCTGTGTATGGCAGAGTAGTCACACCTGCGTGGGATCCTTGAGCAAGGTCCTTAACCCCTGGAATGCTCCAAAGGTGCTGGATAAATAGCTGCCCCGAGCTTTGTGCTCACCACTATGTGTGTGTGTGTGTGTGTGAGTGTGTATGTGTCTCAAATAAGAACATGATGGGATATGTGAAAACTAATGTATCCCAAAGCACTTGTACAAATGGCAAATGGAGCTTTATTTCAAGTCTGACCCGGCTGTCAGCTTGAAAATCTCCAACGTCACCCAAAGCCCTCGGGGTGCTGTGTTAGCTGAATGGGTTGGGCCGGCCACCATACCTGGGCAGCAGGCTTGGTCTTCACAAGACTGAGTCTGCAGGTTCCCCAGGGCCTCCGCGTCCTCGCAGTCACCCTGCCCGTAGCAAAAGCGTCTCCTCTGCCGTACACCCTCCAGGCAGGACACGGTGCAGTGACCCCACTCGCTCCACTCGGACCATGAGGCGGGCCTGGGTGCAAGGAGAGAGAGGTGGGGTAGGTGTGGGACGGACGCCGCCCGGGGAGGCGGCGTGGAAGTGCAGCGCGGTGCGACTCTGAGCGCCAGCCTCACCGGCAGGAGCGGCACTTCCCATCATCATCCTGGAAGCCATAGCGGGGGTTGAGACAGCAGTCTACCAGGGACACGTGGCCGAGCAACAAGCTGCAGCTCCCAGATTCCACTTCGAAGTCAGAGAAACACTCCACCATCTGGGGCTTCGGCGTAGTGCCCCCTACAGTCAGGAGGTCACATCTGCGATGTTGAGAAGTGCTAATATACAATCTAGGACGTCGACGCGCTGGTACAAATACTGCTGTACAGGCGTGCTGCTGGATAATTCACACGTCATGAAATCACATCATATTGGGCCCCTAACCCAAAGCAATCACTCAGAAGCCCTTTTTAATCATCTTACCTCCCCCCCACTTTACAGCACCCCTGCTGGTGGAAGTGCTCCTCTGGACCCTGCATGTCCTGACTGAAGCTCATATTGACCAATGTGAAGGAGGAACGGTACCAACCGGACTCGGTTAATCCCAGAAGGAGTACATATCTAACTCATCAACAGCAGCAAACAAAACACGATGCTCACATACCCGTAAGACGGAGAGACGGCCACAGCAAAGGAGGTTCTGACCTGAAATCCGGGCCGAGAGCAGCGCTGTATGTACCACCCACAGCAGCATGAGGGGCCCTGTAGTTTCCTCTCGAGGTATCTACACTTGTGGCTGCTTTGCTTCACTGGGTCTCACTTGGGGCCTCCCTCCTGGGGCGCCTCCTTTTCATACCACAGATCCTCCTCCTGGTATCTTTCTTCCTTCTACACCCGCTCCCACCCACACATCCAGGGCCCGGGGTCGATGAACTGTGTAATCTGGCCCTTGACTGCCCTTTTCCAAAACCCCTGCTGCTTTTCCCAAATATTTCCTATCTAATTGACATGTGCTTGCTGTTAATGGGGGTCATCTTTTTACAAAATATTCGGGGTGGGTCAATGGTTTTATGGGAAATTTTGCGGAGAAAAACATTCCTTTTATATGAGAAAAAGCTGCATTCTAACTCCCCCCAACACCCATCCAAAGAGGAACCACTGAGGTTTTTAATTCCTATCGATTACTTGTATATATAAATGTACATGTCGAAGTATTGGGTATTGCTTTTCATACGAAGGTGTATACCTAATTACTATAATTAGGATTTATTGGTTTGATGGCTTTTAGATTGGGGGCGGAGATAGGTGATGTCATATAAGAGCAGAATCGTTCAGGAGACACGTTCGGGAACCGGGAAGTTCAGTTTCCTCAGGGGTGGGCAAAGGCAATCATGTCCAACATTAAGCACACCCAGCTTGTGCCACGTTGGGGGTATATCGGTCATTGTGTGCCTCCATTTTGCGGTATCGGTGCTTGCTGAGTGATCAAGCTCGTGGAGCTTAGTGTCCCCACCCTTCTGCTTTCAGGACAGTGGTTTCTGCGTATTGGTTTGGCAGCATATGGCAGCCACTTGGTTTCCATCTTGCAATCCCTGGCGATTCTGCTGCTTTGTCTACATTTAAAGTCTCGTTTCTTCGTTTGGCGGATCTTCCGAATGTGCAATCGGGAGGACCGCGACCACATTTATATTGCCCCTACTGTCGCGTGTAGGCGGCGGGGCAGTTTTTGTTCTGTTCTATCGTACCGAAGCAGCGCGGTTGAAGTGGGCAGCAGGCTGAGTTGTAGGAGGTGGAAGGTTTCGTTGTTTTGCACTGGTTTCCACTAGAGAGGTGTGTCTGGGAGGTGTCCTCTTTCCAGCCAGCCGTGATGAGGCCCAGTGCTGCTCCTTGGTGTTCTTCCGTGTTCCGTTTTATTTTTAATGGCCTAAGTGGCTTTCAATGTATTGAGTGTATTTTTGGTGTGTATGTGGGTGAGAGGCGGAAGTTCACATTGCCGATCAGTATGGTCATGTGATTGTATTTAACCTGCCCTATTGCATTGTTGAATAAACTTTTTTATAATTTCATGTGGGGAAATCACGTCTCTGGTGTAACGAATTTGTGGTCTTTCTAAATTGCCTTTACGAAAGGTATTCCGTCTGGTTGTGCGGTGACGTTAATAGATGTTCGATGACTTTAGGGATGCAACGTTAGAGATTTTCCGGATGAGAAATCGGCTGCCTTCAGTATTATGGTTCAAGGGTCTCACTCCTTATTTTTAGTGAGCAGTTTTCTTTGTGGTACACAAATAATCTGGCGTTGTATGTTTGAACAAGATACCAACAGGGTAAGATTTGTCGAGCTGGGTGTTGGGGTACTGACGGTAAAGTCTTATGCAAGTCTTGTATCGCAGTTGATGTTGCCAACCACTGTTTTAGTTGTCCGGTAGTCTATATATGCATATGTCTTCTAAGCCATAATATAAATGATCTCCCTACATTCCTAGCAAGGACAAATGGTTGGAGAAAGATTCAAAACAAAATCAAGCAAAGTGAGAAGTGCTTTGAAAACCATTCAGAAAACACTATAGTGGTCAGGTCTGAATGAAGACTTTAGCAGGTAACCGGAATGGGCAACTGGGTAGGAGAAAGGGGGGGGGATAATGACTCATTCCAGTCTGGCAAACAAGTCAGTCCGTTGATCTTAAGTGGGTGCATCCTACCCAGTTAAATAAAACCAACAGTATTCAGGGAAGGGGCAGGTTAATCAGGGGGGGTCTGCAACAGAGACCTTGGCAGATGCACATTTGTGAGCCAAACACTGTGACCGTCAGGAGAAGTTTATGGGAGAACAGCACCCCAAAGACTATGGGAAAATGGGCATCTAGCATAGGAATTTATGCATAAATATTACAATTAATGTAGTAACATAAAATATAAATATAAGAAATTGACACGTTCAATGAATCCAAACAGGCATCCATTTCCCAAATTATGTGAAGGTGGTTAAGTGCAGACAGGGAGAGCAGGCATTTACCTTCCTGTCGAAGACTGACAGGCAGTATGGGTGAGGACAGCTACAGATTCTCAGGTGAAGATATATTTAATGTGAAATCAAAAGCTGCCGCCGCATTCCAGTTTTATTACTCAACTTGCGATAGGACAGAGCAAACCGGAGCATGTTTAAACCTGTATTTACGTTTAGACCTTCACATTGACCTGCAGTACTACAGTCACCTCACCTCAAGGTAGGGATTCCATTTCAGCTGTAAATTTCACTATAGCATTGTGTCCTAGTATGAGTATGTATATTCTGTTTCTTAAATGACCAAAACTAACGTTACACTGCATTTATTCTCATGTCTCAATCGCAATTGGCTGACCTGGTAAAACACGGGGCACCTGATTTATTCAAAATCTGTGTTTCTTTATTGCAAAGAAATTGACATTCCATCGATCCACTGGTAAAACATCTGAGGTATCTTTTTAAAGCTCATCAGGAATTTGGTGTGTTAAACATGTTAATGAGTGATAAGCTTATCTCATTGACTCCTATCAGGAGAGAAGATAAGATAGTTTGGGGCTTTCCCACGGTTTGAGGGATTATGGCACTGACTATCATAAATGTTCCAGGTTGAAAGAAGGGTATATCGGGGACTGTCATCTCTGCCGTGGAGAACCCATGGAGAACTCGTGGAGAACCCATGGAGAACCCAGGCCTTCTGCCATTCCTTGGTCACCTGCAGGAGGAGGTGGACAGCTCCAAATCTGTGTTCTACACCTCCCTCATGGGGCTCCTGCTGGTTGCAGACAAACAGGTACTACAGCACCCCATGCAGACTTACTGTAACCCTCACTGCCTGGAGCTTCTAATCTGCGTAGAACTCACAGCTCACATTGTGTTGTATGAAAGAAATTTGCGTATGCAGCGTGCTTGGATGTCGGCAGCGTGAGGGTAACAAGTAGTCAGGACGCAGGTAATCCAGGGAAATCGGGGTTTAATTAAACAGACAGACTGGGTAAACGCTACAGAACATCACAATGACTGATCTGGGGATACGAACTCAGACGCGGACTAAATACAGAGGATTGACAAGGAACTAATCAGGTAACAGGGAATCACAATCAGACGGAAGCACAACAGGTGAATTCCATTGGGATTTGCACATGAGGAGCAGGGGGGCGTGGCATGCACAAGGCTGGAACGGACGGAGCGTGACACATTCTTACTTAATGTATTAATTAACCAGAAACTAAGTGTTAGTCATGTGCTCATCCTATGCTTAATCATCATTAAACAGGCAGAAGGGTTCATGTTTTTCCCGAAGTTACACTATATGTAAGTACTGTGTACTTGTATTTGAGTAGTGATTGAATCACTAAGTTACTCGGGCTCCCCCAAGTAAAGTGTTACCAAAATCTTTGCCTCAAGTCTGCTATAAAATCTTTTCATTTAAAAAAAAAAATAAGACTGATAAGAGCTTCATTGTCTTTGTACTTCAGTACAATAAAATTGTGTTGCCATTTTTTCTGCAGCAATTGTAAAGCAATGATAATAGGAATGGAAAATAGAACAACATTAATTTAAGACAATTAAACGGGTAGTTCCAAATAAAGTACAGACAATGGGGATAGCAGCATATGTGTAAGTCACTATATAAAAAGTGGAAAAGTGGACTGCTCTGAATCTCCACTATCTTCACTGTCTCTTTGTCTCCCTGCAGTGTTACCTCAACTCTATAAGTCAGTGTTTGTCTCACACACACCGTGTGAGAAACTACTGCTTAACCAAGGCCTTTGTTCAGGAAATTGCTTCCACCAAAGAACTGCAACTAACGATAGGTAAGTTCTTCCCCATTGTGTCATGTTGTTCTCAAAACTTCTTGATAATCACATGACCCCCCCCCCCCACACAACCCACCGCACTAATTGACTCTGC
>JABFEB020000124.1:23734335-23755404 GCA_019775895.2 Stomatorhinus ivindoensis
ATCTTGTTGCAAAATTGGACCGATCACTAAACTTGTGTTGTTCTTAGATTAGGAAATACTACTACTACTGTATATTTTAAAAACCGCGAAGTCGTGAATCCGCGATAAGTGAACCGCGAAGTAGCGAGGGATCACTGTATATGCTTTTATATCTCCTCTGGGTGACTCCGGTTTTCGAATCGCAGATCCAGTCCAATCAAGCATACATCCTTTTCTACCAGATGGACAGCGATGATCTCCTGAAAAATTGATCTGGACCAGCAGGTGCCATTCACGCTGACTGTCAGGCTGGGTTCACCACAGACACACTCATCCAGCATCCAAACAAAGTGACAGAGCATGATCAGAAGCAGTTCTCAAGGAGTTGAGTCTAAAAGTTTGAATTTCAGCAGCCCCATTGGTTGTGACCTGCTTCAGATTTAACAAATCTGGCTAAATAGCCTCCTGCAGACCCTTCAGGTGGTCTGACATCTGCAGGCTACCAGTTACCAGCAGCAGTGCTTCCCCTGAATTATTCCATATGAAATTTAGAGAGTGAAACCACCTTGGGGCGACCTCTAAGCATGGACACTACAATAAGAGGTTAGTACATTAAAAAATAACAAATGTACATATGATGATCAATTCTGAAACAACTACTTTGAATACATTTTTGTTCCACCTATGTTTACAAATATATCAATACTGTAAAATTGGCAGTGATTTCATTTTATACAGGAAACTGGTCTTGAGAAGGGTTTGCTTAGAAAATAATAAAACTCTAATTTCACCCATCCATCCATATATATATTACCTTATATGCATGTAATAAATATACAAATGTCAATTAGATGATAATCTGCCTGAGACGTAAAGAAAAAGATCTGTTATGATCATCCACTTATACTGATTAATTTCACCCAGACATGACCATTATAAGCGTTGTCCACTGTATTTAATGTTACCTAAAAAACATTTCAACCTTTAAAAAACTGAGGAAACTGTCAGAAGGTCAACATACAGTATAGTACTTATATAAATTTGCTGTTAAAATAAGTATAAAAAATTACCCGACCTGATTTAAATTTTATATTTATGAAAAACTTAAAATTATCATTTTTTACGGTCAGATTTGTTGCGGTAAAACCTTGGCATAGACAGTATCAGTGCTGAGGAGTAGCTAACTAAAATCAGTGATGCTACTAACTTTACTTCTTTCAGTAGCTAATCAGTAGGGCAGCTACTTTTAAAACGCAGTAGCTTTTCAAGTAACAATTTTTTTTTTACAGATAGTGATGTAGCATGAAAAAAATGCTACATTGTGAAAAAAATACAACTCATGACCTATGCAACTTATGACTGATCAACTTCACGACCATTCTGAGACAGCAGATATATTATTAATATATTGCCAAAAGTATTGGGACACCCCTCCAAATCATTGAATTCAGGTGTTCCAATCACTTCCATGGCCACAGGTGTATAAAACAAAGCACCTAAGCATGCAGACTGCTTCTACAAACATTTGCCAAATTAATGGGTCACTCTCAGGAGCCCAGTGAATTCAAGCGTGGTACTATGATAGGATGCCATCAGTGCAATGAGTTTATTCGTTATTTCCTCCCCACTAAATATTAATATTCCAGGGTCAACTGCTAGTAGTATTATAACAGAGTGGAAGCAACTCAGCCATGAAGTGGGAGGCCACGTAAAGTCACATAGCAGGGACAACACATGCTGAGGCACAGTGTGCAGAAGTCGTTAATTGTCTGCAGAGTCTATAGCTACAGACCTCCAAAGTTCATGTGGCCTTCAGATTAGCTCCAGAAGAGTGCATAGGGAACTTCATGTAATGTGTTTCCATGGCCGAGCAGCTGCACTCAAGCCTTACATCACCAAGTGCAAAGCATCGGATGCAGTGGTGTAAAGCACGCTGCCACCGGACACTAGAGCAGTGAATGATGAATTATGCTTCTCTGTCTGGCAATCTGATTGATGAGTCTGGGTTTGGCGGATGCCAGGAAAACGGTACTTGGCTGACTGCATTGTGCCAAGTGTAAAGTTGGCCCTTAGATCCAGTGAAAGGAACTGTTGATGCTGCAGCATTCAAAACCATTTTGGACAATATCATACTCCCAACTTTGTGGGAACTGTTTAGGGATGGCCCCTTCCTATTCCAGCATGCACAAAGCAAGGTCCATAAAGACATGGATGGGCGAGTCTGGTCTGGAGGAACCTGACTGGCCTGCACAGAGCCCTGACCTATAGAACACTTTTGGGATGTAATAGAGTGGAGACTGTAAACCAGGCCTTGTCCAACATAAGTGCCTGACCTCACAAATGCTCTCCTGGAAGAATGGTCAAAAATTCCCAAAAACTCACTCCTAAACCTCGTGGAAAGGCTTCCCATAAGATTTGAAGCTGTTATAGCTGCAAAGAGTGGGCCAACCCCATATTAAATTCTAAGTATTAAGAATGGGATGTCATTAAAGTTCATGTGTGTGTAAAGGCAGGTATATGTAATGGCAATATAGGGGCCACGACTGCAGTCAGGCAGTGCGAGTGCTGCCCCGCTTAAGTGTATGACAATTTCTGCTCCAACTGCTATTTTTACACCATATTTTGTAACTGTCATAATGTGTGATTCCGGCGACGCTATTTCACATGTTATTGAGAAGGAAGGCAATGTACCTGTACACGTGCATGAGCCCTCTGTTCGTATATACCTTTTTCATTTAATCAGCGTTTCCACTTTTTGGTCCATCTTCTTATTTCTATTTCTTAGTGTTGTTTCAGGAGCTATGACTGGAAACAACTTTTCTGTATCTTCTTTCAAAATCAACATGCGAATTATAGGTGTAAAAGATATAGCCGATGTTGCGACTTTTTCCCTTTTGATTTATTTATTTCAAAGGGGATGCGTGCAAGCTATATAGAACTATCGACAAAAGATATATTCATGTATATTTATGTGACTTGTGACTTTTTAAAATAGACATGATAGTTATTCTTTTCAATTCTCTTATCTTACATTCTAATAGTTTATTTGGAGTGTGATTTTGTGTATTTCGTGCACGTGAACATAAAAATTGCGTTAATTCCCAATAATATTAATCCCGAGCTCAGGCTACTGCATGTTTGCATTCGTATCCGTCGGTGTCTTATCAACTTAATTGATAAGTTATGACAATAATGAACTTGGAAACTGGTCAAAAAATATTTTAAAACAATACGACTTAAAATCATATCTTCTTTATTATACAGTGCACTGTACATATGATCATTTTTGGATATAAAATAAAGGCCCGACTTACGACCGCTCAGTCGGAACCGATTCATGTCTTAACTCGACGACGACCTGTATCCTTTTTTGTCTTTACAAAGACAGGTATTTTCAGCTACCGAGTGTTTCTAATTGTTTTTTTCTTGAATACCCTAATAGATGCTAATTAAGGGTTGAAGAATATTTCAGGGCAAACAATAATTTCGACACTTTCATTTAATTGCATATAGGAGAATTTTGGTTCTTGGACAGATGATCAAAATCACGTTTTTTGTAGTAACCCTTCTAATTTTCACACAGCAATTGGTAATCTTGATTTATACCAAATACAGAATTAAAAAAAAACCTTATTATATGATTTGATATTACATAGCCTAGTTACAAAGATAGATTTTAATTTAAACTTTTAACATCATGTTTCACATTTTTAAAATTAACCTGCTGAGTATCCTACAGCACAAATACTGAGTATTACCGAATGAAATAGCTTCGATGTAGTTAGCTGCTTTTTCTCTGTAGCTTTTAGTGTAGTTAGCTACTATTTTAAAAAGGTAGCTTGGCTGTAGCTCAGCTACTTTTAATTATAAGTAGCTTGTAGCCTGAATAGCTACCGTTTAAAAGTAGCGTCCCCAACAATGGACGTTGCATTATTATGACCTCACCAGCCAGAATACATTTTCTGGGGTTCATTACGGGACTTCTATGGATACTAGTAATCTGCTACGTACACCATTCTGCCATCTGCTGGTAGAACTGAGTAACTTTGGCATTCAGAAGTGTGTCTCCGCTGAGAATAAAAATGTCTGCTTTGGCTCGTTCTGTTTTTTTACAATTTTATACATTGGGCAAGTTATCGAAATTATATGCATTAATCGAAAGGAGTTGTTTTAAATTATTTTGAATCTGCTCAAATATTAACATTTAATCATGTAAAATAAACCTTTACAAATAGTACAGTAGTCCAGGATAAACGGTCGCGGCGAAGTCATCTTTATTATTATTATGGAAATATATTGGGAAACTCGGCGAATGATTTTGTGGAACAATGCACTCTGCCTGAGTGGCCGTACAGCTCCGCTTCCATTGGTTATACTTTCTTGTCACTTATGGGATGCGGCACATCCATTGGCTGAAGGGAGCGGTAGTGGGCGGGGCGATTACCTTGGAGGAGTCGAACGGGATAGACGGAAAGCGGAGAGCGCCGAGACAAAACAAACGGTAAAGAAGTTTATTTATTTATACTTTACCTCATCGTTTGACTCACGAAAAAAACGCATAAGTCATAATATCATTGAGTGAATTTTATTATTTAAATGCTATTGTCGGTTCGAGTCATCGCCCCGGGCTGATTAGTACTTTTTGTCCGCTTTTTGGGTGTAGTAATGGCCGATTAAAATCCCCGGTTTCAAATCGCGAAGGCAGTGCATCATACCGTCGCGACGTGTGTTGGAGAATATATCTATAAGCTTGTCTCTTAAATTAAGGTATATGGAGTGACTTTAATGGGCGCGGGGCGCTGGCTAGACGTCATCGCGACCTCACTGCCAGGCGTTAGCAGCTTTTCGGTCCTGTATGCGGCTTAACAGTAATTACGACGTTAGTTTTGTTACTGCGACGCGGAGAATAGTAACCGACTGGTAAGATTGTGTCTGTTAACCAGTTATCCTGTTAGTCCTTCCCTCTGGAGTAGTGACCTACGTGGCGCTAGTTCTCCCGGTTAGCCTGGTTATCGGTCGTAAAGCCGATGCTGTTTATTCCGTACCAATGTTTAGACGAGAAAGCGAGATGTTAAATATTGGAGTCTGTTGTGTTTAATCAAATAAAATAAAAGTTTGGGGCGTTTCGGGGACGGCTGGGGCCCTAACGGTGGTTTTGGTTCTCGACCCGGTTGTCTTTTTTTTTTTTTTTTTTTTTTGTATGAACAATGTCAGATATGCCGTGTATCCGCGCTTCACTCAGACGGAACATCTTCATTTTCAAACCTTATCCAGGGTCCATGCCGTGTATTTTGTAAGTCGTTATATTAATGGAGATAATTTGACGGTAAACCCCCTACTTCCGGCCGGGCCTCACTTCCGCATCTGTACTTCCGGGGGAGTCTTGGGACGCCGGACTGGCCCTTTTCCCCACTATGTGTTTTTTTGGGCCATAAGCAGTCGGGATTTACTGTGTTACACTGTCACCGGGCTTTGTTAATATTTGACTTATTTGTATTCTCCAAATAAGAAGTAGTGGGCCTAATAAAAATAATATAATTCTATAGATAATTTTGTGCACTGAAATATCTTAACGTGGAATCAAATGCCTTAATACCATTTAAATGCTGTTTTAGGTGTGTGAACAGAGGTCATAATCTGTAATCAACCATAATGTTGTTAAGTGTAGGTTATGCTGTCTGTTGCAGTTGCCTGCTTGTTAAAAATGGTTTTATGTACATCTGTTCATGTACAGTAACTGATTCTGACCTAAGTTTGTTTAAATATGTGTAACCACTTTTTAAACAGGTGATAGTAACCCAGCACCGTTCTGGCTATTTAAGGGTTACACTAACAATAATGTAAGGCACAGGGTCCTGGATTCACGGCAGTTGAATGGTGAGCTGGCTGAATTTCCTAATACCATAAAATTAACAATTGAAATAGTGGAAATAGTAAATATTGAAATTCAAATAGTGGAAATTAAATTTAGTTGCGCAGTGCCTCCACTGTGGAAATACACTACCCCCAAGGTAGGTGTTGTACAAGTGTATCTTCCAGAATGTAACTGCAAAATGAAAATTGTGTAATGGTAAGGGCTAAACTGGTCCTGTAGGGGACCGTACCAATATACTCCAATGTAACCAGCAGACGTTTTAGATATTACCTTGCTATGCGTGAAATGAGCTGCCAATGCACCCTTAGTATAATGAAATATAATTATTGATTTGTGAAGATGGTGATAATAATAAAAGATCACAGAAAGCGGGGAATGAAAATTGTAAAACTATTCGGCTGCAGCCTACCAAATGAATGCTAAACTAGCAGGCTAAACCCCCAGCAACCCACTATTAGCAGGGGTCTTAAAAAGTCTAAGATTCAGAAAGTTATATTTAAGGCCTTAAAATATCTTTTAAAAATGCCCAGATTTTCATCCTAGGTCTTAAATTTAATTTACCCAAGTCTTAAAATTCTTACTTCCGTTTATTCGCAAGAAATGTTGTCCGCAGAAAGTAGTAAAATGCTGTAGAACTAATCCGTTGGTTGAGTTTTCTGGTCTGCACCGGTGTCTGCGTGGTGATAAAACTACAAATCCCATTGCATGATCACTGCAGCTAGGCAACCATCCAGTTTGCGAAGGGTCTGGTTGCAGAACGTGCACTCTCAGCCATTTGCACTCCCAGCCGCAACAGGAAGTGCAGGGGAATCAAGTGCTAACTTAGTTCTTGAGGCCAGTGTGAATGATATAGTTACAAGTTTATTTATTTCATGTCATACATTATTGCAATGTAAATGTTTTGATGTAGTGCGTTAGTAACTTTTTTCTCTGACTGAAGTGAATTTTTTTCAGTTAAGGCAACTACTAGCCAGTTGGCTTATGTTATCTTACAGTAAAATACACATTTCTACTTTTAAAGAGCTTTTCATGGAGTTACCTTGTGAATGTCTTAGTTTCCAGCATATAGTTTGTAGTTGTTTGTGTGGTCTTGAGGAGAACGTTTCTTGGTCTCCTTATGGTAAGGCAAGGCAAGTTTATATTATCATACACAGGGGTTATTTAATGTGCTTTATAAAAACAGGATTTAAAACCGTTAAACCAAGACAAGAAAACAAAATGAAAATAAGTTATTTGAATAAAAATTGCTTAGAAAATCAAAAAAATCTGATTAAAAGTGCAGCATGCAGTATGTCATGCCCCGCTCGACCGCTCCTGCTGTGTGCCACGCCCCCTAGTTAACCTCCTGTGGAATCCCACAGGAATTTCATAAAAACACATTGTCCTGAACTGTAAATTCGAATTAATTGATAAAATCGATTTATCGCCCACCTCTAGTGCTATTTTTTTAATTCCATTTTACTCTTTATTCACACACACACATAAATATGGGGAATATATAGTGATCCCTGCCTATTGCGGAAGATGCGTTCCAGACCCATCAGTGATCACTTTTGTAGTTTGAGCCTTAAAATACCCCTCCCATATGCTTTAAACACATGTAAACTTATTAAAACGCACTTTGTAAACACATATAATATGTGGATGTTTGGCTAAGGATATGAATGACATAAAATATGAGAATTTCTGGTATCATTTGAATGTTTCTAGTAATGCATCGTGTTGGGCTTAAATTTTACTCATAATGGTCTTAAAAGGTCTTAAAAAGGTTTTAAATTTTACTTACTGAAACTTGCAAGAACCCTGTATTAGATATTCCAGCAGTGTAATATTGGGAGCAAGCAAATTAAAAGGTATCAGGGTATACATACAGACAATCACAACTCCGTTAAAGAGCAAACAGGAGAAGAAAAATCAGATCGTAGAAACGAAGGATGACACAGCAGATGCTCCTGGGCTAACAGTCTAACTGTGTGTTCGTCCATCCAGCAAGATGCTGCCGATTTACAAATCCACAGCCAGCTGGCCACGTCCCGAGGACATGGTAGATCCGCTGAAATGTTGATGCTTTCCATGACAGCAGGAACGTCAGTGGTGGAGCTGGGCTAATGGTGATCAGCCAACCAACTTTGTGAATGATTCAGCAAGTCCTCTTGCAAGCTAACTTAGCACGGGCAGCTAAATTAGCTATCGCCAGTAAAAAAAAAAAACTTTAGCACAGGAATCACACTGGAGTTCCTCACACTTTCTGTCCCTCCAGGGCGTAAAACTTCCATCCTTCCCCATCAAACCCAGCGCTGCCAACCACAACTAAGAAAAAAAACATCATCTCTCTCTCCTCTCCTTTACAGTCATTTTTTTCTTTTCAGGCGCAAGACCCTCCGCGCACTCGTGATTTCGCGGGCATTAGACATTGGTAATTATCATTGGTCAATAGTGACGTCATTTGAAACCCCAAAGCATGTTGGTAAATGGAGTTAATACAGGATATTAAAAAAACAGTACAGTACCAAACAGGGCAGTACAATTGTACAGTACACAGAAATATATAGAAATACTAATACTCATATTCTAGAGGTCCCTACATATGTAAAACACATACCATGCTATCTAGGACTTTCGCTGCAATATATTTATGATACTTCCACACAATATTCATTCCTGATGCAGAAAGGTATTACTTCAAGAATTTCAGCATCATTTTCTTTTTCCTTTTTGCATGAATCCCTTGAGCCTGTTTCTTCAGAGGTGGTACAGAAATATTTCTGTATAAAGTACATTGTTCATACTGTGTGGTTGTATTTCAGTAATCCAGTGAGGTTTATAACATTTAACTCGCATTTCTCCCCATTGGTGTGTGGTTGCTTTGACACTTGTCTCATTTGGGTGTCAGTTCTAAGATGATGGGGAGATTAAAAAGAAATTTTGTAATTTTGGTGTTTCTGTTAAAATCTGTTAACACATTGGTTCGATGAATATCCTATTCTATGAATGTGCTAAAGCATGAAGCTGAAAAATGAAAAATTGACAGTGAAGCAAATAAAAACAAGACCATAACAAGTTTGACCTTGTCTGTCCCATTTTTCTGTTTTGCAGATGGCTGCCATTCGGAAGAAATTAGTGATTGTGGGAGATGGAGCCTGTGGTAAGACCTGTCTGCTCATTGTTTTCAGCAAGGACCAGTTTCCAGAGGTATACGTCCCCACTGTCTTTGAGAATTATGTTGCGGACATAGAGGTGGACGGCAAGCAGGTGAGTTATCAGTGGGTTCACTTCCCAATCATGTTTGGGGTTTGTTGTTGTTTGCAAGCTCCTGTGTCCAGTCATGTTCCATTTATTGAACTCTGGAGTATTACCATGAAATAAGTATATACCTGAAATTCCCCTTAACACTGCACATTTGAATTGTACCTTGGTGATTCTTTATATGTATCTATCATTGATTTCATGTTTTTGTTGATCTTTTGAGGTACACTGCGTTCTTTATGCACATTTTCAGTGGTTTCCCGTGTAATTTTTTATTGATTGTGCTTGTTTAACTTTATGCTCAGTGCACTCACTGATTGCAGTTCTCCACTTTGCCAGTCATTGCTGTGGGCATGTGTGTGATGTAAACAGATCAGTTAAAATTTCCTAGAGATCGATATTGTTTAGAAGTCTGTTAAACCTTATACATTTATTTTATATAGCACCTTTCTAAATACTCAGTCACTGTACAAGGACAAATCAGAGAAACAGAAATGCAAACAAACAGGGCAAAGTTGTTGTAGGCTATCTTGAAAAGATGAGTCTTAAGTGAGTTTTTAAATGAATAGAGAGATGAGTTCCTAATGTCCTAATCAGTTCCATAGAGATGGGGCAGTAACAGAAAAGGCCCTGTCACTCCAATAGCAGTAATTAGTGATTTTAGGAAGAGAAAGGAGATTAGAGTCAGCAGAACTATGGCAACGGTTGGGGGAGTGTTTATGCAGTGGATCAGCTAGATATGATGGGGCCAGATTATGAAGAGATTTGTTGATAAAGAGCAAAACCTTAAACGAAATACGCTGCTAGATAGGAAGCCAATGAAGATCTTTGAGAATGGGAGTGATGTGGTTAAAATACTGAGACTGTGTAAGCTGAGTTTTGAACATATTTAAGTTTTTTTATAGTTTTGTCAGGGAGGCCATATAGAATGCTATTGCAGTAATCTAATCTAATCAAGATGTAATGAAGGCATGGATAAGAGTTTCAGTAGATGAAAATGTTAGAAATGGTTTTTGAGTTGGAAAAAAGACGTTTTTACTGTGTGGTTTACATGGTGTTTAAAGGAGAGAGTTTAGTTAAAAAGAGTACATAAATTTCGGATAAGAGAGGAGGAATAGACAGTGACACCATCAATAGTGATAGAGAAATGTTGACACGGCTCAGTGACAGATTTTGGACCAATAATAATAACTTCAGTTTTACTAAAGTTCAATTTGAGAAAATCTGCTTGCATCCAAAGTCTTAATTCAGTGAGACAATTTGAAAGGGAGGAGTGAATGGCACTAGAAGTGGATTTGGTGGAGATAAAGAGCTGAATGTCATCTGTAAAACAATGGAACTCCAGACTGAAACTCCTCAAATAAATTACTGTCAGAGAGATATGTTTTGAGTTGATCTGCAACATGTTCCCGAATTTTGGATGAAAGGGGGGTAGAAATAGGGTGAAAACTGCTCAATTCATGTGGGTTGAGAGCAGGCTTCCCAAAAACCTTCTCAAGCTATTGAAAGTTGGCACTGGGCTAGATTGACCTGGGCTCAGTCTATTTTTTTGCCTATTTTATTTCTCTCCTATAAAAGCAATGTCACGGAAGTTGGTTCTGGCCTTTTTCATCATTTGTTCAGGTGGAGCTGGCTTTGTGGGACACTGCTGGGCAGGAGGACTATGACAGGCTGAGGCCTCTGTCCTATCCGGATACAGATGTGATCCTAATGTGCTTCTCCATAGACAGCCCCGACAGCTTGGGTATGGCTCTTTCGTCGGGCAATGTTCACAATGCGATGGGAGATGCACGGCCTCATATCCTCGGTGTGTGTCCTGCTTAACAGAGAACATCCCAGAGAAGTGGACCCCCGAGGTGAAGCACTTCTGCCCCAATGTGCCCATCATCCTCGTGGGTAACAAGAAGGACCTACGCAACGACGAGCTCACACGACGGGAGCTGGCCAAGATGAAGCAGGTACCTGGATCCAGCTAGTACGAAGACCTCAGCTGTTGTACCCATGAGTGATGTACTTTATCCCTGTTGCAATGATAAAATAACTAGGTAGGTAAAAAGATTTTGAGTAAAAACATGAGTTGAACAAACCTCAATGGTCTGAGGAATGTAGTTCAAAATGGAAGTCAGCTCGAAATGGAAGCTTCACTGGAATGTTGCTTAGCAACATGGTTTTACAAGAAAATAATGTAGTTTATTGCACCATGATTGAGACCGGAGCCACCCTGAGATGCCTTGAGGACTGTAGGTAATGCAGGGATGGGCATTGTGGTCCCTGAGCAGCAGAATGGAGGTGTCTTTTTCAATAACACCCTGAGGATTGCACCTCCTTGGGAGTTTTGAAATGGATGAGTGAGTCAAAATAATTACAGGAAAGGTACTGATCACCCTGCAATCATTTGAATGCATTGTCTTGCTTTCTAGTAGCAGGTGAGGTAATGGCTGAATGGTACTGGGTGGCTGTGTCCTTCCAGAATGCTGCTGTGTCCTATTGTTTCCTGCATGTCAGCAGTGGTTATTTCTCGTTGTCTTGGTGTTGATCCAGCAGTTTAGTTTCTCCTTAGATCTAAAGACGAAGACTGTCCAACATATTCTTTTCAGTACCAATGCAGGACTCTTTGTGGCCACAACACGGTTCTCAGATCATTTTAAAATCATCTCTTCAGGAGCCAGTGAAACCAGAGGAGGGCCGAGACATGGCAAATCGCATCAATGCCTTCGGCTACCTAGAATGCTCAGCCAAGACGAAGGATGGTGTCCGGGAGGTGTTTGAGATGGCCACCAGGGCAGCACTACAGGCCAAGAAGCGCGGCAAGAAGAGCGCCTGCCTCCTGCTATAGAGTGGTGGTGGGGAGGGGGAGTGGGTGGGATGGGTTTAAAGGAGTCTTAGCAGGCCAAGGATAATTGAGAGACATTACACCAAACAGGCCAAGTAGTAAAAATATGGAGGTTATTGTAACAGGCCAAAGTAGGTGTTAAAAGTTTTATATTCAAAGGGATGATTTACTTAATTTGTTCTTATTTTGACCAAAAACTGTTTAGTACAAGCTACCTTAAAGAAGGCTCAAGACTTGTCTAATCCTTGTTTATGCTGGACATTTAAGTCTATATATATCCACATACTTTTTTGTACATTTCTGTTTTCAGCCTTTAGCACCCCTTTCATACACTAGCTTCTTTTGTTGTGATCCCCACACATGATCTGTTACTGATCCAGAGGCTGCAGTCTACTATGCGAGTATGTGAACATTTATTGAGATGTTAGCGTGTGTTCCCGCAATCTCTCCATCGTCTCTCTGGAGTTCCGTGTGCACCAGCATTGGCCTGTGTCACATCTTCAGATCCTGTTTAGGTCTGCGGGCATGCATCTGAGCTGCTGGTTCCTACCAGTCTTCCTGACCAGTGTCTGATTTTAAAAATTCAAAAGACTGTGTTTCTTATGATTCCAGAAACATTCCAAGGATCTCCTGTTCACTCCTTTTACATTGACGTGCCTCTTCTTTCCCCCTTCATTGGTTACTATTGATGCCAGTTATCTCAAAAAAAAAATAGGCGCAGTTCAATATTTAACCAACCAGCTGTTTTTGATTTATTTAAATATCTGAATTAAAAATTTTTCATTTCCATATAAAGATACATTAAAAAAATAAACTGAATTAACTTTTTGTATGTGCATTTTATATGCTTGTCAGATGTAGATTTTAAAATTAAGTTCTTTGTTTTGTCACTAGGGTGGAATGAAAAAGTAGCGGAGCTTACACTATATATTCATATTTTGAAAAGGGGCGTGGTTTTGTGATGGGTTGTGTAAAACTCCACCCACTCCGTCTCTGTTCACCCCATCTTTTGTGGTCTTTTGAAGCATTGTTATGGTAACTTATTCCTGAAATGTATTAGTGTTGTCTGTTTGTTCTGCCCGCTCTTGTACTGTATATTTAATCCTGTGTGAAATTCTACTGGCTCCAATCAATTACTCCTCCTTATTACAAAATAAAGTGTGAAAAGGAGATTAAGTGGAACAATTACATATTTTCAAAAATAGGTCTTAAAATATTGTTTGCAATGGACCCAAAAAGGAAAGAGACCTTGATGCAGCTCTTTTTGTACAAATGCATCTTGGAATTTTCTCTGTACTTCAAAAAAAATAAATAAATAGTTTTTAGGGTAACTGATGTTTGTGGTGTTCAGCTTGAATCAGTTTGAAGCACCTATCGTGATAGTATTATTAGGATCTTACCCAAAATATGTGCTATTTAATTGACAAAAAATTGTTTTTTCCTGTTGGTGGCTTACACAATGTGGTACTGCTACGAAGTACCATACCAGTTTCATAAAAAGTAATACAAGAAGTCGATTGTGTCACTATTGTAAAATCAGATAATGTGCATTGTTACTGTTTTAAAATATGAATATTTGAAATGCATAACTTCAGTTAAGCCATCTAAATTTTGAAACCTATCCTATACAATATGTGGTTAGAAGCACATTCAAACTGTCACTGTCATTCAGCCACTTGTATATGGTTTCTTAAAGCTTTCTCTCTGACCTGGGGGGTATTTTTCGTACATGGGTAGAAGCCCAAGTGCAGCTGGCCCGGACGCTCAAACTTTGAAGTCAGTGAGCAGAAACTCTGGTTCTGCACTGGGTGGCATGTCACAGTGAAGATAAGATAGAAGGGAGGGGGGGGTGGAGTAGGAGGTGCACAGGGTCAGACTCACAAAGCTGATCATCTTGGGCATCTTGACCTGGGAGACGATCCCTCCCCGGACGTACTCGGAAAAGGAGCTGGTGTCACAGATACTGAAGGTATAAGGACCTGAAAACAGACAAAGAGCCCCCATCATTATACCTGAGAGGCTGAACCGACACGAGCCAGCAGGAGGTGCCGCTGTGGTAGAAATTTATGACAATACAGACTGATTCTTTATTAATGAGCTCAGGGAACAACCATCCAGCTGCCACCCTTGTGGTATGTTCCAAAGATTGTCTGGTCGACATAACCTTTATAGGGGTCAGAGCGGAGTGGAGCGGTGAGAACTTCCGCTCCACTCTAATTCGCACTAAGCCGCTCCGCTCAGCACCGCTCCTCGCTCCACTAAAATTTCCTCCCGCTCCAGTCAAATCGCTCCACGCTCGCTCCAATTTAAGACGGACAAATATTACTTCAGACCGAAGCCTTGTATCATGAAGAAATTTGAGTAACGGCAACATTGTCACTCGGAACAGAAAAAATTTTTTTTTAAACAACATATAGGCAACAACGGACAGGTTTGGCAATCGCATTCCACACAAAAATGGGCTTAAAAATAAAGGAATCAGTGATCTTAATAACCTAAATAACATACATACTTAGCAGCCACGTTTTAAATTCCTCAATTTTTTGCTGCTGCTGCGTCTCTAACATTTCACCGACGTGAAATTTTAAAAATCCTATTAGACCTACTTTGAATGACAAAACTAATCTATTTAAATACCAATAATTACTTTATAGGCTTTTATACTTTTATTTACTTTATAGACTTGATTTGCTACAACCATATAAAATTTGCTCACGTTTTCCTCTGGCCTCCAAGTGTTCGCGTAGCACACCCTCGTGTTTCCGAGAAAGGTGTCTTTTTAGATTCCAAACAATCTTTATTCAATGAAACAGTTTCACCACATTGTTCTTGCTCTACATTATTGTCATCTATACGTTTGATAGGTCATATAAGTGTACTATCCTTATCAGTTTCCTTTGTGAAATACTTTTCGAATTCCATGTCGGCCAATTTGTGTAACAGTCTTGATAATTGTACAGATGAATTCTAGGTAGATTTGGGCACGCCTCAGAATCGTAGTGTGAGCGGCGTCGGAGCGAGACAGAGCGACCGCTTCAGCCCTATTTTAAAAATCGCTCTGCGCTTTGACCAAATTCCGCCCGCTCCGCTCCTCGCTCACATGCTCTGATAAGGGTACATTCACAGTTCGCGCCCTCTCCTCTAATATACATATATCTTAAATTGATTGCATCTTTCAAACATGTATACTTCACGCGATCAGCATGCTGCAGGCCTGGGGCACGTGAGGGGACGTCTATTCTTCTGCCTGACCTCTGTCTTTGTGGTGTTCCTGCCATGTCTGCTACATGCGCTCGGTGCTAACGCCTTTGTCCCCCAGTCTGCATTACTTGTCAATTCTAGCAAGTACGGTGCTCCAAAACATGAGTGCAGCACTTAGCTCCAACCTCAATCTTATTTTAGCTTGGCTCATGTTCCAAAAGCAGTTTATCTAAAAGCTAGTTAAGAAAAATATACCCTCTGTTCAATTTTCTATCACATCGCATTACCTACCCAGGGCTTTGATCTCTATGGGTTGGCAGCCATTCAGCTCAGTCATGCCCTGCACCTCGGTGAAGGTGACGAAGTCACCGCTCTCAAAGCCGTGCCGGGACTCATCCAGACAGGTCACCACACCTGGGTTGTCCTGGAATAAGGCAACAAATAAGGTTACAATGGGCCAGGACAGATCCTGGATCAGCCTCTAAGAGCATGACAGCCCCAACACAAGCACACATCCCGCGGCTGGTTAACATCCAGTGCACCTTCACACCGCATTCTTAAGCAAAATGTAAGTATGCCTTAACATGATAACTTGATGTTACATTTTTAGCACACATTAATAACAAACAAACAATTATACAATTATATCGTTTGTTATACGCGTCAGATATTACTCCAATACTAGAGAAAGGAAAGAAATTTTACTTGAGTTAATGTACTAGAGTACGTGCTTTTAAAAATACTTTATTCAAAAGTACATTTTCTTTTTAATGTCAATACTTAGTTGTATTACTGCAATAAAACAAGTCACGTGTACATCGACCAATCAACATCAAGTTTCTAGTAGATGTGTACACATCATTTGAATAATCAATTCTGTGCCTAGCAAATTATGCAATATATTCTGCACGAATAACACACAATCCACATTTTTGCTCACTCTCAGCTCCCTGGCATTTTTGCTCCTGGAGCTGTGAGGGAGCAAAAACGTGGACTCTATGGGTCCCCGAGGACCAGATTTGGAAACACTGTCCTAGTTGATTAGGACTTCTGTCTGAAAGAACAGACCTGCGTTCACTGACAGCATCAGGTCAGCAGTGAACGTAATACACCACCTAACCACTAAGCTAGACAGGACTGTACAGTGCAATGCCAAGGGACGATTCAAGCTTGCATGATCAAAAGGGACAGAGAGCTGTCAGGACCACAACAAGGACCATCAGCATGCAAAATGTCTTTGCGTTTGAGATGTGGGTCTGGAAATATGTGCACACCGTCCCACTTTGATGCTCACTTAATGCAGTCTCTGTTTGGTCCATTTATTTACCATCGTGTATCAGTTCTGGGGGTATTTTCCGTACGTGGATTACTCGTTTAAACGGATGTAATTGTTGACGATTTGGCATGATCTTGGATCAATCGGGTTTTCGAAACTCTTACCGATCAAGTTCTCTACACTCGATATATGGGCTTTTCAAGCAGCAACCATTAACTCGCCCAAGTTGAGGCATCTGATCTAATGATGATTTAAGCGACATACGAAAAATACCCCCCTGGTCCAAGGTTAATGTGTAAAATCATGACGCCGTGGTGCAATTGCAATGATTGACTGGTCGGGTCACATGTCACCGGCAGGACTAGGTAGGTCTACTTGGTTTAGTTTACATATACATAGATGTAGATACATATATCCATGATTGTTCTTTCTTGCACAATTCATATAACTTTTGGTGCTATACAAGTTTCGCTAGTCGGCTTGCCTGCCGCAATCTGTTAACATTCAACACAAGACAAATTACACCGAAAGGGAAGGAAGCTAGTCCTTCAGTGGGTCAGACTGATAACGTAGGTCCACATGGGCGGACACGACAGGGCTTTTGAGTAATAGCGTTACTGTCCAATCATCGAGTCTATACAGTGCCGCTCTGTTTTGTCTACCAATCATAATCCACGTACACAGTCTAGTGCCCGCCCTTTTTGTAGTAGCCATTTTATACGAGACAGTTTGGACTGTAATTTAATACTTATTTTTGCGCTAAGTACGTTAATTTTTTGAAGACATTTATGATTTTTCAGCTCCGGCGGTAAAACTAGGGTAAGTACTTTATTTCGTTGTTCCTAATCAGGGAGAAAATGACACGGTCATCGGTTGCCTCCCAAGTCTCCGGACGTAGCCTAGCGGGCTAGCATGTTAACGATATTGACTCCGACTGGCGGCGCGCTACCTAGCAGGTTAGCATGCCAGCGTTAGCAGCTCCTGCTACTATTATGCGGCTGGTTGATTAGCTGGTTAGTTAGTTGGTACTAACTGATAACCCTTGAACCAACTTGCCAAGTACTCGTACTGACTCGCAGATGACTGGTTAGAGAACGAGAGGGCTGAGTTGCTGGGTTTACTGGCTAAGACTCCGTCAGGACGTTTTCATCGGTAAACTTTAGGTAAACTAACTAATTAACGCTTTGAAGATAAATAGGAGTAGATAATTATATCTACTCCGAAAATGTCTTTCATTTAGGCTATTGCGAGGAGTCTGATTTGTGCGTTAGTATTTTAAAAGTAAGTTGACGGCTGTCATTTGTAGTTTTGGTTAACTAGTTTAATTAGTAGCATTTGTGGTTTTATCTGACTGATTAAAACTTCTGCCCAGGGCCGCCATGTTACGTATGCGCAGTAATTTGATTTTAGCTCCGTATCAGTTACACTGCTAAACACAGTATCAGTGCTGGTTATAGTGTTAAAAACAGTGTCAGTAATATTAAACAGAGTATTAGTCAGTCATAGTCAGATACGTGTGTCGGTCATAGTGTTGATGTGACGTTGCTGTTGTACCGAGTACTCCAGTATATCAAGAATCAAATAAAAATGCTTGTGGAATGTCATTTCCTAACCTTTTAGCTTATGTGGATGCTGTAGCCTCAGTAGACATCGGAGTTGTGGAAGCTGGAGGGGGTACCATGGATTACGAGAGACGGTGAGTGTGCTTCCCCTCCTTTTTTCTTATCCTCAATTTCCCATGAATTCTTGGAGGTGCCTGGAAGTAAAGGTAATTTAGAAGATGGTGGCATGTTCGCAGGGAAATGTGGGATGATCCACAAACCAGTAAACAAACAAAGTGACTTATAGTGTGTATAACTGGACGTTGTGCTACCTGTGTCCTGCTGCTAATAGTTACTATGTTGCCGGGCATATTGAATTTAAATTAGCAAGTACTTAAGAGCCAATGGCTGGATCATTATTACAGCTCAGCAGAATTATGCCACAATAAAGTGAAGTCAGCTGAGTTCCTGAATCTACTGAATAGGCTGGTTACCCCATCAATGGATTTTTTTATTCTTAATGTCATGGGTATATTCCAGGTTGACACTGGCAAGATTCATCAGTTCAAATTGTCAAAGAATGGTTTAGGGAGCATGAGGAATCACTTAAATGCGTACACTGGCCATCACGGAGTCCTGACCTTAACCCTATTGAAAGTCTTTGAAATATGCTGATGAAGACTTTATGGAGTGACTCAACTCACCTATCATCAGTATAAGATCTCAATGAGAAATTAATGCAAATCTGGGTGAAACAAATGTTGAGATGTTGCATAAGCACGTGTAAAGAAGGCATTGACAAATGTGCTCCTTAAAGCTAAAGGCAGTCCAATGAAATATAAAAATTTGCAGTTTTTTTGATCAGGCAATGTACTTTTCTCCTTGTACTTTGATAATTATTGTTTAACATTGTGCTGCCTGAACACTGCTTCTAATAATTAATATCTCTGTTATCTGTACCTTGCTGGTAATAACAGTTTTTTTTTTCTGTGTTTATTCTGCGCTGTCATCAGCAGTTCATTAACAATGTCTGGACTGTATTTTTTTTTTTCTGAATAGAGGCGGTCGGGGAGACCGCATGGGTCGCTATGGCAATGACTTTGAACATGACTACAGAGACATGGACTACCGAGGGTATGGGCATGAGGATGAAGAGCCTGGGGAACCCTATGAGGACAGGGTGCCCAATGAAAGACTGTACAGGCGAGAAGAGAGAGCAGGAGGCGGGGTCAGAGAGTACAACAGCGGGGTCTTCCCTGACGGCCGGCTGGGTTTCCGGCAACGAGGACCGAGGGGGGAAGACGGCAGGGTGGGAAATGACTTTGCACGTGGCCTTCACTCCCAGACCCACTCCAGATTCCGCCGGGGGGACCACTCCTACGAATTTGAGCGAAAGCATGAAGACCATCGCAGAGAGTACCGACCATTCAGGCCAGGGCAGGACATGGCACCTGCAGGTGTTTACCCAGAGGATGATGAAGATCTGGGGGAGCTGGAGGAGCAAGGATGCTGGGGCAGGATGGATGCCAGCGCCCCCTCTGGCCAGGAGGAATATGTAGGAATGAGACAAGAGGAAGACAAATACAGCCAGGGTCCAGACAAGAGAGCGGTAACTTGTAGGCTTCTCAAGTCTGTCCTCGACTCACTGTTAGGACGTGTCATGACTTCTACCATCGGCTTGACCGCTCCACCGTTGTTCCTGTTTAACTCTTTGGCTCTGACGTATTCTTCATGCATAGGATTTCTCACATGTGCCGCAGTCCCGGGGAAGCAGCGAGAGAGGAGAGGGTGGGTACCCTGGTGGCCCAGACTCCTCAGTCGATTCGGACCTTCGTGACCAGGACTACAGGGCTGATGTGGACCCCAACCAGAGGCCCAGTAACATTATCATGCTTCGGATGCTGCCTCCCAATGCAACAGTCAATGAAGTCAGTGGCTTCTCCGCCGCCAATTAATCTGTTGTTGTTTGTAGGGATGCTACAGGTTTTATGTAATTAAACATTACCTAAAATTACTTAATTTGAATACCTCTTTATTTTACTTATTAATGTTTTAATGCTAGAGTGTAGGACTCCCATCTGTTTTTCTTTGATTCTGAATTAAAGAAGCATGTGTTTAGTTTTTTATCACAAATATTCGAAAGCTTTTTGTACAAGCGAGTTGCCAATGGAGATGTTCTCTTCCCAGATCCGCTCCCAGCTGCAGAAGCAGGGCATCCAGCCCCGGGAAGTGCGTCTGATGAGGAACAAGTCTTCAGGTGAGCTGGGGGTTCGGCTTGCCTTGCCATATGGTCTCTGCTTGCTTGCTGACTCTCAGTGGAGGTCCAGACATGACCTTGCATCTCATTTCTAACACAGCACAGCAGTATGTTAGGACAGGTGACTTTTACCCATAATCCCTTTCTTCCTGGATGCACAGTGACAGATTTCAGTCACCCCCTTCTCCACACCCCTCATTCTGTCCTCTATCCCTTTTTGTTTCTCATTCATGGTTATCTAACACAAGGATTTGGTCCTAAATATATTGCTGGCCCTTTTTAAAGAGGAGATCGTGCCCCCCCCTCCAACCCCCCCTGTAAGAAAGGCACTCCATGCATTCCCCATTTCTCCACTCTGTAGCCGCTTTCCTTGCAGGTTTGCTTGATGTCTGAGAACACAGTTGTAAGTATCGTGTGAATGCTGCTGCCCTCTTACTTTGACATGAGCTTAGCTTTTTTTTTTTTCCTCCCCATGCAGCCTGATTCCAGTAACGTTCTGTAGCCAGGACAGGGGGCATTTATGTCTGTGCTGCGTGAGGTCGAAAGTGTGTGTGCGGCACCGTAGCCTTGCGTGGAACGAGTGACTGTGCTGTGTGTGCATGCAGCTCTGTTTCACTCCGCACACACCATAGATGTCTGTATAGAGGGAGTGTGAGATAGGAGGTTATGGCAGTGACCTGGCCTGTCACATAGCCCTTGGTCAGTTACTGTTTATGTGCACAGACTGTAAGGTGTACTCTGTGGGTGAGTGGTAAGTGCAGTCATCTATCTATCTCTCTCTCTTTCTCTCTCTCTCTCTCTCTCTCTCTCTCTCCTTCTCTCTCTCCTCCCTGATGTGAAAGCACTAACCCCCCACTGCGT
>JABFEB020000124.1:23779028-23790135 GCA_019775895.2 Stomatorhinus ivindoensis
AGCCTGATAAGGGAGAGGCCGATAAGGGAGAGGCCGATAAGGGAGAGGCCGCTAAGGGAGAGGCCGATAAGGGAGAGCCTGATAAGGGAGAGGCCGATAAGGGAGAGGCCGATAAGAGAGAGGCCGATAAGGGAGAGGCCGATAAGGGAGAGGCCGATAAGGGAGAGCCTGATAAGAGAGAGGCCGATAAGGGAGAGGCCGATAAGGGAGAGGCCAGCTGGTATCTCCTGTGCTATGGTTCTTCTCTCTAAGTGGGCCCATAAACTTTAATGGGGGGGTCTGTTAGTCCACTCAATATCAGAACTGCTAAATTGCAACAATGTGTAGTTGTATTTCACACCCAATACTAAAACACTGTCGTTCACCCGCCCAAGCTACCAGAGCTTCAGAGTTATTAATTACAGAGCATTTCTGGGTTAATGATGGAGGTTCCCACAGCGCTCCAATTCCCTTCATTCAGTGGCACTCAAAAGTGTTCTGATTCCATTTTTCAGTGGAGGTCTGTTTACCAACATTAAAAGTATTTTCCAACAAGAGCATATAATACTTGAATACTGTATCATCTTGACACATGGCATCACATACACACCGAGGAGTAAGAACCTAACATCTGTATCACCATTTACAGGGAATTAGACTCTAACCATGATAACCCAGATATTATGAGATTGCATCTAGTCTGACCCATACAAAAATCGCTCCTCAGAGACACAGTCTAGCATTCATTTAGAAAGAACAGACTCGTTCACGAAGTACCTATGACTGAACACATTTTTGGATGCTGAGGTTTTCACAGCACACACACAGCGTGTGGTTTTGCTCTTGCTTCTGCCAGGACGCACCGGCCCAGAGATACTCCGTACCCGAGTGTGAGGGCCTGAACATTGCTGCCGCAGCATGTCTGGGCGGACGTCGCTGTTTTCACTGTGCTGATCTGACCATACAGTCCCCCAGAGCCGCACCGAGAGCCGCGCTTCGGGAAGCACCAGTCTGGAAGCCGCAGGCATCAATACGCAAGCAGGGTGCGATGAAAACGTTACTGTACATAAACAGAGAGGTGGGGAGCTGGAAGCGAGGGAGACTGCCAGCGAGCAAAAATTGCAGAAACACAGACAGGCAGGGGTAGCGGGGGGGGGGGGAGGTCTGATGGGTGTCCTGTTTATTCAGCAATATTTTATGTAACACTCCAGGTTCAGACAGCATGTGTTTAATGGTTTTTTTGGAGCAATCTCAAAAGTCAGATCACTGTCTAAATGTCGTGTTCATGCTACTGCATCTGTGAATTTTCCTTTACATCTGAATTAAACGGTGCATGACGAGCACGTTTTGGGAATTCAGTGAAGGCAGTTCATTAACGGTGTATGTACGACTTACAGTGCTATGAAAAGGTCTTTGGCCAACAAAGAAAATGTTTAAGGTCGTTTATCTGGGTGGTAAATATATATTTGCCAAGAATAAATAAATAAATTCAACATAGGAACATGTGCAAATTAACATTAATGAACTAAAAAATAAAAAGGAATTTCTTCTGTTCTCCAAAACTTTACTGATGTCTAGTTGTATGGCTAGATGAACTTTGCTTGGGGTGGTAAACCTCTCCTTAGGGGCACCTCAGCCATTCCATGGCCAGAGAGGAGGTTGTAGCTGTTGGTCTGGTCCAATCTCCTGCATTATGACTGACTAAGGTTTATGTCGTGATTATTTACTTTCTAAGCCATCAGTCCATCTTTTAGTCAGGAATCCTGGTACAGGGTTACCTGGGTCTTGTCTTGGGCAATACAAGGCTGGAACACATTCTGGCAAGGAAGGCCACCATATATCATGGTTAAGTCCGAGACTGTGGACTTTGGACTACAGAGGAAGCAAAATGTACACGTGCAGTGAAGAGATGGGATTTGAACCCCAAATTGAGGATAAACGACTTGTTTGTTTAAAGGGGACATTACGAAATACCAGAGCTCCAAGGTGGAAAGGATGTAAAACTGGGTGAGGAAACGGCACAAGCTGTGAGTGTGTGTGTGTGTGTGTGAGAGAGAGAGTGTGTGTGTGTGTGTATTGGTTTAGACACAGGGTAGTCAACAAAGCTGCTTTTCAAAGGAGACTTCTTTCCAAACACATTCTTCAGATCCAACAAAAATGGAAGAAAATCTCTGCAGTCCAGTTTACCTTTTGTTGTATTTAATGTTTTTTATACCTACGCTAAATTTGTCCAGGGCCGGCAATGTGGCCAAATGTGAAAGAATCTCCAGCCCATTACATTGACATCTCAGTGTGCATGAAGTGCCTGAAATGACACCTTGGTGCTGGGGTGGGTGGAAAGAGGTAAGTTTTTTTTTTACATGAATATAAGGGCTGTTGTGAATGTAACTTCTTCTCCACCCCATTTCCCTTTGCTCATTTGCGTCTCCAGGTTCACTGTCTTTAGAGGCAGCATATCAAGACTGTGCTTCAAGCGTTTTGGGAGGCACATTATCCATGTTCTTATTTGTAGTCCTGTGGCATGGGGCTTGTGCTCTTACTGCCCCCACGGTTGAGGGATGGGGCTTCATGGACCCCCAGCACCAGGCTGAGACGGCAGCAGGTGCAGCTGTGCTGGAAGCAACTCTCTCGGGTAAGTGTCAGCCAGAAGTTGTCATTGTCATTTGCACATGTGCATCTGTGTCATTCCCTTCCCAGTACTCCAACTCTAGACCATGGTTGCCATGTAAATGGGATGTTCCTGAGAGGTACAGTGTGGGTCACAGACGTGCTAGTTAATGAGCTGCTCTTTTGCAGTTTTTAAAGGTATTTAATACGCTGTAGTTTCATCTAAATTATTGGTTCTATGTTTTAATTCCATAGAAGTATAACTTGATCATGCTGATTCTTTTAATACATCTATTGTCTAGTCTGTAAATTACTATCTGTTATTCTTTAAGGTTGCATTATACTAACAAAAATGTGCTTAACTAGGGTTCAGGAAGGGTTGCAAAAAACATGTTATTTACTATAAATGTCACTACATGCAAATATTACTTTAACAAGTTGTTGGTAATGCAAACAGAACATTTCCGATGATTTCCTGAGCGTATAAACACTGCCCTCCTCGGTCTTCCAGCATAAACGGTATTGGGATAGTTTTTCCTTAAATAACAGACCAGCTCACTCACAGTGCGTTACAAATCTTTGACATTGACAGTACCCTTGCTTCTGGGGGCATCCGTATGAGGTTAGTTCCTTGCTCAATGAGATTAATGACCTGCTTGCTGACCTCTGCAGTCTCCTTCTTCAGCTCAGCCTTCAGTCCTGACCTTGAAAAATGAAGAAGACGATGACGGGGACAGAAGTGAGAGCATGGGCAAGAAAGGAGAAGGTGATGACCAGCTTTTGGTAACCACCATCACTCCACATCCTGCTTCTCTCAACGAGGTCAGCATGCTTGCATTGTTGACCTATTTATCCGGCAGGCTTTCATGTTCCTGGAACAATGTGGCTATAGTTTGTTCTTTATTTATTTTGCTGGCCGACGAAGGTGAAGGGATGTTAGCACGGTGCTGAAAAAGCGATAGCAGATGGGTTGTTTTAAAAGATGAGGCCTGGTCGCACAGGGGGTCAGCTCTTTGAAGTTTCAGTAAACGCGGCAGGGGGATGAGTTTGGGGTTAATTTTCCTGTTTTTGGTGAAGGTGAAAGGTGACACTGAAGGAGAAGCAGAAAGTGTCAGCGAACAACTGATGGATGAGCATGAAAAAAGTGATGAGGATGATAAAAGTGATGAGGATGAAAGTGATGAGGAAGACAATGATGATGAAGATGACAAAGATGACAGTGAGGAGGATAATGATGAGGAGGACGGAGATGATAATGATGAGGAGGATAATGAGGATCGTGAGGACAAGGAGCAGGAGGTAAACAATGGCCATGCAGATCCCCTTCCCAAGGCAAAGTTGTCCAACAGGACCAGCTTCAGAAATCCCCTTCCAGAGGGATGTCGACTGGCTGATTCCCGAATTACCTGCCAGGGTCTCTACATCACCCACCTGCCAAACATCAGTGGCCCGGGAGTCACGGCCTTCCAGCTGTCGGGTGAGGCGGGAGGTGTGGGCTGGGGTGTAGGATCTCAGCTAATGGACTGAGGATGCTCAGGCGTCTGATTTTTATCTCGACCACATCCTCTGTGCTGCTTTTACCTTTAGCGGCATTTTCCTTGGTACAGCCGCAGTATATGTTTGAATGATAGAATCACAGTGAGCTGCTTCACAACAATGTGGTTTTGAATCATTTCTGGTGTGTGAGGATAATGACTCGTGTCAGTCTTTATGTAGGCAGTCAGGTGCGCAAGATCCCTGTGAGATCCCTGGCGGGGCTTCTACACCTGGAGTGGCTGGATCTCCATCAGAATGAGCTGACCGACGCCGCCCTCGCTCCCACCCTGTTCCGAGTAAGTCTTTTGAGGGAATCTTGATTGCACGGATTTATCCGCGGCACTGCTGCCTTCAGAGGTTTTTTAATGTGTTTGTTTGGGGATTTGTTTCTGCTGAAACGGGAACCATTGGATAAAATGTTATGCATAAAGGTACAACAGCAGAGCCCTCTGTGATGGTAGTTGTTTTAGCCTTATGGTTGTAAATCCTTAATCTTAAACAATATGCCATATGCTGCTCACTGAACAAAGCAGTCACATCCCAACAGTACCCTGACAGCCCGAATCTGCTGCCACCTGGTGGATGATAACGACAGAACCAATATGGTTTAGGTAAATATGACATTCCGGAGGTAGATATGAGAAAACTACGAGTCAACATTGGAAACCACACAGAAAACAGGACCCAAATGGTATGGCTGGGTGTGAACCTGACTCTGAGACCTTGGAGGCCAGAAATCTGAGACGTTAGTGTCAAAATTCTCACCCAAACACACCTATCTGCTGGAATACATAGTAGCAAAGTGTCTTCATCCCACTCAGGTTTTCAGGTCTCCGCGATTCCAGAAGCCCAGATGATGATGCTGATGATTAGACTTTTTATTGATCCCGCGAAGAAATTCACTGCTCACCTACTCCATCTTGCTGTTCGTAGGCGAGAGCGAAGGGCAGCCTCCCACAGCTGAGGGTTAAGGACCTTTGTCAAGGGCCCACAGACATGCCAAGGCCAGGGTCGAACTGGCAAGCTGCCACTCATATGCACAGCGGCTTAGCTCACTGAACACTGTTACAAAATATATTCTATAATTACAATTTTAATAAGGGTCTCCCAGTTAAGAACTTGGAAAAAATGAGCCTTGTTTTGTCTGAGTCACTGCATGTGAAAAGCACATGAGCAGTCCTTGGCAGTGTCTTCCCTGGCCCATGAAAATCTTTGTGAAACAGTATCTATGAAGCCTGAACAGAAAGGAAACATTCAGATCACTAAAAACAGCTTAGGTGCCTTTATACGGACCGAAAACTCTCCGTTATTATCCAGTCACCACAACCCAAAAATGAGGTTTTCATGCTACTGTAGGACCATTTGGAATTTTTAAACACAAGCCATCTGGACGGACCCTAATCTTTAATTGTTACTTTTGAATCCTCTCCAGCTGGACTTCAGCTCCCTTCAGAACCTCTGAAGTGGGTTTTATTTGGAAAGCATCAGAACACAACAATTAATGGCATCCCAATCTGACCGGCCGTGCCGGAACAAGACAGGTCCACAAATAAACACAGGTGCTGTAGATGTGTGACCGCGCGCCCTACTGGAAGGTATGAGGCAGCGAAGGATCCTTTGGCAAGCGGACTCTGTGGTGACCGCGGCTGGACCATACTGGCGCTTTTCAGGACGCTGGTTACGCGGTCACTGTGTATCAAGCCTCGCAAAAGCAGGAAGATTTTCTTTGAAAACTTTTACTGTATCCTGTCCTCACTTCCCACAAATAACAGATGGAAAGAAACCGAGAGGGTATACATGCGTATGTCTAGTGTGGGATTATAGGCTGACACTAGGTCCGCATTTAGATTCCAAAAACAGGCACAAAATGCGTTTCTTAGAAGTTCTGCTGTCAGTTAGTCAAAGTCTCAGACGATCATTCTGGAGCATCATTGCTTGAACATGACAGAATACTACTGTTGCTTAGAACTGAAATTGATAGGTAAAATATTTTTAAACTGTTGAGTACTTTCTAGCTGTTACCAGCTAAAAATTTTTAATGGAGTCGTTATTATGGTCCTTCAAGGCAGCAGGCTGTCACACTGAATTATGAAGATGCATGGGTAGAATGGAGAGCGCTCTGTAAAGGCAGATCGCAAGAGAAATGTGACAAAAAAGAGGAAGAAATGAGCAGACAGAAGGAGCCGTTTATTGCAGCAAGGATGTGATAATTAAAGGCTTTATTTGACAAAACCTGAGGTGCACAGTGAAGACTTTGCTATTTAAGGCAAAGCTGTCAAACGCAATGGGGTCATCTGAGGATTTTGGGCTTTTAAATATGCTATATATTGTTTAACTTTGAAATAGGATGGTACATCTGGAGTTTACAATAAAATAAAAGTTTTTTCTTGGAAACAGTGACTTTTAGTGGGTATTTGCAATCGTGGGCAGGTTTATAAAGTCTGCAAAGGTGGTCTGTTTGTTAAGGCTGCTGGCCAGGAGTCACTAACGTCAGGTGACAGACAGTCATGTCTTCTAAGTTCTGAATTAATAAAAATATGCAGCAAGGACTGGGGAACTAATTACGGAGTTTTTCAGCTCAGTAGTGGACAGAGAAGTATTTTAAAGGGAGTGGAAGAAATTCTTCCTAAATTCTTTGTACTTTTGCCTTTCCATAGGTAATAGAATGTTTTTGGCTTGACGTCTCATGCATGGTGTTCTATTTCTGAATTTTTTAATGGTTTGGGCTGCAGACATATCTCACAGTTAACATCGCCAGTGTCTCCATCTTCCGTGCTTTTCTTACTTTTGATCTGAATGGCATTTCCACTCTCGGCTTGGCTCACTTACCTCTTTTAATCTGATCTTCATCACAGTCATTTATATATATATATATATACATATACACACATACATATATATATATATACACACACAGACACAATATATATATCCATCCATCCATCCATCCATCCATCCATTTTCTATACCCGCTTATCCTACTGGGTCGCGGGGGGTCTGGAGCCATGATCTCGGAAGCAATGGGCACGAGGCAGGGAACAACCCTGGACGGGGGGGCAGCCCATCGCAGGGGCACAATATATATATAATTGTTCTACTACATCTGGTCAAAGTTCATGAAGTCTCGTAGCTTATATGTCTTCTGCCGTGGTTTAAGTTATTTTCAGTAATTTTATTGTCTCATGCCTTCCACTCTCCTGGTTTTTTGGGTCGAGCCTTACCATACTCTTGGCTTGTCGTAGAATCTGTCAATGCTGAAGAAACTCAACCTGGACAACAACAATCTGACAAAGATCCCACTTCTGCCACAATCGCTTGAGGAGCTGAAGATCAATGACAACAAAATCAGCTGGCTTACGCCCCACAGCTTCAAAGGTGAGGGTGTGTCTGTGTGTCCATGAATGCAGCTGTTTTAAGTTGATCTTTCTGTAGTTTCTGAAGCTGTAATGCTGCTGTCCAGCACTGAGTGTCTGGCTGTCTTCAGGTTTGTTCAAACTGCTGACTCTGGAACTCCAGGGCAATGACCTCCACGAGGGAAAAGTGTCCCCTCTGACATTCAGGCCACTCCGGAAACTAATCCACCTCCGACTGGATGACAACCACTTTAGAGCAATCCCATCAGGGCTGCCTCCCTCCCTCCAGGTAACAACACAGAATTTCTGCAGTGACCTCTTCAGGCAGGATGATGCAAAGCAGTAATTATCCTGCTGGTAATGTACTGTTTTTCACGGTCCATTCCCTGAACATTATAGTAGGATATGAAGTATTAGTCTTGAGTCACTTGCATGAATATCTTAATCAACTCGCAGAACCAAACCTTCACTAATAAGCATTTTAAATATGTCTACAAAATCAAATGTTGCAATTTGGGTGATTCGACTCTTCAACAGAGGCTCCAGTTCTCACAAAATCAATTGGAGGAGCTGACGGTAAACTCCCTGAAGCTGATCCAACTTAAGGTTCTGGACCTGAGTCAGAATAGGCTGCAGGATGACCGCATAGCACCACGAGCATGGACGCATCTACAGTAAGCTCTCTCTTCTCCCTCTGATTTCTGTTAGTGTTCTATTGTTGTAAATATTAGGACCGCTGTCATGCCATCTCACCATTTACCACAAGAGTGTGCCATTTGGTCCTTGACCACATTGTTCATTCAGGATAAGGTGCTTGGCTCTACTGCGACCATGGCATTAAGTCTTGGACTTACTCTTTTTGCTGGTTATCATTTTAACTCAATGCAAAATGCAAAGTGGATGCTGCAAGGAATCAAGCCGTAAGTGTCATAGTCTGAATGTGTGTCCCCAAGTCACTGTATCACCCCAGTGACTTGGGGACACACATTCAGACTATGACACTTACAGCTTGATTCCTTGCAGCATCCACTTTGCATTTTGGAAGGTAAGATATTCTGCATAATT
Organism: Stomatorhinus ivindoensis; assembly: GCA_019775895.2. Taxonomy (NCBI): domain Eukaryota; kingdom Metazoa; phylum Chordata; class Actinopteri; order Osteoglossiformes; family Mormyridae; genus Stomatorhinus; species Stomatorhinus ivindoensis. Next base: position 23,787,569 of record JABFEB020000124.1, read on the forward strand.
ATCTTTTGAGAAGTGCAGCCGTGGGAACATCTGGAGATGTTTAAATATATTTAAAAAAAAGATCTATTTGTTGAATAGACAGGGGTCCATGTCTGGGCATGCACACTCGTATTGTTCAAATATTGTAAGATTCCATGCGTTTTTTGTCTCCGTGGAATCCTTGGGAACCAACTGAATCTATCCAAGAGTGTACACATACATTTGGGTAGCAGAAAACATGCAGGACGGAGATGAGATTAACACCCCTCTCCAAGCCACAGTGTGATTGGGTCTCCTATGGGATCCCACAATGCAGATTGCAAAAGACAATGTTTATGACCAACTCTAGTCAGTCTAGTTAGTTTCATTATTTTATGTCTATGTTTAAAGGCTTAAAAATGGGCTAATTGCAATATTTCCCAAACAAGAGCACTGGGACAATGAAGATACCAATTAACAACAGAAGGAAATCATGTTATGTCATTCTGGTGGATCCATTGTGGTCTGGCCTATTATTGAAGCAAAAGAACTATTGCAACATCATATTATAAACAGGAAGACAGAACTTCATTCTGCAGTAAACAAAAAGGGAATGTCAAAACTTGTTTTGCAATTATCCCAGACATTTAGATGCTGTAGTCCATACCCATGGTGAAAGCTTAGTGTAGACTGGTTACTTTGATGAATCGATTAAAATTAAGGTGACCTTATTTGGCATTGCATGAAACTGGACACTTTGAGCAGAAGGCATTGAAGCAGCTTAGATATGCTCACAGAAAGTCTTCTGACTATAGAAAGCAAAAGGCAACATGGAACAAAGCAAGATCCCGGACATTCAAGGCATCATTAGATCCAAAAAAAAGTCTGGGAAAAGGAGAATGTATGAGTAATCAAAATTAGTTTTGTTTAACTGGTTGTGGAGTGACACTGACCAATCTACATCATGAATCAGGTCTTTACGAGCAGCAGACGACTGAGTAACTTGAATTGTTCATTCTCACTGTTTCCCATGTTTCACTGGTACATTTACTTTGGTGCCAGATTCCTGCCATTCTCCAATTACAGCTTGACTTTTAAGTGGAAACAAGTACAAAAAAAGCTCATGTCAAGTCATGTTTCTCATATCCCTTTAGTCATGGTGAAGGCTTCACCATCCATTGCGGAGCCCAAATCTCCAAGAATCAAAGGAAGTGGCTCACAATGTTTAACGGGAGACTGAACCCTGGTTAGAACAATAGGAATTTCTGAGGCTGTGGATCTCCGGGGCTCCGTGTGGTTGGTGCTGTCTGTGCGGTCCAGAACTGGTGGTGCGACTCTCCAGCCTCCCACTCACACATGGGGCTGAACCCCGTTAATTCACTATTGTTTTCTTGTGACTCAGCACTTCATGTTTTTTGATTTTGGCTTCAGTGTTTAGTATTTTTTTCGAAACCTTGCGATTTTAACGCAACTCCCGGCAGCCATTGTTTTCAAATTTAGTTCCCTGCCATTAAGTAAATCAGGGCTTGTGAATGTTAGTGTCGGTCGTGGTCTGTCGGTCACTCTCCACCCGCCTCCTTCCAAACTCCCGTGTCATGGCTGTTGTCAGTGAACAGCTGGAGAGAAGAAAGGCTGTGAATTATTTTACGCGGTCATTTTCCCCCGGTGACCAAATTTCACTCTATGGCTTTTCGTCTCATAGGAAAAAGGCTAGCATTCTTACCACAGCTTTAAAATTTCTACTTCTGAGGTAACAAATCCAGAGCAGCCAAAAAATGAGCTGCAGGTGTTCTGGGTCTTCTACGTTGGCTCACTGGCATCCAAGAAAGTTGAATGCGGGAGCATATACCCGTCTCATTTCATACTGGTTGTGATTTAACTTCGGGCCTCAGCAAAGTCTTTAATCTAATCATTCATGCACACATCCAGATCTAGACATATTTTAATCTAAAACTTTGAAATTTCCACAAGATGAGGATGGTTGAGAAAGTTCCTTCAACTCGTTCCAACAACAACAACCCAAAGTATGGCTTTCATGCACAGCCCTAAGTCATTCTATGTTTCTTTGTTTCAATGCATGATTGATAAAATGTGCTTCACTCCATCTCTTTTACATTGTTATTGATGTGATTGCAAGAGGCGTATGTAAGGTCAGATGTGTGATAACATTTCCACATTTCCAGTAGCACTTTTTATTATGAGCTACTCAGAGGGATAGGTGCTGATTAGGATGTGTTTGCACAGGAAGCCAAATGATTTCAATGTGTTTCCAAAATTGCTATCAACACATTGAATATTTGGTGGAATATTTTCTGGGGTGGTAATTATTTTCCGAGTGGCATGGTGGCACAGTACCTAGAGTCCCTGCCGTGGCTTTGTGTGTGTGGAGTTTGCACTCTCTCCCTGTGTCAACATGGGGTTTCCGCCGGGTTCTCTGGTTTTCCCCCACAGCCCAGAAACATGCTGAGGATAACTGGAGTTACATGTGTATGTGTGCCCTGTGATGGGTTGGTGCCCCATCCTGGGCTGTTTCCTGCCTTGTGCCCTGTGATGGGTTGGCACCCCATCCTGGGCTGTTCCCTGCCTTGTGCCCTGTGATGGGTTGGCGC
>JABFEB020000124.1:23790235-23803032 GCA_019775895.2 Stomatorhinus ivindoensis
TCCTGGGCTGTTCCCTGCCTTGTGCCCTGTGATGGGTTGGCGCCCCATCCTGGGCTGTTCCCTGCCTTGTGCCCTGTTATGGGTTGGCTCCCCATCCTGGGCTGTTCCTTGCCTTGTGCCCTGTGATTGGTTGGCACCTCATCCTGGGCTGTTCCCTGCCTTGTGCCCTGTGATTGGTTGGCACCTCATCTTGGGATGGTCCCTGCTTTGTACCCATAGGCTCCGGACCCCCTGTCACCCAGAATAGGACAATCCGTTACAGAAAATGGATTGATGAAAAGGAAGCCATGGAGGTCGCGGAGTAGGCACTTCCTGACATTGCGTGTGCTTCTCATTAGGGGCCAGAAATTACATGTTCACAACATGAGGTTGGAGGGGCGTAATATCCTGGGGGGTCTTTTTTATGTGTAATGGGGCCATATACCATGTTAGTCTTTTCCTCCTGCAGTTTAACTAGTTTTGCACAAAAATAACAAGTTATTTCATGTCTCATAGTATGGGGACCTGAAATAGGTCACTACGTATACTTCCCAGTTCATACTATGGTCATTCCTTGTCCTCAATGGCTGCATAATGCACTTACTGAAATGATAAACAGCATCAGAAATGGTTTTGATGTTTACATTTCCATCCTTGCAGGGGACACAGTGGACTCTAAAATAAAAGAAAAAAAAACAGAAACTTATCTTCAAAGTGTTGCACGTTTTTTACTGTGTGTCTTAACAAAAGCAGATGATGACAAAGGGGGTGGGGGGAGTGGGGGGCTCGCGTGGCCTCAGCCCGGATGTAGGGGAATTTTATAACAGGTTACATAAAGTTTCAGAGCCTTGGGGAGAAATCACTGTTCTCCTGCAGCTGTGTGCAAATGTTGAGCTGGACCTTCTGAGTGTCAACAAGTCCATCTTAAAGTCGAAAATCATCTGACACCATCCATGTTAACAAGCACACAGTCCCAGGTAACAGACAAGACTGCGAGACACAAATGAATAACAGAAAATGTCATATACTCTCACAGAGGTATCGCAGATTTGGTCTGTCCAGTGAAGCAGACACGAGCTCTTGGCAAACTGAAACAGAAGATTTAATGCTCCTCTGTCTTTAGGTTTGAACACAGTCACAGTATTCTGCAAATAATCAGCAGAAAGCTGTAAATAATTTGGGTAATAGCTGAGAACATGCCCTACTGAGGCCAGGCGTGTGGAGTTATTGACATGTGGGTTCTACCTCAGCTACCAGTTCCAGCAGTTTAATGGTGCCTGATTGGGTTGTAAAACTTCTGTTGGCTCAGCCTCAGAATCCAACCCCGCCGAATCACTGCTGTACACAAGGATGCCCCATATCGTAGCTATAAGCATGACTGAGGTCTGCAGGGGGAAGATGCTACGGAAAACTTCAAGCACAGAAGTAAACACGAATTATAATTACTGTGATCATTTTTAATTTCTGTAGTTCTGAAGCTGGTGTCAGGGTTGGTTCACCAAAGTACTGAGACAGAGCACTTGGAGAACAGCAAATACTCCACAGAGGGCTTTTGCTGGCCTCCTTGTTGCCCATTGGTCATTCTGGATTGTGCAAGTGCTGTTGTGTAACCCTGACATTTCAGCCAGTGTCATTTGGCAGGGTGCGGTGGCAGCGGAACAGGCCTGTCTGGTATGAGTGTGGGGATCTGGGTATATGGAGTAGACCTTGCCCTGACAGGTCTTCAGTGCCAGAACGGTGCTCAACTCAAGAAACCACAACTGCAACAGTAACTTCACCCTGGGATGCTGGCCCTTATTACGTTTCTCTAGATAAATTTCAAGATACTATAGTGGAACAGAACTGTTTATGCCAATAAGATTTATGGTTAATACAGTAAGATTTGCATGACCGTATTTTTCAAAAGCATCACAGTAACATATGCGATTACAAGTAATGAAATCACAATTGTGAAAATGTGGTATTCATATATAAAATCATCCATCTTTTGCTCGTGGAAAGAAATGGTTTGACAAGGACTAAAACATTTTAAGAAGTTGCTTGGTAACATGGATTGGGAATCAAGGGAATATTTATTTTCAGATAAAGGCAGAGTTGGCACAAGATTATTTCCTACAGTCTGGAGTCCCATCTGCCTTTTCAGTATTCAGTGCTGTCACCCTTTTCCTGCTGCCCTGACCTCCTGGCTTCTGGGAATCTGGGGCAAAAATGAGGATTTACCGGTGTCACCTGGGACACAGCGCCCCAGTGACCATGCTGGTTCGCCTCGGCTGGGCGGCACCCAGCTGCTTTGGGAGCGTGTCCAACAGTCACCAGCAGCTTTGCTTTTCCTGTATTTTTAAGGCTCAGATTTGATAATGTGCTCGTCGCAAATGCAGAATTTATCCTACTGTCTTGCCTGGGCAGTCTAAAGGCTGAGATAACCAGGGGATTTTGGTTGAAACCCAAGTCACAGGTGTACAGGTAGTAGACACGGGGAAAAACAATGTAAATCAGTCAACCAGTTGCCTGCTGCCCCCTTTCCTATTTACCAGTGGGCCATTTCTTTACAGGAAGCTGGAGGTTCTCGACCTGTCCCACAATGAGCTTCTCCGCGTTCCCTCCTTCTTGCCGGTTCCTCTGCGACATCTGTCTGTGCACCACAACCAGATTGAAAGCATCCCGGGCCTGGTGTTTAGTCACCTCCGGCCGGGCCTCATGTACCTGCACCTGGCGCACAACAGGTTGGATGAGGCTGGCCTGGAAACTGCAGCCTTTCAGGGCTTGGAAGACACACTGGCGCAGCTGCTGCTGGACCACAACCAGCTGCGGTCTGTCCCATCGGCACTACCGCGACTTCAAGCTCTGCGGTTGCTTCAACTCGACCACAACCTCATCAGGTGGGTCTCAGCGTAAAGCTCCAGCCCCCCTATTCATTCTCTCCTTTGGGGGAAGGTCACACAAAAGTCAGCCTGTGTGAGTAAGATCTCCACACTTGGATCTTCTCATTCTTCACTGATGATGAGTTCTCACTTCAGAGGTCATTGTGCCTGGAGTTTAGCTGGTGTGGATTAGAGCAGGTTCAACTGAGCTAAATAAAAGTGACCAAACTCTTCTTCCACTAATCTTCTAGCTGATACATTTCTTGATTGGTCCTGAAAACATGCTGAGAGACTCACCAAGCTCTCCAGTGTTCATGTTGATATTCTTTGCCATTAGTCTTAAACACTTTGCGTCCTTTACCATGATTGTTGAAGATGACAAATGCTTCATTGTTTATGTTGAAGACTTCACATTCTTTGTTGCTTATGTTTGTTGTTTCACATCCCCCACAACTCATGCTGAAGATCTCATGTCCTTTATCATTGGTGTTAAGAATCCTGTAGATAGATTAGATAGTACTTTATTAATCTCTTTGGCATCTTCCTCCGGGAAATTTGTATCTGCTCAAACTTGAAAATAGAGCCTAAGCTTGACGCTTTGCTCTCTCCCATCCAAAACATAAAAAAGAAAAAAAAAGAAAAAAAGCAACAGAAGAAATACACACAACAAATCGCTTAACTTGAAACTATTTACTAAATTAAAAAATACAACTGTATATAGAATTTTCCGTGTAGCATAGGATTTTTAAAAAGTATTTAGAAAATCAAATAAGAGAGACAGAGGTCAAAAGACCGCGCGGCTCCATCCTCCACTAACTCCTTAATGACCTCTACTCTCACGTGACGCTAAGGTACAAACCTTAACTTAACAATCTGATATATTATTGTAAATAATAATTGCAAAATAATCTCCATTAGCAGCATAAAACCCGTTATACTTCCAATCCATAAACCCAAATCAATATCCAATTCAAATGATCGCAAATATAGTTTTAGGCTCCTACAAATCCCATGTCCTGTATGGTTTATGTTTAAAACCTCATGACCTCCACATTTGTGTTGAAGACCTCATGTTCAATTCAATTCTATTTATTTTTATATAGCGCCTCTCACAACACAATCAGCCCAAGGCGCTTTACAATACAATATCATGGAAATGATACAAAAGCAATAATACAGTAACACAAAAACAAGAAAGAAAGAAAGAAAGAAAGAGGACAGGAACCAAAAACTACCAAGTAGGGAGAAAAAAAACCTCTGGGGGTTCAAGGTCAACTGGCAGCCTAATCCCCCCCCCCCCCAAGGCATGCTAACATTATTGCAATGGAAAGAGGGGGCTTTCTTGCTAAAAGCAAGGTGCAAAAAGGTGGTCAAAGCCAATGTCCATCAATGAGTGAGTTCTCCATGCAAGCCTGGGTAGGGTGGCAGATCGAAGGCGGGACCCGTGACGCTACAGTTCTTAAGTCACATCCATTATGTCACCCTTCCTTGGGACTGAACTGGATTCTAGCTGTGATGGTGCCCAACCCAAGCACCATCAGAACATTCTCCACAGCTTGTGTTGAAGACCTCATGTCCTTTACCATTAGTTTTACAGATCTCTCATCCTCCACTTTCCCAGTTTCTTGCTGTTTGTGTGCAAGCATGCTGTCATGCTGATGACAGTGTCCAGCAGACAGAGAGGCAGGATGTCAGCGCCACATTCCACTTCCCTGCTGTTTTTCTTAAAGGCTTCGTTCCAGCCACTGCCCCTTTGTCAGCTGAATACAGCCCTGTTTGCTTCCTATCAGCTTATTTAAATCTTGCAAGGCAGCCTGTTTTAGGTCACATGCAGCATTTGCCGGCCTTAAATGCTGGAGGCCATGTGTTTACTGCAGGGTTTACGTTTGCTTTTTCGTTCAGCCCGTGTGTCAGAGCACCGTTTTAAACAGTTACTTTCATCCAGGTTCACTTGCTTGCTATTTTCCTCATTTGATACCCATGTCTGTGAGCTGACACCTATATCTGTGAGAGTAGTAATAGAATTTTATTGATCTTGAAGGAAATTCCAAAAGAGCTACAGCAGCATACACAAAAGTGACTTCAAATTGTACATATACAACAGAAAAAGCCACAATGCTATACATAGGATACGACGCAATACTAAGTTGCAATGCGCAGTATGAAACATATACAAATGCAAAAACAATCCAAAGGGCTGGTGACTGAGTGGAGCGAGGGTCCGGGGGATATTTATTAGCATCTGATGGCTGCTGGGAGAAAAGACCTCAGATAGCGCTCGCTGGAGCAGAGCAGAGCAGCTGTGTGAGTCTGTTGCTGAATGTGCCTTTTAGCAGTCTTGTTGAGACAGGGTCACCAGATAATTCAAGTCATGTAGGACACTTTGAGGTACTTCAGGCTTTGCAAACTACTTTAAAACTGAAGGGCTCCTGTGCTCGGTTAAACAGTTCTGTTCTTCTTGCGCTTTGACTGTTTTGTTTGATTAAAAGACTCATCCAGCTGTTTCACATTAAAATTAGTGGCACAGGCATGATTATAGGAGACTGACCGATCAGCATACAGCAAAAACTCAGTGCTTAAGTGAAATCCAGGTCCTTTTAATTGAAATGATAGTTTACAAATTCTGTCCTAGTTCAAAGTGTCCTACTTAACATGGATCATCTGGTCGCCCTATGCTATGATTCTGCATTCTGAAAGTCTCAAATGGGAGTCTTTTAAATGAGAGCTAATCATCACATTACAGGTGGCCGAGGGAATCTCACCCATGCTCTGTGCTTCCATCCCTCAGATACGTCCTGCCAAATTCCATCTGTGACACCCGGGTCCACAAGAACTCCACCCTGGCCTCCCTCCATCTGGAGAACAACCCGATTGACTGCAGTGACGTCCAGCCTGCCACTTTCTCCTGTGTTGAGGTTGTTCGGGGACTTCACCCCCAGTGCCACAAGGGGGAAGAACAGGCCATGTAGGATGGGGTTGGCCTGAGTCACCACCTCCTTCTCTCTGCTCCCTGCCCTGTATCCTCTTCCCACATTTATTTTAGCTGGGAAAACTTGGTCTTTCCTCAGCCCCCCGCAGAGGTGCAGAAACTGCGTATCTTGGCCATAACCTCAAGTACTCTCACCCCTCTTCAGAGCCCAAAGGTCCTTCCTCTCTATCTGTAATAGCAATAAAATTGTTAACCACCCCCGCACACACACACACACACACACACACACACACACACACACACATACATACATACATATCAGCAGGCAGGTCCCTCAGAGAAACAGCTGGACAGATGGCCATTGATTGGCTGGGTTGCTGACACATGATTAGTGTTGATTTCTGGGATAAGCTGAGCACTGAGAAGAGAGGTGTTAAAGGCTATGACTGCTGGTGGGAGGGGTTCGGTCTGTGGGGGCTTTGATATGGTCGTGTGTGGTAAGCTCAACCCGTCTGTGACCGTGTGTGTGCTGTGACGCACTGTCTGTGCCTGCATGTGAAATAAATATCATTGGTGCTAGATACATCAGCCAGTTATGTTACTTCCATGAAACATTGACTGCTATTTCTTTGTATTTGTCTTGTATAATGTAAAAAAAAAACATGCTAGTTCAGTGCTGCAGAGATATGGCAAAAAGACAATATCGTTTTATTCGGGCTTTTCATGGCCTTCCAGAGCAGCCCCACACGGTCAAAACCGATCCATGCAGCTATGAAAGAAGACATTTCTGTACAGACTGAAGATGCTGCTGCTTTTGTTCACACATTTTCTACAGTATGTGGCTCTTTTCAGTACTGAAACACTGAACTTCAGGATATTACAGGATGCTCTGCCAATTGGTCTGTTTAGTTTGCTCTTCCAAGGTAAGGACATAGCCAACTGCTACGTTTTTTCACCCACTTCATCAGCTAGACCTTCCTGAAGTTCCTGAATCAGGCACCACATGTCATCTTCACACTGAAGACATAGCCAACCTGGTTGCAACATGCTCTGTCATTTTCATCCTCAGGGGTAAAGCCTTTTTGTCATTTCCTTTGCTCTGAATGCTCATAGCGTTTTCTCTAAATGAACCTTTTCTCCGGAGGATCAACGAGACCAGAGCATTCTGAATCATAAACACAGAGCCTTAACACCGGTCTACTTGTAGTGGTGGATCCAGCGTAAATGATGTATGAGACAATAAGGATGGGGGACAATCAAGAAGATCGACAAAACTTTAACAAAACAGTGTTGCATTGTGGGTATGGCTATAAAATGCCTTCCGTTCACTGTGATGACATTTAGCTGGGATATAGCCATGGAGAGGAGAGGGTTCTCCAGGCGCTGACGGCAGCCCCCTCCCCCCCCCCCATCAGGAGCTATTTACCCCTGCAATGGTGGTGGCGGCGGGGGGGTGCTGACTGCATGGCTTACGATGTACAAAGCCTGTTTTCTTTAGGAGTGGGGGGAGACACAATTACCAAGAAATTGAACCCAGATGCAGGTTTGTGCTCCGGGACTCTGCAGTCACAGGCCACAAGAAGTCGGAAATGCTGCCAACGTCACTGATGTGCGGACTGAAGCGCTCCTGTTGTTTGTCTCTCGTTCTCATTTTCTGGACTTCAAACCCGTCGTTAATGACAATGGACCTCTATTCCGCTTGTGTCCTCGGGTCTAAGAAGTCAGCCTGGGCTGTTTCTTGTGTTCTGATGTCCCGTACAAAGCGGATTGTTGTCCTTTATGCCTTTTTTTTATATCGGAACGCCCACTGGATTATAGTGACCTGGTCTGGGCGTGTTTTCACTTACAGCTGTCCTGTCCATCTTGAACTCTTTACCTGTAGCCAAGGCCGGTCAACCCTACAGGTGTCAACTGCTGAGGGGGGGCAACTTGCCAGCTAATTTCATTTTCTCTAAGACAGGGGGATGTGATGCTCAACTGGTGCTGCCTGCAGTTCCTTTGCATTTAAAATTTATTGCCTGTACATTAAGTACATTGATTAATTAGTAACCATTGTAGTAAATAGGTGACTGAAGCATTCTGTGTTTTCACTGCATTGATGAAATCTCCATGGCTGCGTAATCCGTGGTGCCTGAAGGTGCAGTCTCTCATCATTTATAAATGTCTTTATAGTTCATCTGTAGACATGCGATGCCGTTTTATTTGAATTGTAGGGGTGTGGGTGTCTGTATTGCCTAGGGCTTGGTGTTCTCGTTCTCCTAAAGGACACACTGTTTGTAACCTCCAGCTTGCTCTCATCGCATTAAAAAAGACAGAGCAGTAACACGAGAACACACAAGCAGCAGCACTGCTGAACTGTGACCGGCGGGTGAGAGCGGCCTCGTGCTGAACCGCAGGGTCAGCATGTCGCCCTGTGTGATGTCAGCAGAATCGTCAAACAGAATCCCAGTGTCCTAAAGTCAGAGAGGGTCCCACAAAATAAGCGAGTGCATCTGGGCTTGATGGCGACTGTCCGAGATCTGCCTCTCCCCACCTCCCTTATCTCCTCCTATTTATCGTGTTTGTTTTCTCTGTTAATCTGAAGCCATGTTGAGTTTGTAGCCAAGAAGCCCCTTTTAACAGACTGAACCCTGTGAACTTGGGACACTGCAGTGAATAGTCGCTCCTCCTTCCAGTTCACATGCATCCCTGCCAGGCAGTCCCCTCACCTCCCCCGTGAAAATTCAGCGGAGGTTAGAAGTAAAAAATCATGTCAATGCATAAACTCTTTTTCCAGAGGGTTACTGGCCAGAGCGCGGAGCCAGTTCTGTATTATGGGGTGGCCAAATTTACATGCCGACCATGTACACTGGTGCAAAGAAGCTGAAGGGTTTAACTGACAGCCCTTTGCACGTGCGGTGTTTGTGTTGTGACCACTCATCAGCGATCTCTAGACTCTCCAAGTCTCTCCATGCAGCTGCGCCGTTGGCTGCCATCTTAGTCAGACGGTGGGAGCCGTTGTCTTGGATTCTGTTTTCTTTGTTCTGGGCCTAGAGCGCTTTTCCACCTGACCAGAGTGTCTGGAGTGAGTTATGTGTACTAAAACAACGCTTACAATACAGTTCCTGGCCCTGTCAATAGTGTTGCTAATATCCTCCTTGAATCGCAGTATTGTTTGAAGGAAAACAAATTGCAGCCGTGTGCTGGTGGTTACTGTTGCTGCGCAAAATGCTGCACATCATGTTGGTATGAACGTGAAAGGGTGCAGCCTCATTATGAAGGGAAAAAGCAGTACTGTCTTAACTGAAGAGCACATGGTGTCATCTGGGGCTGCCCCACTCCTACTGACTGAATTGTGCCTTTCTGTCCAGAGCACGTCTTCTCTGGGCCCTATGGAAGTCGCTCGGCCAAGTGTGGGGAGGTATGGAGCATGAGTCAGCACGACGATCATTCTTAGGTGTTTCTTCACACCTATTATAAGAACTGATTTGGGGGGGGCGTCTTTCAGTAACTGTGTCTGTAATAACTGATAAATTCACTCAGCATAGAGGCATTCCATTCGAGCACAACAAGCATAGTTAGCACCATGACCAAAATGTGTGATTCTCGTTCCATAAGCGTCCAGTCCGACATCTGTGCGAAATGGCTGGTGCCCATTTGGGAACTGGACTTTCTCTCCTTAGTTACATAAAAGAAGATTGCAAAATGTGACCAGAGAGCTCCAAGTCTGAGAGCCTTCATCCATCTCGTTTGAAAATGCACAAAGCGAATAAACTCCCGGAATTGAAGGTTTAATGTTTTACGAGTGTTCAGTGGATTATCATCCCATTATGCACGGCCCATTAGTGCAGACAATGGCAGTTGTGTTAAACATTTGAAAGAAAGGGGTTAGTGTGGAAAGACCAGTGGAGGAGAAGTCTATTTTGGTCTCTGGCTTCTGCCAGATTTGCCTGCAAGAGGCTCACTGCTTTCTCAGTATGCATTTCAGCTCTTTACTTCACCAAAGTGTTATATAATCATTGTGAGTAGAAATATGCTTTCAAATGCTCATCTGATGGGACCAAAAAAAGAAAAATACATACTGAAGAATGTGGGATCTTCAAAGGCAGATTTTTGGAACACATTCCGCAAGGTGGAGTGGTGCTTCGTCTGCATTCTGGGACTGATAAACGGGTATCTTCAGTTTGCAGGAGAGTGCAAATCCACAGTGATATTGGTGTTGGGTAAGCAGGTGTATTTAGGGTTAGACACACTGATGCTCAGAGCTGAAACACTGTATTAAACCACATGCTGATACCTCCCGCCCACAGACACCACAGTCTTTAATCAGGTCAAATAAATGTATGTAAGCAGGAAAATATGTGTTTATATATGAATTAATGAGGGTCTACTGAAGGTTTCTGTTGATTTTTTGTCCATTCTCATTCCCCCGACTTTGTTTCCTTAAGTGCATCCTTAAGGAATGTCAAGTCAGCTTGAACCCTGAATGCGTATGTTTGGGGGGCGGGGGGGGGGGAAGTTATCTCCCCAGTTCCACCCCTTTATAATAACAAACACAGGAAATTTCTGTTGCAGAAAGAGGAGACGAGGGGCAGGAAAACATGCTCTCTAAACATTAGACGCGAACAAAACTTCATTGTTTTGTATGTAGTTCCAGTTAAAACCATGTCTGACCCGTTCAACTTCTCTTAATGAGAAAAATCCTAAGTTGACACCGACCCCAGCTGAAACATTCTTTGTCCTCCACGTCACCGTTAAACTGTTCTAAGCAAGTCCATATATCTGCATTCATATGTGAATTCTTGTGAACATGCCTAGTACTACAATGCAGAGGAACATTTCAGGGAATAGGTGTGAGTGTCTCTGACCTTCAATTCATAGGCACTGCCAGATGTTTTTCGGGAATCAGGGAGCATGAGGGCCGAGCTTCTGTGTCACAGCTTCTATGAGAATACTGTCCTACTATCCACACCAAAGGAATCTTCTCCTGGCTCATTAGTTACAAGCAGGGGCCGACTTATTATAAAGCAGGGGCGGGCAGCCGTCTGGGGCTCCGGAAACTAGGGGCCCCATGAAGACAGAATTTCCAGAAGTTACATTTAGGGATATATCATAATATCATTGTTAAAGAACAGCAACATGTATGTCATTTGCATTTTTAGTGACAGTTCTTCTACCACTGAAGTCTAATGGTTGTTCACTGCAAAGCGAACCGGCATGAAGTAATCTAACAACAAGAAAACGGCTCAAAGATATAAGACTAACAATTGATCTTCCTTGTCTGATACTGTCTCACTTGAGTGGTAGACTTGTGAACAGATGTGGAAAAAAAACCAATTAAACAAATGTACGCAAAAATTCAAGACTCACCTTACTGAAAGAGGTAATGGACAAACTTCTTAAATCTGACCGATTGATCCTCCTGTGTGATAACACCCTCCCCACCCCCAATCAGCAAATTTTACCAATTTTACCAGCCACCACCCTGATCGGTAAGTTTTCCCATTGACACTATGCACTTTGATTAGAATATTATTGATGTTCCATTGTCATTTTAATCCCCTCTTGTTTCCCTTTTGGCTCTAAAAATACCTCCAACGGCCCCCTACCCATGTGAGCCTAGGGCCCCCAGACAAGTTAGTCCACCCCTGGTTGCAGGACACATTCTCAGCACAAAAGATGTCCTGTGTTTGGGGTCTCCAGGCCTGAACAGCGCAGAGCTGTATGTCTCAGATGCCGGAATAGAGCCCTGCGAGACGATGGTGGCAGAGTGCCGGCTGTGCATGGGGAGCCGGGTTCCTGAAAAGGAGCGAGCACTTGTCTGCGATCTTGAGAATTTGAAACATGGAGAGGATTATTACTCTGAACTGCCGACAATAACACCCCTCGCTGAAGGACCGTGCAATTATGCCGAGTCTCTGCCGCGCCATGCATGAAGAGACAAGCTACAAATCAGGGCAGAAATGGAAGGGGTTTAAAATACACCATGTCATTACGTGCTGTGTTGCGCGGTGCGTGCACTGGAGCCGTCGCGGGAAGTGCATTTCGCATGATTAGACTGTGGGAGGGATGTGTTTGTGCGAGAGATAGCGCGGTCAACGGTGTCCCTTGAACTTTATAAAAACAAAGCGGTAACACAGGACCCCATCCCCAACCACCCAGTAGCCTCCTAAGCTGTCTGGAGCTTGTGGCCTCTGCAGTTTATAGTGGTGTGCATAGCTCATTGGGTTATGATGCTGTGCTCTGATTGGAAGGTTGCCAGTTCAAATCCCAGCATTGGCCATTATTCTCAATATGTGTACTTTACCATATTGTGTTCACCTGTACCCAATTTGCATTATCTTCCATTGCCGAAGACCAGTTTGAATACTCAAGAGCAGAAGTACGGAGGATGGTAAATATCCTTGGATGTCATTCTTGCCCAGCCCCAAATGTCAAGGATAATTTGGTTGAATCCCAGCTGAATGAGACCAATCCCAGGATTCATTGCAGCCCAAGTTCGTTCTTGGGAGGCAAGTTGGCTAGACTGGTCTTGCCAAGACCGCAAGTACAATCTTTGCGTTCTTGGGATTTAAAAACAACAAATCAGCTCGAACACAGAAATCTATCAGGCACTGACAGAGGTGCCTGTACTTTTCTTTTTCACCTTCTCCGCCGCTTCTTCATATGCAAACATTGCTGTGGCCTCCCTGTCGCTGCTCCAAGTACACAGTGAACCCTGGTTCTGTTTCGCCTTCTCAGCTCGTTTCATGCCCGATCCATCTCCCAGCCTCGGCAGCTTCAGGGGTGGGAGGCGCTGCACTGACAGGCGGCTTGCGGGTTTAAGCCATGAGGGAGTGCTGAAGTCACAGGAGCTCTCAGCAACCCTGCAAGTAGCCTGAGAGGCTGGCGATGGAGACGAGAGGGCCGTCATTTCCTGTGAGGGTGGTGTTGGAGACGAGGGGGCCGTCATTTCCTGTGAGGGTGGTGTTGGAGACGAGGGGGCCGTCATTTCCTGTGAGGGTGGTGTTGTGGATGAGGGGGCCGTCATTTCCTGTGAGGGTGGTGTT
>JABFEB020000124.1:23816273-23827308 GCA_019775895.2 Stomatorhinus ivindoensis
CCCCCCCCCCCCCCCCCCCCCCCCCCCCCCCCCCCCCCCCCCCCCCCCCCCCCCCCCCCCCCCCCCCCCCCCGGCACGTCTGGATAGCCTACTGTGATACTCCTGATGTGGTAAACCTCTCCACACATTAAATGGTTCATTACTTGGCCTAAAAACATTCAGTTTAAGGGAACAGTCTCCTGGTGTCATTGTATTTTTAATATTGAATGAAATAACATGTAGCAATTACGATAAGGAGAGTGCTCCTTAAAATAAGATCATACTTTCACAAGGGGGTTAGTTTTCAAAATGTAGAATGGGAGAGTTTATTTAAATAGAAAAGGCTATTTATTGGGGTGGCCCGGAAGCGCTGTTAGCTTCTTATGTTGTAGCTTGCTGCAGGTTTGAATCTCACTTTTGTTGTCTCAGAGTACAGCTGTCCCCCCATGTTGTATGGATTTTCCTTGGGGACCCCAGCTTCCTCCACAGAGTCTATCAATTAGGCTAATTGCCTTCTAAATAGCCCGTAGTTTATGCACCCTATGAAGGACTATGATTACATCTGGGGTGTCCTCTGGATGCACTGGGCTGTATGGGATAGACTCTGGTTCCCAGTGACCCAGTATAAGCAGTCGGAAGATGGATGAATGGTGTCAGTCAGGTTTTTTTTTGTGATTTTCTGGAATCCATATGGGTTGCAAGACTGAAGTAATGCAGAGACAGTCGCATATCCTGGGAGCGACAGTGAGGGGAGGAGGAAGGCACTGCGGCAGCCTGACAGGCCGTCAGCCCGCTGAAGGGTGGAGCTCACATCGCTTCTTGTGAGATGACCTCATCATCAGCTGTAGCGTGTTCAGGAATAACAGCAGTGAATCAGTCTCTCCGCCCCACAGTCACACTTGACAGCAAGAAGGCCCAAGCTGGCTTCCCCTTTTAATGAATAGATGATGTGTTTCACCTCTAAGTACAGTTCTTGCTTTTTCCACTCTTCCCGCAGCCTCTGACTGGTACCATTGGCCAATATTACAGTTCTTTACTTCATGCTGGACATTTTCATGAAGTAGAATTGCATTGCCATTTCTACTTTTGTGCTGTCCTTAAAATTAGAATTACGAGGATTTCACTGTACAGTAATGATGCAGCTCTGTGAAATCAGGCATGAAGATCACTATATAGTAATGTTAAAGCTTTATGAGGTCAGGCGTGATGATCACTGTACACTAATGTTGCAGCTCTATGAGATCATGTCCGATATATAGGCAAAAGAATTGGGACACACCTCTTAATTTCATTCAGACCCATTGCCACAGGTGTATAAAATCAAGCATGCAGTCAGTTTTACAGAAATGGGTCATTCTGAAGAGCTCAGTGAATTCAAGTGTGGTTCTGTCATAGGACGCCACTTTTGCAACAGGTCAGATCATGAATTTTCTTTCCTGCTAGATATTCCAAGGCCAACTATAAATGGTATTATTGCTAAGTGGAAGCGTTTAGGAACAACAGAAAATAAGCCACCAATTGGCAGACGACTTAAAGTAACAGATCAGGGTCACTGAGGCACAGAGTGTGAAAGTCACCAGCACTCTGTTGACTCAGTAACTGCAGAGTTCCGAACTTCCTCTGACATTAACTCCAGTACAAAAACTGTGCCCTGAGAGCTTCATGGAATGGGCTTCCATGGCCGAGCAGCTCCAGGTAAACCTCACATCACCAAGCACAATGCCAAGTGTCTGAAGCAGTGAAAATTTGTTCAGTGGAGCAAAGAATCATGCTTCTCTGTCTGGTAGTCTGATGGAGGAGTCTGGATTTGACAGATGCCAGGAGAACGTCACCTGCCTGACTGCATTGTGCCAACTGTAAAGTTTGGTGGAGGAGGGATAACGGAATGGGGTTGTTTTTCAGAGGTTGGGCTGGGCCCCTTAGTTCCAGAGAAGTAAACTCTTAATGCTTCAGCATACAGAGACATTTTGGACAATTCTATGCTTCCAACTTTGTTTGAACAGTGTGGGGAAGAACCTTTGCTGTTCCAGCAGGACTGTGCCCCAGTGCACAAAGCAAGGTCCATAAAGACTTGGTTCGGTGAGTTTGGTACAGAAGAACTTGACTGGCCCACACAGAGCCCTGACCTCAACCCCATTGAATACCTTTAGGATGAACTAGAAAACAATGCAGTTTTAACAAGCAGTTGCTTGTTGACAGTCTCATATAAATATTTTGTTGCACTTTTATTTGCTTTAGTCTCAGCTGAGATGCTTATTTGCAGATCTGTTCTTCTGTTGAAGAATTTGCCTGGGCAAACAAACATGTTCTTTTCATGGGCCTTTTTCCAATCAATGAATCCATAATTCAGACCGAGGACTGTGGATCCCTCATGTGTTTTCCTGCATCTGTCCATTGCTGTGCTCCAGTATTAATCGCTAATGTAGGAGGGAAGCAGGATGAGCAGATGGCTTGTGTGCGGAGTGTAGAGCAAACATGGATAAGTGCCTCTGACCTTTTTTTGTTTTATTTTACTTTTTGTCTGTTGACCTTATTATACCAGGTACAGTAACCAGGCTGTAAGTTTACCTTGTTATCATTTTTGAGTTATAGTCACGTCAAATTGTCTGTCACTCTGACATGGTTAGAAAAGGGCATTTCTGTGACTTAAATGTGGTCCAACTTCTTATTTTTAAATGCACAATTTACTATTGACGGAATATAATTTTCAATCATGGTATTTCCCCTGGTTCCGGAGTCTTTCTTCAGAGCCTGTGCCAGCCTTGTACCAGTACTGGGGAGGATTTTCTTGAAGCACCACCATTATGGTCAGCTCGTCTAGCCAGTTACTCTGATTGGTCCAGTCATTGGTCTGTTTACAGAACTGGCCTTGTCTCTATTAAAGCTGCTACCCCCCTGGAGAATCTCATGATGCTGGATTAAACCAAATAAGCGTGGGGGCCACCCCCTGCCTTTCTAATCAAGGGATCCATTCACTGTCCATTCATTATTTTATTGTTATTTTTAACGACATGTTAGATTTAACATTGTACAGTATCTGTTTTAGATAGTTCAGTAAGTAGGTAGATGTAGTAGAGTGCATTTAGTATGTAAAATGTTTCATTGTGTACTGCACATATGGCAATAAATTGCTCGAATCTTGAAGTTAAGCTGTGTATCTAAACATGAATTATTCTGTAGTTGCACATAATTTCATAAAATGGATTTTGAATACGTTTTACAATGAATAACTATTGTTGAACAAAATCTGAGGTGCTCTAAGCCAGATGAATATTTTGAGTCAGTTATTGGTTCCTTTAGAACTCAACGAGGAATATTCTAGCTTCAAATTTGACTATGCTTCTGCTTTTGAACTCAAAAAAAGTCATCAAACAGTGCATTACTACTGCTTCTGCAGGACTTGAAGCAAACAGTTAGTTAAAAGGGGTTCCTGGCTTTGGATTGGGCAAGTGACATAAATAAGCATTAGCTCAGCAGGTGGGCTGTTGGACTTGAAGCTGACCCACCATGAGGACGGCTACCATGGCAGCCCCAGCCAAGTGCCAAAGGAAGCTGGAATGGTGGCCCAGAGTTTCGGAGCTGATCCAAATCCAGTCTTATTTCCCTTCGGTGCGAGATGTTCTGGATGGGCTGCGTCCCTGTAATGCTAACTAGGTGGAGTTCATTGAAAATGGAATGACTAATCGGAGGTTTTCTGACAAAAATGTTCCCCAGTCCCATTGGTCAAGGATCCAGAGTCTACACTCAACAGCATAATGGGAACCTAATGCTGAGATCTCCTTTTTCTAAATGACAGGCATTCCACCATACTGATTATTTACATTTATTTATTGAGGAGCTGCTTTTGTACAAAGTGATCTACAATGAGGCAGATAGTATATGTCAGGCATGCAGCTATCACGCAGCCAACTAAATGTAAGAGCAGCTTCCATTGAATGGCTAGTCACAAGTACAAGATAACATTGGCGCAAGAGCTATACAATTCATTATAAAACAATATCCTAATAGCAGAGCTATTCAGCAAATCAGAGTACTAAGCTCCTGTCAGACAAGTACAAAAAGACATGAGCATCCAGCAGAGTGCGAATTCCCCCCCCCCCCCCCCCATAATTGGGGGGTTCTGCCTTCATAACCCTTCTATGACCATTATGATCCGCTACCGCGTCGATACGAATAGTCGCCACCAGGATCAATGTTAAGAGTGCAAGATCCACTAGGGGTGTTTACTAACATGTTAAGCCTTCAGAAATAAATATTTGCCTATTAGGCTTATAACGGTCTTGATGGTACAGTAGATCTAAAAGTGAATCCTAATTTCTAACTCACCTCTTGGTCCTGCGTGCTGTCCTGATCCTGCCATCATCCTGCTGCCTGCTCCCTGTCCTCATCCTACCATCTTCCTGCTGCCTGCACACTGTCTTCATCCTGCCATCTTCCTGCTGCCAGCACACTGTCCTTATTCTGCCATCTCCCGGCTGCCTGCTCACTGTCCTCATCCTGCCATCTTCCTGCTGCCTGCATGCTGTCGTCATTCTGCTATCTTCCTGCTGCCTGCCCACTGTCCTGATCCTCCCATCTCCCTGCTGCCTGCTCCCTGTCCTCATCCTGCCACCTTCCTGCTGCCTGCTCCCTGTCCTCATCCTGCCATCTTCCTGCTGCCTGCTCACTGTCCTCATCCTGCCATCTTCCTGCTGCCTGCCCACTGTCCTGATCCTCCCATCTCCCTGCTGCCTGCTCACTGTCCTCATCCTGCCATCTTCCTGCTGCCTGCTCCCTGTCCTCATCCTGCCATCTTCCTGCTGCCTGCACACTGTCCTCATCCTGCCATCTTCCTGCTGCCTGCTCCCTGTCTTCATCCTGCCATCTCCCTGCTGCCTGCACACTGTCCTCATTCTGCTATCTTCCTGCTGCCTGCACACTGTCCTCATTCTGCCATCTTCCTGCTCTCTGTTCTCATTCTGCTATCTTCCTGCTGCCTGCTCCCTGTCCTCATCCTGCCATCTTCCTGCTGCCTGCACACTGTCCTCATCCTGCCATCTCCCGGCTGCCTGCTCCCTGTCCTCATCCTGCCATCTTCCTGCTGCCTGCTCCCTGTCCTCATCCTGCCATCTTCCTGCTGCCTGCACACTGTCCCCATCCTGCCATCTCCCTGCTGCCTGCACACTGTCCTCATCCTGCCATCTTCCTGCTCCTGTGCCTCTCCTGCCTTCTGCTGACCACCACTTTCCTTCATACACACTAGCAGTTTGCAAAACTGCACCTATACTTTTAGTGTAATGTTCTGTAGCTCTTAACACTAATATTTCCTGCTAACTCTTCTTTCACGACCAAAAAGTGTCTGATGTCTCCATCTTTCCTTTTCCTCATAGTGTGTCTATGAATAAAATATCATCTATATTTAACAAAACAGTATCTGGGCTGTTAGATTAAGCTTCTAAAAATGTCTATAAATATGAAGTTATGGAATGCAAAATCAATACTATTAAAATTCAAATAATAGGGCTTATTATTTGCAACTAGTTTTTTTACGTTGCCCCAATAAGTTTCAATTATAGTAATGTTTTTTCAGAGCATAATGACCTTCTTATGCATTAACATTAGCCTAATAACAAACCATACAGGCTTAGTGGCGAATTAATTTTAGAAAGGCACAATTTATTCATGATAAAATGAGAATGAAAGCATAGGGAGTTCATCTCCTTGGAAAATGACCAAGATCAATTTTTACCTCACCAAATAAGCCTGGTTTAAGTAGCGAATTTAGCTTATCTTGCTAGTTAAGCCGAGTCGAGTTCACCTACTTTGACAAGGTAAGCTATGGTTAGGGCTATTGATTAGCACTACGGTAGCTTACCTCGACAGAGTAGCTCAACTCGACAGAACACCGGCCTCAGAAGGACAACGGTAAGTAATTCAACTTATAAAGACTTCAGCTTGCATTAGTTGATGAAACACTTAAACTTCCATTTACCAATGCATAACAAACAGTACCATGACAGACAAACACAATGAACAGGTCTCAATGAGAATAAATGACACAACCAACTGGCTACTTCTAGCGCCGAGGTGGTTAAAATGGTACGGTCCACATGTCTGAAATCGTTTTACATAAAATTTTCCTACAAGGTGAGTTCATGTTTTTTTTTTGTTTTTTTTTTACAACAAAAGAAAAATGTTAAGACCCCCCCCAAACTGCTATTTTTGTCTCTTTGGGAGGGTCTGGGTCTTGACCGGGGGGGGTAAAGTACCCCCCATAATTCAAAACAGGGTGTCCATTATAGACAAGGGACAACATCAAAGGCACTGCAGTTAGACAAAGCAGGTCGGTGGTTGGATAAATCTTAAAACATTTTTTTAAGGTTGAGATGATGATAGGATTGGGCTGGTCATTCCACCATCAAGGAGCTACACATGAGAAATGTCTAGACTTGTTTTCACATGGGTTAAGGATCTTCAGGAGGTGTTGGTTTGCTGACCAAAGAGGGCGAGGCAGGATGTGCTTCAGGGTTCTGCATCATCACTAGGTGTTTGGTCATGCGAATTTCGGCCAGTAATGACGCAAATAATTCTAACGCCAGCAGGAAAAAACTGGAGAACACTGAGGAGATGTGAGAAGATGCTTTAGGGTTTGACAGATTCCAGGGTTGTCTGGAAGTTAATGGAGATGAGGTCAGTCTGATGAGGAAGAAGCTCAGATGAAGGAAGAAGGCACTGATGGATCTAATGGCATCAACTTGTCTGACCTGTTCTGTCAACCCCTGACCTCTGCTGCCTTGTAGGTTCTGGAGGAGGAAAAGTGTGGTTTTTAGCTGCTCTCCTGCAAATTAAAGGCTTGCCGGATAATCGGGGAGGGAGTAGAAGAGAATGACATCCTGAGTCAGTTGGTCCATTTTCCTTCCTCTGTATTTTTGCCACATTCTGGAGCAGACAGAGTGCTGTATGGGCAGGAAACCCTTTGTTGTGCTTCTTCCATTTTGTTGAAGGACTGCCAAAGGGTTCTGTCCCATGAGGTCTCCTTGTCAGTCTAGATTATATGGGCATATTTTCCATAAATACATGCGA
Source organism: Stomatorhinus ivindoensis (assembly GCA_019775895.2). Classification (NCBI taxonomy): domain Eukaryota; kingdom Metazoa; phylum Chordata; class Actinopteri; order Osteoglossiformes; family Mormyridae; genus Stomatorhinus; species Stomatorhinus ivindoensis. The sequence goes on from JABFEB020000124.1 coordinate 23,823,315, forward strand.
TCTTAACAGCAGTTTTAATGATCATTTAACAGGAAAAAAACCTTCCATAATCTTTCCACATCAATAACCTTCCATAACCTTTCCACATCAAATCCAATAGGATGTTGGGTTACATCTCTAGGTGTGTGGAGTTTAAGTCAAGGGAGATGATGCTATGATTATATAATTCCTTGGTAAGACCCGACCTTGAAAACTGGGTGGACATGATCCAGGTATATAAGATTCTAACAGGACTGGATTCTGTTCAGCCAAATGGCTATTTCAATATTAGTTTAAATACTAGAACACGTTGCCATAAATGTAAATTAGAACATTTTAAAATGAATTTGAGGAAGCACTTCTTTACACAGCGTGTCAATGGAGTATGGAATAGTCTTCCTACTAGTGTAGAGCAAGTAAAAACCCTGGATTCCTTTAGATCAGAGCTACATAAGATTTTAACTCTGAGCTATTAGTTAAATTCTCCCCAAACAAACTTGATGGGCCGAATGGCCTCCTCTCATTTGTAAATTTCTTATGTTCTTAGTTCTGGGTGAGTCTGACACCCTGCAACACACAGTAGGGAAGACACCGCAGCACGCAGGGTCAAGTTCAGTTACTCAAAAGAGCAGAATGGATAAATCATGTGATCTAAGCCAAGTAGTGTCATATTGGTGCAACACATTGTGGTTTTACTGTCCTGGGTTTTTCACAAGCTACTATGTCTGGAGTTTAAAGAAATAGATGAAATAAGCAAAACAACATGCAAATAGTGGCTGTTCTGTTGCTCAAATCATTTTATTAATGAGAGGAGTCAGAAGCGAATGGCTGGACTCAGAAAAGCAAAAAAAAAACAACTGATGGGCTTCTTTGAATGCATGACTCATCTACCCTTGAAATGGTTCTGCAGATGACAGAGGGGTACCTTAAACAGTAGCCACTAACTGTAGGATATAGGATGTTTGTTTATTGTTGGAGTAGATTTAGGTTACATTAAAACACAGTTTGAAGAGCTTGAAGTAAAAAGACATCATGGAGAAAGTGCTGACACTTGGGTAACTGTGATCACTATTGCCGCCCTACAGGTTCCTCTGTGTAAGTACGCCCGTGCTGCCCCAGCCATGCTGAAGAACCTGCTGCCGCTCCTGCTGCTGTGGGCCACCTTCATATCTTCTCTCTGCTTGGCCCTGCCCTTTGAACAGAGGGGCTTCTGGGACTTTGGAATAGAAGGCGATATAGGAGGGGTAATGACGATGATGAGGGATGAAGAGGATGGGTCAGCCTTTGAACCAACAGTTGGGGTCATTCCCGAATTTCCCACATGCCCCTTTGGGTGTCAGTGTCAGCATCGTGTTGTACAGTGCTCCGACCTGGGTGAGAGACACTGTGATCGGGGGAGAGGAACAAGAACTCTATGGGTGTGTGTGTGTGTGTGTGTGTTTTGGAAAAATCTGGCTGCGTAAGGAACACAAAGAGGGATGCAGAATGGGCTAATGTTCTTGTGTCTGTTGTTCCTCAGATATTCAGATTCTGCTCATAGAAAAACAAATGTGACATAGACTTTCATCTCAGGAGACACCCATCTGCTTCATTTCCTCAGTGACACTTAGGAGGGAAATTTTATCTTGTGCCTGGGAGGCAAAGGGAAAGTTTAATGCAGGCAAAAAAGGAAACATCTGTTGAGATGCAAAACAACCACAAACATTTTGAATATTCCCAGCAAACCTTCTTATATCCTGGCTTCTTTTGCGCAATTTCTAATCTGACAGTAAATTATTATAATTAGTTAAGTATTTTGCAGCAATCCTGAGTTTTCTTAACCTCCCCTAACCATTGATTTCTAACTGTAAAATAAAAGTTATTTTCTACATGCCATGACCTGGGCATTTACAGCCATATACAGAACCAAAACGGCATAAGTAATATGACCTTCTGCTGTTTATTGTGCCATAACATGAGTAAACATTTAAATAAGCAGCGTTGTATGACATCATGGAACGCAGTACACAGAGGGACCACATGTTTAAAAAAGTCACTGTTCTGCTACTGCAGTCTGAAGGACTACTATTTACCTGGTGCTTTGACTCCAGTGGTCCAAATTTTAAATGTTTATTTCTGTGCTATAATGAAACAAAAACATCACTTTCTTCTTCGGTCTCACCTTTTCTTGTCATTTTTTAAGTTCTGGAGGTGTTTTCTGCTACGTGGACAATTTCGGTTTGAAATGTCCTAATTACATAGGAAAGAGCTCCATGAAAACTCTCCCTCCCCGGGAGTCATTTATATAAACGCATATACACAAGAAACGTGAGGCGCACACATACACGCACACACCATAAACCAGTAAATTACCACCAGTTTCCTAAATTACAGACTTCTGAAGCACTTTGGTAACAAGGCAGAAGCCTAATTAAAATGATTATAAGAAGGAAAATGAATGTTTATTAGCTCAGAAAAAAAAATCTATATTCCAGTTATAAAAGAATAATTCTTAAACAATAATTTTAGCAGGACTCTATATTTTGATGTGGTTTTGGACTGGATGCCCCTGGACATTAGATTTATGTGGGAAAAGTGGTTCGTGTTTGGTGCTTTTCACAAAATCCTTGTGGGCACCAGGGGCAGGTGGTAATGAATCATTTATGGTGCATTATTACAACGTTACTGATGAGAGAAACCAGAAACAAGTTAAGCTGAGTTCATCTATGTGCTGTAGCGTTTCCTGCTTTCCGGAACCTTCAACACATTGGCGGAAACTGATGCAGAGCTCACTGTGAGAGTTAAGGCAGACAACAGACACGCACATAGGCAGGCACACAGACAGTGAGGCAGACAGACATGTAGACAGGTAGATAGGCAGGCAGTCAGACAGTGAGGCAGGCAAACAGACAGTTAGACAGACAGACAGGTAGATAGGCAGGCAGTCAGACAGCGAGGCAGGCAGGCACACAGACAGTTAGACAGACAGACAGGTAGATAGGCAGGCAGTCAGACAGTGAGGCAGGCAGGCAGACAGACAGTTAGACAGACAGACATGTTGACAGGTAGATAGGCAGGCAGTCAGACAGTGAGGCAGGAAAACAGACAGTTAGACAGACAGACAGGTAGATAGGCAGGCAGGCAGACAGACAGGTAGATAGGCAGGCAGTCAGATAGCGAGGCAGGCAGACAGACAGTTCGACAGGCAAGCAGACAAGCAGTTAGACAGGCAGACAGTTAAACAGGCAGGCAGACAGACAGTTAAACAAGCAGGCAGACAGACAGTTAGACAGGCAAGCAGACAGACCGCCAGGGGCTGGCCAGTCCAGAGCGTAGCATAGCAACCAGGAGCTTTTTAAGAATCATGGCCCCTAATTTCTCTCTTTAAGTCAGTGAGCGTCTAAGAATGTTACCCACATTACAAGCGGTTCCATAGTGCGGTGAGGTTGAGATGTTTAATGGTCTGGATGTTACGGCTTCTAATCAAGCGGATGCAGCTTCCCAAGACAGGTGCCTCTCATTCAGGGTGACGGCAGGACTCGCAGCGCCGCTGCTGCACTCCGCTCGATGCGCGCCTCTGTGATAAACGATCTGACACTGCTTGGTCCCTTTTAACTGGACGGCCCGCAGGTAACACGACAGGTACAAAAATGTGCTGAAAGATTTATGGAAACTTTCCGAGATGCTGCTGGACCCATGGTACCTGACTCGAGTTTCTCCTGCAGCTGTGTGATGCTGACGATTTAAGACAGCAGCATCTGCTAAGCAGCTGAATAAATAACTGGGAGCACACTGGACAGGCTCACAGGAGGAGATGGGTTTGAATCCCGGCATAAACACCTGCCTTGAATGTGCCCGCAGCATAAACAAACTGCGAATGCCGTGTTTTTGCCTTGTTCAGACTCTCATGATAAATCTCATCTGGTCTTTGTTTCATTGACCATGAACGTGGGATTCTCAGTGCGGTTTATGACAGCTGTCTGTGTGTGTGTGTGTGTGGGGGGGGGGGTGCCCTGAGAACCACTGGTGTCCCCTC
>JABFEB020000124.1:23831259-23841735 GCA_019775895.2 Stomatorhinus ivindoensis
ATGTCTCCTGTTCCTCTCACCTGATCCCCTTTTACGTCTTTTGGTTCTTTCTGCCTCATGTCTCCTGTTCCTCTCACATGATCCCGTATCTGTTCTCGGCCTCCCGTTTTCAGCCATCATTCCATTCTTTGTCTCGTGCTTGTCGTGTCAGACTCGGCCTGGGATACAACCACATCCGGATGATCGAGAATGGCAGCTTGGCATTCGTGCCTAACCTGAGAGAGCTGCATCTGGAAAACAACCGCCTGTCCAGGGTCCCGGGAGGGCTTCCACAGATGAAGTTTCTCCAGGTGAGTCCAGCCAGGTGGCGTGGCTATTTACCTTCTGTTACCATGGCGCCATGTCCCACTGCACCTGCTACTGCTGTGCCGTTTAGTGTCCCATTACGTCAATTTTCACCTCAGGTGGTGTACCTGCATTCCAACAACATCAGCCAGGTTGGCATCAACGACTTCTGTCCCCTTGGCTTTGGCATGAAGAGAACCTTCTACAACGGGATCAGTCTGTTCGGCAACCCTGTGAGCTACTGGGATGTGCAGCCTGCCACCTTCCGCTGTGTCAGCGATCGGCTGGCCATCCAATTCGGCAACTACAAAAAGTAGATGGGAAAACCAGAGGAGGAAAGGAGGAGGACAACCGTAAAAGAATTAAATTGGCCCAAAACCACCAAAATCTGCATTATTGTGAAAGAGAGAGATAACAATGGACAGGCGACAAATCTAGATTGAGCAGCGTAACATTCCACGCTTTGTATGTATGTATCTGTGTTGTTTGCACAAAATGAGGAAACATTGCATTAGGAAGGAGTTAAGGAAGAAGACTCTTCTGGGCCTCATTCTCAGCGAAAACATTGTAGTTGCCCAGCCCTTATGTTACATTTAAATACGAAAAAGCAGAATCTGAAAGCTGGCAAAGAGTAGTAAAATCTTTAAAATGCATCTGTGGTTTTCTATTAAAGTTTTGATTGGAAATAATGTTCATGAATAGATTTATGCTTTAAAGCGAGTCTCCGAAGTCTGCTTTTTAATGCAAATTCTAAAACAGGTTTCTTCCTTAATTCAAAATGAATTTGATAGATTATTATTATTATTATTATTATAGCATTAATGTCAAAGGTGAAGTATTCTTCATGGTGAATTTTTACAAAAACCAGTTTAGTAAAAAGGTGTGTGACAACTAATTTTATTATAATTATAATACTGGTTTTTATCTGTTTAATGTTGTGAGACTTTATTGTACGTATTTTTTTTTTAATTTCACTTATAAATAGGCAGGTCCTGTGAAAGTTCTGAAGGTTCTCTAACTGAATGAGAAATCAGAGTAATCTATAACAAACCTGCTCTCACGGACTGGAGCAAACCATCCCTGGCATCTTAAGCTTTTGTAGCAAATAGCTCATGAGAAATTTTGCACAAATTTGCTTAGACGCAAATAAGGTCTTTGCAAACTGCTATCTCTGTAGAATGCTAATGGTTTTTATACTATTAAAATCTGGGATAGGTCCTGTAGACGCTTACTGTGTATTTTGCCTAACTGCTGCATGTAAGAATAAAGACTTTTCCTCTTTCAACTCGGGGAAAATTAGCTCAGAAGTGAAGGTTAGACTGGGTGGCACCGTGACTCAGTGGGAAGCACAGTTGCTTCTCCTCCAAAACTTTTCTGTGTGTGTGTCTGTGCGCGTGCCTGGATTAGGTTTATATTACATTGTGAGGACCACATGACCCCCACAATGTGATAATTATTTTGACGTCGTGGGGACCATTTTTCATGCTCCCACAAAGATCTGTGAATGCAGTCAAAAAACTAAAAATGCCTTTTAAATTCTTTAAAAAATTTTAAGTCTTTTATTCGGTTATTTATGGTTAAGGTTAGGGCTGGGCAGGGGTTAGGATCATGTTAGGATTAGAGGTTTCCTCATAGAAATTGAAGGAGAGCCCCCCACAAAGAATAATTACATATCTGTGTGTGAGCATGTGTGTGTGTCTGTGTGTGGGGGGGGGGGGTTCCACCAGAGGTCCAAAGACATGCAGGTAGATTACGTGGCATCTTCAAATATCCAGTGTGTTTGTCCTGTGATGGACTGGCATACATACCAGGGCGTCTCCTACCTCATACTCAGCTGGAGATGAGATCCAGGCTTCCTGCAGCCCTGTTCAGGGTAATTGGTTAGAAGATGGATGGATGCTATTGACTCTGCTCATCTTAACTGAAAGGCCCCTGAATGCTGCTGATCCCATTTAACAGGTGAACTCCCTTTAGATATAGTGATGTTCACACCACTATTAACTGTTCGATACTGATGTATGTGGAATGACAGGAGTTACACAGTAACACATGTCTCTTTGAGTCATAGCCGCTTACTGTAGTTTAAGCAGAACACTATCGAACATTTCTACAGTAGGAAACTCAATGAAATATGACCCTAACCCACCATAATCTTGCAAAGATGGGCTGCATCTAAAATCCAACTAAAGAACGGTTAAACCATCTATCTTCCAATAGCTTATCCTGGAGGGTGTGTGGGTTGGATCCTATCCAGACAATCTAGAGCACAAAGTAGGGGTGCACCCCGGGCGGGATGCCCATCTGCCACAGGACATGCACCTATGCATTCACGTTCACAATCACAGTCATGGTTTTGGGTTTTTTTCTTCTCACTGAGACTGAACCTCAGTATGTCATATTCTTCCTTGTTAACTGTGTACAGGCTTTCATTCATTAAATAGCAGATACATTTTTGATACTGTCACACAATAATTATCATAACCAGAAACACTGTAATTACTTCACAAATATAATGATACATACAGTTACTGTCAAATATTTGAACATGCAAAGTCACCTACGAAGGAGAGTAATAGTGCGTCGCATCACATGACCTGGCCACCTAATCGTGAGGTGAATTTTCATCACATGACCTGGCCACCTGCCCTAAACACGGTAGAAATAATTTTGACAACAGATTGAAAGAAAATCGTCCAATGAGTGCTTAGCATACGTGTGGGATCTCCTTCAGCACAGCTGGAAAAGCATCCCAGGAGACCAGCTTATGAAGCCGGCATAGAGAAGAAAGTCAGCCTGTAGCTCTGTAGCAACTGGGGTTAAGAGCCCATTGGGGTTCAAGGGCTCAGTGGTTGGATCACTCTGCCAACCACAGGATTTGAACCGGCAACCTCCTGAGTCTTAACCTACAGAGCTGTCCCCCACCAACAAATATATATATATTTTTTGTTTAATACTTGTTTGGTCTTTGTTCCATGCATAATTCCATAGATATTATTTTATTTATAATTTTGATGTCTTTATAATTATTGTAAAATGTACAGAATATTGCAAACAAACCTTTCTATGCTTGGATGTGTCCAAACTTTTGACAGGTACTGAAAACTGTATTTTTCCAGAGGGTAATTGGGATAGGTTTTGATATCACGATATAACACTCATCGCCCACCCTCAAGCCCCGCCTCTTCCGGTACTTTAACTAAGACATCACCTGCTGGCTGAATTATAAATTTGCTTCACATCCTGTTTCAGCAGCATCTGGTTTGCACAAACAGGAATCTTGTAAGGTGATCCCATGACATTAAATCACAGAAGCATATGCGAGTGTGAACGTAGCGTAAGAGTAAACTTAAATTATCCTACTTGTGTCTGACGTTAGAGACACCGGGTTCACAGACACAGGCGGCCAGAAAGTCGTCTGTGATTGGACGGTATAGTAACCAAAGTGTCTGCTGGAGCTGTTCCTTTGTATTGGTAAGAAATTCATTAAGCTGCAGATAAAAGTTGTCTTTTAGTTCCATTTGATATATCGCAATGTGTTTTTCAGTTTATTAAATTAATAGAAAATATGGGGATTTCAATTTCTTAAGATGTACACAAAGTAAATAACCAAATATTAAATATTAATGCATATTTTACAGTACGTCCTTTATTAAGGGATGCCCTGATGCATTACAATGACACTTCTAAGCAATGCAAGACGGATTTTTTCTTAAATATTTAATGAAAGCTCAACCTTCAAAACTGGAGACGGCAGTGCGTAACCGCGTACCTCTTAGCCCCGTCATCTTTGTAGTGCTCGCTACTTTGGCCGGAGTTTCTCTATTATGGATGCGTATTGCAATCTGATGCGCATCATTTTGTCCATTAATAGTTAATTCAGTTACAGAGTTTTGCTTCAAAGCTTATGAGAAGTTCTTAGTGCGCAATAGGCTTTTAGAATGCATTCGCATTTATCTAAAAACAAATAATAAAACAACACACACATACACACACACACACATATCTGAACATTTGAACAATTCAGCCAAACTGGCAATAATAATTGTGAGCTTTCTTGCATTAAAGCTGATCTGTTTTAGGAGATGAATAAACGCACATGAGACTGCCCTGTCAATGACTGCCCACTAGATGGCAGGTTTTGATTATGACTTGAGTATAGAAGTACCATAGGATTACGTTCACTCTGCTTTAAGGCTGTATACATTATACATAACATCATCACTTTTAATGTTACTGGTCCCTTTATTTGTGAGACAGTTCTGATACTGTTTTTTTTTTGTACTTTCCAACATATTCAAATTGAAAGAATCCAATACTGATGAAGGTGCTTTCTTACTAAGTAAGGTCCTGATTTGCATTTTATTGGATAATATTCACCAGAATCAATCTCTTCTTCTGTCTCTTTCTGTGCTCTGGACCTCGAGTCTCTATGTAGCTGCCAGAGAAAACGACACGTTCAGACAAGATGAGTGCCGCTGCTTTTAACAGCCCTTCAGCCTGTGTGTTCTAATATTCCCAAGCAAAGAAACTCCACATGAATCACATTGGTGACCTAGTGTGGCTGAATCAGTGAGTCCGGCGAGTCTGACACCGGACTGAACTTACAGCACAATCACTTCATACACACTAAAATTGCATAATGTTACTTATACTGGGAGTATTAATATACAGCACTGGACCAGATCTTAATGAACATCATTTGCAAACTGCAGAATCAGGCTGCAGCAGAGTGTCATTTTATGTCTGAAATACGCAAAATTACGTCGATTGTATGCATTACATGAGGAGGGATTTTCCTTCTGGCTGCTGAAAATGCCTGGAAGACATCAGAAGGTGAATAAAACTGACAATTTACTGCATTATTATCAGCATGTTGAGCACTGATCTGAGATGCCTGCAGATTCTGGGCAAATTGAAACCTGTTTTGACATTTTCACAGCAGCAAACGTGCTTTTGGGAGGCCGGACCACCCACACGCAGGACTGGGAGGAATGCTGTCTACATAGCTGCCAGGAGTCAATATCAACTCAACAGCACATAATAATAATGATAATAATAATTACATTAATAATAATTCGGTATTGTGGGGTACATCATGAGGATGGCAAGATGATCAAGGTTTTACAGAGAAGAACGTCAGAGGAACCCCCTCAACACAGATGCCGTCACCTTTAACATGCTGCAGGGTGAGTCAGCAATTTCCTGGCAGCCAAATCACATTCCACAAAATGCACAGTTGCTCGCATTAAGGAAATCTATAACCTGCCTTTGTAAGAGGCAGCTCACTGCCCAGCCACGAGGCAGAGTACAGGCTAAAGGAACTGGCCTTTAAGCCGGATTCCCAGGAGAAGCCTCATCAGTGTGCCCTTCATCTAAGTGCATAACCGCTGCAAAACACCCGTCCATATAAAAGGCTAAAAACTGTAGGGTTCATCATACCCAAGAATCAGCCGAACTGTAGGATGCTGTTTGCCATATCTGCACTTTAATAAGCACATTTGTGCGATTGTTGGTTTAACGCTTCAGGACTAAATTGAAGAGACATTCCACTATACACAAAGAGAATCAGGACACGTCCACAACTGTAACTTCGAAGGCATATTGTTTGACCTACATGTGATCTTGTTTGACATACATGTGAGCTGGTCACTGCCAACCTTCTTCACACTCAGTTCACATCCGGATTGCATGTTGCCTCGGTTCCAGGCTCAGCTTCCGCCTGCTGTCGTGAGGAAGAAGGCCCCAGCTTTGACGCTGGTCTAGATGAGGAAGGCCTTCCTTCATACGCCTGCTCAGCTTCACGTGGCTCAGGGGTCATTCGCTTTAGTTTAAGAGAAGAAAATGTGTTAAAATGCTAACTTCATGCAACTCCATGTGCCGTTTAGTCATCATTTGGGAAACATGTAATAACTCACGTATCTGTGCCAACTCACTGTATTTTCCAGTATGTGGCTATCAGCCCCTCTGTCCCCAGCACTGCCACCTGTTTTGTGGTAGCCCTGGCTGGGGACCCTGTTCCTGCTACACTGTTGGCGCTGCCCCCAACGTTTCAGCCGCTCCTGACCTTCCTGCGAGCGGGCTGTAGGGTTTATCTGAGCGGGGGGAATCTGGGCCGGGAGGTCCCATGTGCCCACAAACGTCCACCTGTCCCCCCTCTGAAAAACAGAGAGACAAAAACGATCACGTTTTTTTTGTTTAGCTGCCTCCTACAGGGGGGTCATGGAATGGCCGCCAACCTTTGCTTTCATCCCTGGGAGCAGATGTCCTTTGTCGGTTGCAATAAATATTGTGTGACCATCCATGGCTCTCGGTCTCTGAAGTTCGACATCAAACATGAGGGTGCAAAGTTATTAAATGTAAATGTCACTGGAAAGATTTGTAACAAAGCATTGTGCACAATACCTCTTCTGAAGCCTTTGGCAGTGTCCAGTTTTGGAGTCTTTGCGGCTTGAAAGCATTTTCATACTAAAAAGAAAGACCTAAATTAATTAATTAGCTGGCTTTGTGAATTTTAAAAAATATAATGACGTATACATAGATAAAAGAATTATGTTCGAAATCTTTTGAATACCTGATTTGCAGAAAAGCTAGACGCCATGCTTCGCTGTGTTGTCGACACTGGTATCATAGCAACCGAGGGACGCGTTTCCTTTAAGCCGGAATGCTCAACCTGCAGGGGGGAGGCGGGGGCGGCTAATTCAGGGGCAAATTATTAAAAAGAGTAATGTCATTTGGACGGCTGCTGGACACCTGAACAGAGAAAAACCTAAATTCGCAACTTCTCACCACCGCATTAATATGTCCGTTCACACATAGTTAATCCACTCACGCATCACATTTTGATGAAAAGTGTAGCTTGTTTGTAGGCGGCAGGGCGGCTCAAAGGGGGGGTCGAATCCCGCCTCCGCTGTGTGTGCATGTGTGTGTGTATGAATGTGTATGTGTGCTGCTTGCGTGGGTTTCCACCCGCAAAATGCGAACTGGCGTCTTTAAATTGATTATGGAAAGTTTGTGCGCCTTGGTACAGACTGACATCCCATCCAGGGCTGCCCCCTGCTTCGTGGCCTATGCTGACTGGGATTGGCTGCAGCCTCAAAGTGACCCATTACAGGTTATGGAGGACGGCCAAATATTTTACCCATCTGAAACAATCGGAAATGCCTTATATAACCATTTTTGTTGACGCAGTATTCTTACTGCTTTCATATTTGAATTAATTAAATATTTACAGTAAGCTATGCTTGTGTTCGATGTCTACTCTGCATCTTTAAATGTATGCCCCTGTATAAAGAATGCATAAAGAACTGTGAGCATTTTGGCACCAAATTAGAGATATAAGTAATAATGTTAACAACAACGTTATTTGGCTGGCCGGTTATTGAAAATATATCGATGAAATTATTTAATAATTCATACAAGTGTGGTCTACCGTCAACCTCCCACCAATGTTCTTCTGGTACTTCGCATTGCGTAGGCGGGCGGCGCTGTTGCAAATACTTCAGACTCCGTACGACAGGGGGCGCACTTCCTAAATCAGGATCTTAATCCGGAATACGATGATTTGAAGAAGAACAAAATGGCGGAAGTAGCATGTTTGAGTCCATTGTTTGTAGTTTCTTGAGTTTCCTGCCTGCTTTTTCTGTTATGTATTAATGAAAATAATTGAATGATAAGTGTGATTTTCGAAAATACTGGAGAGAACACCATAATGCAGTTTTTTCCTTTAGATCATTGCTAGATGCACCCATCGGTGTCAAATACGTAAACATTTTACACTTTAATCGGAAACGAGGACATGGAAGTAAAGCTGAAGCACGCCAGCAGCCCGGCCATGAAAGCACCGAATGAAGCTGAGTCGGACTGCAGCGCAGACATGAAGACGCATTTTCGTGTTTGTCGGTTCATCATGGAAACAGGTACAGGACCAGCTCCGATCGGCTGTTCAGATGCTTCCCGAGGGGCGGGACCAGGCCTCATTTTCTCGTGTCCTTTTTGCATGTAGGTGTAAAGCTGGGAATGCGCTCCATCCCCGTGGCTACAGCCTGCGCTTTGTACCACCGGTTCTACCAGTCCGCCAGTCTCCAGGTGTACGAGCCATACTTAGTGGCCATGTCTGCCATCTACCTGGCTGGCAAAGTGGAAGAGCAGCACCTCAGGACGAGGGACATTATCAACGTGTGTCACAGGTAGCTTTGGGTTGGTCGGGATTGTGTAGGGCAGGGTTCCCCAGTTTCGGACCTGGATGGCCAGAACCTAACACAGTTTGCAGATTTCCCTTCTCAGATACTTCTAATTTAGCTAAATACCAGGTTTAGTAGGTGTGACTGAGCAGAGAAATCTTCACCCTCCAGGACTGCAATTGGGGACTTACGGTGTAGTATAAGATCTGTTTGTTGCACATCTGTTTGCTAATAGTATTTTTATTCTTCCTAGTTTTCTGCTCTGCACTGCTTGGTTATCTTTCACCCATTGCTTTTCCTTCTTCCCAGGTACCTCCATGCAGGTAGTGAGCCCCTAGACCTGGACAGTGAATTCTGGGAGCTCAGAGACAGTGTGGTCCAGTGTGAATTACTCATCCTCCGGCAGCTGAATTTCCAGGTCTCCTTCCATCACCCGCACAAGGTGCGTAGTGGTTTGCTCCCCCTGAGGTTCCACCTTCCCATCGCCCATTCTTAGAGCACGCCTAGCCTTCGAGACTGCAGCTCTTGCAGTGACTTCTCTCGGGGAGTGTGGCATGTTTGCGTGGGTCTTCATGGTCGACGACGTGACTTGGTGCAGCCATACGGAGGCTAAAAGTAAAAGACTACAAATGCAGTTCAGTGAAAAATGAGCTATCCAGTCCAGGATCGCCATTTTTGGCCCCGGAGATCAACAATGAAGTTATCAGTGATATATTGCTGCCATTTATTAGGTTGCTAGGATAATGGCCCTCACTAATGGTCACCCATTCATCCATGCATGTTTTTATTTCATCCACACGGTGCCCTCAGACACTAACTGAATCTTGTGAAGTTGTATTTGTCATTCAGTGTTGGCCTGTGTCTGGTTTTCTGCAGTATCTCCTGCACTACCTCCTCTCTGTGAAGGGAATTATGAACAGGCATGCCTGGTCCCGGACCCCCATCTCAGAGACGGCCTGGGCCCTTCTAAAGGACAGCTACCATGGGCCCCTGTGTGTGCGTCACCCACCCCAGCACCTGGCGCTCGCGGTTCTATACCTTTCCCTGCAAAGCTATGGTGTGGAACTTCCTGTGGGCGCTGTGGAGTGGTGGCAGGTTAGTATGCACGCTACCATGCCTTCTGCAGTCCCTCATGGCTATCCTCTGTTATTTTCTGGATTCTCCCACCAGCCTTGCTGATTGTCATTCATTCTAATTTGCCACACAGTACTTGAGGGGAAATTCTGCATTTCCCTGTATAACTGCAGTAAATAAGTGTTTAAAGTGGTTAATGTAATTTTAGGGGTCTGATTTCCCCAAGGGGTTAACACTTAACACTTTGCAGCCATATGTAGATTGAGTGAGCTTCTTAATGACACAATTAGTAATTGTCATTGGTTCTATGCTGGGACGTAGGTTCCTGCATCGGAGACTTTATTTGTAAAGGATTTTCCAGCCGACACAGGGTGAGATTGGCATGCTGACCACGCATATGATTAGAGTCCCGGAGTCTCCTGAGGACCCCAGGAAGGCAGGGCCTTACTTTCCATATGCTTATGTGCTGGTGCTTTACCAGGATCTCACAGACTCGCTTGCGAGTGATTCTGCCACACCCACACTGGTTCTTTTGGGGTTCTGCCATTCATGGTCCAGCCTTGATTTTGTCTGGGGTTCGTCATATTCTTTAGTTGTTTCACCACCATGCCCCCTTCTGTCTTTCTCAGCTGATCAGTTGAATAAAACTTTGTTCTGTATCGATTTATTTACTGTTCCCACAGGTTTTCTGTGAAGAAATCACAAAAGCAGAAATAGAGTCCATCATTACTGATGTCCTTCAGCTGTATGATATGGAGGCCAAATGTACATGATCATGCTACACCTTTAAGGTAGAATTTCTGACCTAGAACTTGCTCTACCCTGACTGTCCTCTGCCTTTCTAGCCTAGAACTCGCTCTGCCCTGACTGTCCTCTGCCTTTCTAGCCTAGAACTTGCTCTGCCCTGACTGTCCTCTGCCTTTCTAGCCTAGAACTC
>JABFEB020000124.1:23846354-23871843 GCA_019775895.2 Stomatorhinus ivindoensis
CCATTACTCTGTTCTTCAATTAGCCCCCCCCACCACACTTCTGCAGGGCCGCTTCTAATGCTGGGCTGCATGAATTATGGAGATGTAGCACATACCACAGGACTCTGTATCATCAATAAAATATCAACGTAGTCCTCAGTGGGCGGGAGAGTGAAGACGGCATTTCTGCGTGGGCAGGGTGCTGGAGGAAGAGAACGCGTCGGCATGGAGGGGGAATGGGGTGGGAGAGGGTGCTCTGGCTGCACCTGTCTTCTGTCTGCTCGTCCCTTTCCCAGGTTCTGTCCTCCTGGGCCCAAACTGCCTCTCTGCTTCTCTACCCATCCCTGCCTCATTTTTAAGCCACTTTCACCCATCGCCTCCCCTCCTCTGCCTTCACCCGGGCCGACAGCCGACATGCATAAGCTTTTCTCCTTGCGCTCCGCCTCGTCAGAGTCCCCAGTTCGCACAGGAAACGGAGAGCGTTTAATGTGAAGAGACAAGGATCCTCTGGCTGCTGATTTGACGTAAACCACTTCCAGGACTATGAGGGGGCCTTTTAAGACAGACGGTGAGACAGGCTGCACTGAGGAAGACCTCTGGAGTGGAATGTGAGCGCTTCCTGCAGAGAGGCCCGGCCCCTCCTGTACGCAGTGTGTCCCGAGCTGCCCGGGGTGTCCTCTGTGCCTGTGAAACCACATGCTATGGCTGCCAGGTGTTTGCTTCCTGTCAAAGGCTCAGAATCCTAGTTAACCCTCTGAACTGGCTAAGACCGGCATTCGGCAGCTCTCTACAGCCAAGAATCATATAGGAATCATTCAATCATAACAGCTAAAATACTACAATGCTTTATAATGGCTATCACCCATACAGAATTTGAGGATTGCAGATGTATAAAGTCATAAACATCATGATCTGTGTAATCCACCCAATAAGGAGGCTTAACTTCTTAATTAATTAGAAATGTGCATGGTTGAGTCTTTTCACTGGTTAATTGGGCATTCTCCCTAAGGATTTCCCTGCATGTGTTTTGGGTTAAGTGTGGGTGTTTCCGTAATGGATCTGCAGCGCACTTAAGGGCCCTCGAGGAGATTAAAGTTCCTCCTAAATGCCTGTGCATTAGACAGTCTGCATAAGAGACACACGGTACAAGTAGTGTATGTGCTCTGGTTGCATGTGAGCTTGGTCTGGAAGCCTGATATTGGTATCAAACTGCATTTATGAGTTAGTGTTCCTGTAATTACAGACTGGCTCAGCCATCCCAGCACACATGCGTCGTGGATTATCGAGGAATAAAAAGTTCAGACTTTCCGTCCTGCCGTTCGGGTTTCGTATTTCTCGATAATTGCGTCAAAGTGTTCCGGCAGCGCCCGTGTACTCCAGCTCAGGACAACTGTGGGTTAATATAGCTCTATAGGTATAGTAGGCAGGATGAGTGCAGGATGAGTGCGAAAATAACAGCAGATGCCAATCAGATATGGGAGCTGTCTCTGCCATATTGTACCATAAATAAAAGATTTTTACAATATGTATCTGCCATTTTGGCTCGATGCCACAGAGGGTCTTGTGACCAAGGCACCTGCAGAATCGTGGTTTTTGCTGCTTGCTTTGGCTTCATGTGTAGTTTCACGTTAACCTGGCTGGCTTCCTTGTGCAATACAAGGACATTCAGTTCAGGGGAGCTGCTGACCCTAAGATGGCCTTTCGTGTCTGTGCATGTGTGTTTGTGTGCCATACAAGGTGTCCCATGCCTTATGGCTTACACTTCACCATGACCCCGGTGGGTTGGTCATTTACCACAGAACAGCAACCATTTCCCAGGTACTGCATGTTAACGCTCTGGTGTCCTAGGGATGGTTGGGGAGGTGGTCTTTGTTGGATCTCAATGGTCTTGTGAAAAAAGGGGAAAACATTAATTTCTCCTCAGTAATTTTCTCTTGGGATCAATACAATATATCTTAATCTTATTCTGCATTATTTTTATTGTTATTGTAGAAACAGTACATTACATTATTTTTTATAAATAAACTTAAATGTGACCTTATAGTTTGAAAACATAATATAGGATTACAAGTATATAGTAGAAAACTGATTTATGTTACAATTATATGTCATAGCATTAGTTTTAGCAACTTGGCACCATTTTTTAAATAGAGTACTGTTTAGTATTACTATAATGTATCAGCACCAAAACATTTTCTCAGGTGATTAAAAGAACATTTTGTTCTATAAAATTGTAGGGAATTTTTGTGCTATTTCAGGCAGTCAGAAAAGTTTTAAATGAAAGCTCAGGGCCAAGAAGCCAGTGACTCGAGGAAGAAAGTGTGTGTGTGTGTGTGTTTATATATGGATATATAATTACCCATTGCAAAAAATTTTTGAGCAGTGCAATATATTATAAGAACAGTGACTTGCGTACGTTTAAAAGGCGGTGCAGCTCGCCATTTCTTAATTTGTAATTGCATTGTAATGTAATTTTTTTGTAGTTCAATAATGTGTATATATACTGATTTCATGGCAAATAAAATCTTTTGGAATGTCATCAGGCACATTGCCGCGAAACGTGCCTGTCACAGTAGCTAGTTCTAAATTATTGCCTTGGCCCTTACCACAACAGTTTCGGTCATTGACACTATATATTTCAATTTTTAACGATAAAATGTAAGAAGCGGATACGGTTGGAGCGTTGTGTTTAGACATTACAGCAACTTCCCATATTCGCTTAATTTTCTGTATCGTACAAGCTTCTCGGCCTCAATTATAGAGAGAGGCACAAGTTCAGAGGATATTCGAATTTGATCAGTAGCATGAGATTCAACATGGCAGCCACTCTTATTAATAGTGCTATAAATGCCGTTTTAAATCACTGCCCCTGTTTCTGGATATTTAGAAGTAGGAGCAGATGACCGACACATATCTAAACTAAGAGCCGGAGCTGTCCTTTTTCCTACATGGGCATTTTCATATTTTACATAACCTTTTTTCAAGGAATCAGCCGCTCCATCGGCGAGGCTGCTGTCCATCCCGCTAAAACGCCTCTCTCCTCCCGACGCGCAGAGCCCCTACGCCGCGGCGTGTACGCTGACGTGCGGTGTAGTCAGGGGGAGGGAGGGATCACAGCGATGTAGAGGAGGTATGAGTGAGAAGTGCCACCTTTTCCCCTCCTACCCCATAGGCACCCTGGAGCCTGCTCGGATGCTGCTACTAATGTGAGGCGCACAGCGCAAAGCAGGGCACGCATATCCCACGTTTCCCATCACCTCCCGCTGCCGCGCTGCTTTCCCGTTTATTCCAGGAGCAACAGCACCAATAAAATCAAACCAAACCGTGCAGACCTCTCGAATTACCTGTTTATTTATTGGTCTAGTCATTTTAATCCCGTGGCTCCATCGCCCATTTTTCCTCTGCATGTAAGCTCAGTTGAACTAGGCAACAACAGCACTATTTGAGGATCTGAATTTTTATTATTAATAAAGAACAGGCTGATTAACAAGGGAAAAAACCCACCGAAGATCTCTGGCTGGCAACTTACCTTTTTCGGTATTGATGCGACTGAATTAATTTTTTTTGTTGCAGAAGAAAAATACTGGACTTTCCACTTCTTTTCCTGCAACCCCCGTTGACGTCCTTGGGACATGGCCTGGTGAGTCAATGTATTTAACATTTACAGCAACATCTACAATGCCGATGTTTATTTTTATACATTCAGGTCGATGCTTATTTATTTGGATTATATGTGTTTTGTATTCATTTGTTTTACGGTAGGGAAAATGTTTTAAAAATATATCCGCTACATTAATTTTTTTTCCTCGGGATTAGTGTTTGCACCCGATCACCTATCGCTACTGCATTGATGCAGAACTGAAGAATGTTAATATTGGTCTTAATATTTATTTTTAATAGCGACAAAGATAAGTTACCCTTAAAGGAACGTATGAATAACATTTTAAATGTCCTTTCATTCGCGGTCGTGATTTTAATCCTGACTGAGGAGTGGGGGTGTTCTCTCTGATGTTATTTATTAATTAGTTATTTACCGTATGATCCCATAATACCCAAACTATTTGGCATTCTGTCGTTTGTATGTTCATCTCTGCCGTAACCCTATTTTTTCTTATGATTGTCTTTGGATGTATTCAGATGCTCATAACTTGAATATTTTAAATTGTCATTTAATCAGTGACGAATGGGAGTCACAGTGTCGACATTTAAACGTCGTGTGAGGCTGGCATGTTTGACTGGAGGGGTGTGCTGATGCACTGAGGATCCAGAGGCAGCTTACACCGGTACCCACACCGGTAACCTTGCGAGGGGGCATTGCGCTTGCTGGAGCTTCTTCGAGTTGCGCACAGCCTGCACAGTCCACCGCGTCTCTTCCTCTCATCCTCTCACCTTATAATTAATTTTGCAAAGCACACGAATAAGCGATTTATAAAAGACCATGTCCTCTACTCCTCTGCAATCGCTACGGTAAGGGTGGTTAAGGAGAAATCGATTCGAAAGGTGACCAAATCCTTTCTGAAGGTGACCAGTAAAGGTCATTTTATTTTAGAACGTCTTTCTAGGCGTAAGAATCGGGAGCATTGATTGCGAGTGTTTGGCAGGTGCGTCTGCGGAGACGTCGCATTTCTCTCTATCCCTTCCTATGCGTTGATAAATTAAGCTCGTAAGCCGCAATGTAATATTTTGCGGAGCGCTCGCGATGACTTTTTTTCCTCCGACTGCAAGGTGGAGGGAGGGCTGTCTTGCTTTCGCATGCCGGGCTTCGCCTCCGTGCTGTCGGGACATGCAGTGGATTGGCCCTTACAGCTGATCTTCAGCGGAGACCTTTGCTGCTACTGGTTCACGGCACGTTTGGGGAGGTAGGGGTGGTCTTAGAGGGCTCCATCACATAGATTGACGTGTCAAGGATGTTCCGTTGTTCAGCAATGACAAAAAAACATGAGATGAAATGAAAATGCTTAGTGAACTGGGTGCTCAGAGATGTGATCTGGCAAAGCGTCCCGTTTAAATATGAGATATTTTGTATGCGTGCTTGCCGAGTAGATATACCTGCCTGCTCTATTCCTCTACCTGTATGAATCTTCTACAGTATTTATTACAAAACATTAATATGTAACTAACCTCCAGTTTTCAGTGTTCGCGGAACGGCAGGTGAGTTATTTGCTCATGACAGTTACATAGTTATTTGCTCAACACGCTATGCGTACGCAGCCAGGTCCCCTCAGATCGCAATTATACTGTTGTACCAGCAGATATAATGGACTTTAGCTTCTGAGGGCAGCAGATATATTTGATATAAACTAGACGTCGGTGCATAAGAGAATAATTTGGCGCTTTTGCGCAACAGGACAATCCCCGCCGCTCAGCGTAGTCTTATTTAGATCGGTCATCCATCACAGATGGACGTTTTCACGCTGACCTCAAATATTACTTGCCGTTATTGGAAAGTATACCAGTTATTACCGCAGTATAGTTATAGGTGAAATGTGAAACAACTTTTGTTTTACTACAATATTTTTTTCATACAAAATCTGCAGGGATAGAAGTCAATTTATCGCGGTCTCGACGTGGTTTCAGTTTGCCATTGCTGAATTAACAGATGATTTACAGCATTGCGTTTTGCTGTATATATTATAAAACGTACCTTCTAAAAACGTATTATTTGACCATGTAAAGCGGCACGTATCGGGTCATATGTGTCATATGTATGATTATGCACTTTGCATTAGCTTTAAAAGCGTTTAAATGAACAATTTCGATATTTACTTAGTAAAATGTTGGTTTTGAATATAATGCGTCCCACTTACACTGGTGGCCCAGTTTAGAGCCGAGGTAACCAGCTAAACACCTGTCTGGATTACAGATTTCACTTCACGTAATATTTATTAATTCATTTCATAAGTGGAATAGAAAATGGGCGGATGTCTGGATATTTCAGCAGTATTTTATTTTTATTTTATGTATAAAGATTAAAACGACGGGATGGAGTTGCAAAATGTTATCATTCTGTCTTAGTAGGGATGGTGTGTAATAGCTCGGGCAAGCCAAGCCTTCAGAGTGAGAGGGCGTTCGGGGTCATTATAATGTAAATCAGCTAATTAAAACGCATCCAGTAAATGCGCAGTAATTACGTGCTATGCACTCATGTTTGTGTGCAGAATTTACTATTGTGTTATTTAACTTAACAATACCAGCAAAAACAGTCAGGACCCGCGAAAAACAGATTTTGGCTTAATGCTGTCCCAGAAGTGTCCTACGGCAATGCAGCCTTGCTCACAGAGATGTGCCTTAATGAATATGAGAGAGAGAGAGAGAGAGAGACAGAGAGAGAAGGCTGAAATAGGACAAATTAGCAGCATTAGCTTATTATGGGTATCACACAAAATGGTTACTAGTACTAGTATAATTAGTAACTATTAGCTGAATTAACCTCTCTGTTAATGTTGCTTTGGTGGTCTGTTCAGCTTTTGCTATCCAATCAATCACAACAGCCGACAGCAAAGGCACAAATTCACTGTCTAAACTGCCTCTACTCTGTCTTCCTGCAGTGGAAGTTTCTCGAACTTCACTTCTTCTCAGAGTTTGATTGATGGGTGAAAGCATGATTCCTTAGGTGCTCAGGATAGCTGATATTTTAGGGCAACATTGTTTGATTTCTGCATGGTTTAAACATGGTCATATAGGGAGGCATTGTGTGAATAACCTCAAGTGAAAGACATTTGATCAAAATATAATCATAGTCATGTTTAAAATTCTTTGGTTCTTTAGAAAACAACCCGAAATATGTTTCAAGAGGCAGTTATATTTGTATAAATTACACACATTTTTGTATATTAAAATTGAAAAGGGTTTCAAACACAGTACACAACTAAGGATCGTGTGAAATGAAACGCTTCCATGTTTTTTCTTGCTTACTTGTGTTTCAGTTAAGATTTAATAAAAATTCACACTTTAGGTAACATGATACAGGTGTGAAGTGAAAAAAAATTGTCATTGTTGACACACCACAGCAAAATGCATCCTCTGCATTTAGCCCATATGTGACATATCAGTGGGCAGCTATTATTTAGCACCTGGGGAGCAGTGTGTGGGGGCAGTTCTTTGCTTAAGGTACCTCAGTGCCCAAAGTACTATACCTTGCTGGTCAGGGATTTGAACCAACAACCTTTCAATGACAAGCACACTTCCCTAACCATCAGGATACTCCATTTTTGCTTTGGGTCACAGACAGCCATCCTACATGCATTCATACGCATTAAATCGCATTGTATTTCGTAACGCTCGCTGAATGGAAAGTGACTCCTGGGTGTGTTTTCTTGCACCCGTCCCTGTCGTCTTGAGGGTCTCAGCATCAGTTCGGTTTAGCCCTACCAGTTCTTTACATCCCATCGAATCCCCCATGTTCCCAGTCACCAACTGCAACCGCGCTGCTTTTTCATTTACTTCAAGAGCCACAGCACCAATATAATCAAACCAAACCGTGCAGACCTCTCGAATTACCTATTTATTTACTGGTCCGGTGGTATTAATTCTGTGACTCCATCTGAATTAGTATCATATTTAGTAATGCTCACATCGGGCTTCTCATTGAGAAGCATAACCTAACGTGAAATGTTTCAGATGTACAGGATTTTATTTCTCTTTCGTGACACAGTTCAGGCAATTTCTGGCAATAAGAATCTTCCTGCTCTGAGCTGGGGTTCCAGTTTTTTTTCCATAACTGTGCAAATCAAGCTCCTGTCTCTACTGTGATGGTGCACGTGCTGCTTTTCTCTAATCGTAGTTGCTTGAACATGTCCTGCTCTGAGCCCGTGTGATGTAAAATATCAAGCAAACATCAGGGCTGTATCTCCTTGCATCTATCAGACAGATTCCAGCACAAGGTGACACAACCATATCGGCTGTTGTTTCCGGAAGAAACCCCCCCCCCATGTTTTAGGTAATATGGCAGTGCTGTTTAGAGTGATGAGGGACTCTGGTGAGTGCGGGCTTCGGAATATGATTCGGATTACTGGTCCATATCGGAAGTGCTGGCCGAACAGGAACTACAAATGGAGAACACCGACCAGGAGCCGCATGCCTACGCTTCATTATTTTTTTATTATGAATTCTTTTTTTGGAGGGAAATAATTTAATTCGTTGTGTTCGTTTCATTTCACTGCCTCAGAAAGCCTCATTTCCATGGGAAAGGGTCTATGACTGTAGCCAGGCAGCTGACAGCCTAGCAGGCCAGTTTGGGGTGATTACATAACTTGTACTCGGTGTGGCTGAAATGCGGAGCTGGTGTAGACCTGCCTCGCAATGTCACGGCAGGTGCTCTGCCCACAGAACTCTCACGAGGTATTCTCAGATCTCCCGCACCCTGTCTCGTTTTTAAAGGCTATTTGCTGTCTAATTTACTGTCGGAACATTCTGCCTATGGTTGATGTGGGTGCGCGCCCCCCTGCATGCTCTGTCAGCTGTGGGGGTCGGTTTATCCTCAGCATATAAAACGCCATTGGCCGCCGCTCTTCAGGCATCACCATGTCCTATTACAAATGCAGGCGGATGTATTCATATGTAAGACAGTGAGCGTGAATCCCGATGGCCGTTTATTATCGGACAGCGTGGACGTCCAGCCATTCTACCACCTCGGCCTCATCTAGCATTCAGCCGTCATCAGCCGTAGATGATTTTTTTGGACACAAACCCCTTTGCTCGGAAAAGACCCATTAATAGTAAATCTTTAAGCCATATGTTTGAGGTCTTTAAGTAAATCTTTAAGCCATGGGAAAATTACCCTTAGTCATGAACAGAACATAATTTGAAAGGTAAATCCACAAATATCAATATCTAAATATGTTGCTACTTATAATCACCATGGAAAGATCTACAAAGAGATTCTTTTTCTAGTCCTATTATTTCACATACAGGTACTGAAGATTGGCAGTGTGAACATGTTCTGCTATCCTTACAATTCCAGTGCAGATGCAAGCATACACATCTCGCCTCGGCCTAAGAAGGTGAGAACCAAAGGGCAAGTGTGCAGGGAACTCTTCTCGATGCCGAGAATCATGTGACGAAGAGCCAGATGATTTTCATGTCGTTTTGGGGTAAAACTCCCCTTCAGAAATCTAGGCGCCTGACATGTTTGCATTATCGGAATAGCTGATGTGCTGTAATTAGTCACAGTTAGTTCCCGTTTGTCATATTCCTCCAGGTTGCAGTCGTGGCATGTTACTGGTAATTTTCAGGGATACCCCATCCTTACCGGTCAGGAAAGCCCATTCTCCGATCGAGATGCTGTCGTTGTTTTTCATGCAGCTGGTTACTACTAAACAAATAATATGAAAAAGTATTTTTTCTTTTCCTTTGACTGGTGATGTCTCTGTATATAAAGTTCATCGCTATGTAATGTGATATTTGTTGGGCAGAGAGAGCTTCTCTTCCCACCAACAGGTGATGCTTCTGTTTTGATTTGTATCAGAAATTTGTACGGAAATGCACAGGACTAGCTCACCTTCACTTTATAAGATTATGTTTTTGAATTAAATTGTGTTTTTAAATGTGACATATGTAAAACATTAATATGAAATCCTCTGCATTTTTCTGAGTTCAATATCGACACCCATGACATGACTGTATGAAGAAGCAGGCTGCTACGCATGAGTCATACCTGGAAATTGAAATGAAAATGAAAATAAAATGGTCATTTTATTGCTTGCCAGACTCACTGGGGTGGGGGGGATGTGGTATGGAGTCCTAAAACAGTGACCATTTCTAAAACCAGAAAAATTTTCAGAAAAATTGCAATATAGGTAAATTATATGTATATACTGGAATTTATCTGCGACATTACATTAAAAATGAAGTTGTTGGAGAGTGTGATTAAAACACATATGATATGCTATGACATAGTGGCAAATTCATAGTGTGTTGTCAGAAAAAGTATACACACACACACACTGAAATGGTTCATTATTTATGGAGCTTCTTCTGGATTTACTAAATGTAAAGTGGTTTTGGAGTCATTAACTAGCTGGTATACATCTATTTCTCCTGTATGCCGGGGGAAAATATCAGGGCATAACGTGCATTCAAATTGGCCGCCCCGACAGCCAGCGTGGGCTTCATGAGTACTGCTTAAGGATGGAGAGAAAGTGGGTCCCCTGCAACGCGGGCTGCGTGGACGTGCGGCAGGTCTCCACATCAGCACTGAGCTTGTTCTGAAAGCTTATTGTGGAGGTTGTGAGGGAACCAGCTCGGCCCCATAGACTGGTTACGTAAGGCCTGCCACCATTTACATAACGTCATGAGTCCTCTCATCCTCCCTGTCTGCTGTAGCGTCACGTCCGCGTGGAGTCACGTGATCATCCTGCAGCCGAACTGGGAGGGGACGCCGGTTAGCCACTGCCAAGACACACGTTAAGGATTCACTCCCCGTCCCGTGTAAGGGGGCTTTTTTTTTGGGAAACCGAATGATTATTTGCAGATCCAGCGTGGTAATAACGCTGAAACAGGGCAGGAATCCGTATAAGTTTCAATGCAGCCTCCACTTTGCTTGCAGTCCTCTGCTTGTGCAGCTGCTCATGTTGCGCAGAAATGGAGATAATCAGCACTTTCGTTTAGGGCTGTCTTTGGATGATTATTTTTATTCAGAAGTGGATTTTGTTGCCCTGATCTCATGCCCAGCTGATACTGCGCTCTGGCATTACATCGTAGTTTGTCACAGTCAGTTTGGTAAAGCACAATATAAATATTATAAATAGCAATAAATATCTGTAATAGATAAAATAATAGATTCATCTGTTGACATTTTTCTGACTTATGACATTTTCCATATCCCCTTTTCCTTGACACCAGCAATGGAGAGAGTGGTGGCTTTGAGCTGATTGGTTGTTTGCAGCCACATGACTTTATCAATGCCTGCTTCTGCTTCCCTGTAACCAGCACTGTGCAGCACTTATAACCTCCGCCTGACCACTGCAGTCATGCTCAGAATGCATGGTGCGCATGAGTCACAGTGACAGACAAGTGTGGAGGCACAGCTTAGAGTGAGTCGCTGTTAGAATAATTCCGCTTGCTGTGATGGGGATTCACAGAACGGCATCAGTCACTAATGCATGAAAGTAGGGACCGTAAGTTTAGTCCCAAGCTGTGTGACTTGTACTGTTACCCTGTATCATTAATGCCCTAAATCAGAAGTGTGTAAGAGTCTCTGTAGGGGGATTTGCTCAGAAATGCTCATAAATGTTACATTTCAGCAGTAATGACTAACTTTTATCCAGCAAATAAAAAGGCGGGCAAAGAAATGTTAAACGAAAGAATAAAATTAATGACAAAGTAAGTGATTTCCAAATAAGGAAACTGTGCTATACTGTACTATAATGGGCTAAACACTCACGGTCCAAACGGTAAGTAATTGTTTGTGGAATTGTTTCAAGCAGCTTGAATTCATGCTGGTATCTGCTGTTTACAGATATATCCAGTCAGGGGACTTCAGTTGGACATTTCTGGAATACTGAAAGCCTCTTTTAAATCATCCATTAAGCATTCATCCTAAGTAACTGACTAATAAACCCCCATGGACTGATTTGATCACTTTCCATACAGCTTACTGTGAATAAAAATTAATTACATTTATCTTTCGTTTAAAAATAAATGGGTATTTTCTTGTTTTATGGCTAACTGTGTGATGTGCTTTGATAAGTAAATGTAAACAGCATGAACTCATTTGCCCAGTATCAATTTGAACTTATTGAACAGGAAACGGTAGGTCCACGACTGGCCTGGATCATGTGCCCATGTAACCATGTGATCACCAACACCTAAGCTGTTCTTGAACTGCGGTAAAACCAAAACCTACTTTAAATTGTCGATTGACTGCTGTTATTAAATTCCTAACCTCAGGAGCTTGCTAGTACCAATCATTTTAGTGATACTTGTTATGTTGATTTATATCAAGGCAAATATCAGTTACTACAATGTGCTGGTAGCTCTTGGTTTTACTCAATGTTTTGGATAACACATTACATTAACTGCACCTTCATAATGCCTTCATTATGCATTCATAGAACATTCAGTGCACCTTCATAATGCATTCAAAAATGCATTCATTACCAGCATGTAAGTATACCTTAACAGCTTTAATATACATTAATAACATTAAATCACATTAAAATTTTAAAATGTTTGTTATTAATGTATATTAAAGTTTATTAACATGTTATTAATGTTAAAGTTGTTAAGGTAAATGAGGATGTTAATTTACTTATGCTGCTGTACTTATGAATGTACTCATGGGAGTTTTACTTACAGAATATTGTTCTGATTGTAGATTGAAAAGTTTGATTGTAGAGGAGATGGGTCCAAGCAACTATAGGAGGTTGGGCCAAGACATGTGATTGGAGGGTCCAGCCTGCTTTAATTGCTTGGACCCACCACTTCTACAATTTGATTGGTGAGCTCTCTGAACCAATTTTTTACTCCAGTGAGCTTTGAATGCACCGTGAAGGTACAATGAAAGTTCCACGAACGTATTATGAAGGTATTATGAGAGTGCATTTAGTGTAAAGCATTACCGAGTTTTGTCCACTCTGAGAGTCTCATAAACCTTCCCTAGCCTTCAGAAATATCTTTTGCACACACTTGGGTGGACAGTTCAGTGTGAAGGTATCCCAAGAGCTGCGACCCAAGTGACCCTAAATGTTACCTGCAGTGTCATCTTGCAGATTTACAATGGTCCCTTGTTGATTAGTGATTAACTCAAAGCTTTTTTTCGGAGTATTTTAATTAATGCAATATAATGTTATATGTTATATATAATATAATCCAGTTCATCAAAAATGATGCCCTTCCTATCTGTATGATGTGGGTAGGGGTGTGGACCAGAAGTGTGCGCTCAAAGTCAAATGTAAACAGGATTTTTGCTGAAGTATGATATGTAGCCATGGCAACTGGAAAATAAACCTGGATGGTGGCTTCAGTTTTGGATAAAGGAGACCATTCAAAGTGTTTAGTTAGAGTGCTTTTGGGGTAGGTGTAGTCCACAACTTAAGGGTGTAGTATCAAAAAAGAACATGAAGCTGGTGAATGCCTAATATTCACCTCTCTGAATGGTGGTCGACTTGTGAACTGAGCTCAGATTTTGACATGTTATTGAGATTCCTGTGTTTAAAAGCAAATAACCAACTCTGCCTCCTATTTGCTGCTCTATGGCCTAGATGTAGTAATTTTATTAACAATAGCAGGGTTTCGTATGTAAAAGTACATTCAGGCCATTAAATTTATATCAGTTCACTTTGTTTTATTTGTGTTCTTTTTTTACTTGCTGCAAGGAAGAACAAATGTGACAAATATTTTTAATAACATTTCACAATGAAGTGTATTATGATATTATTTATTATGAAGCATTCATCCCTTAAACACTAAGATATTTTAGGAGAACGTGAAATGAAACATAGTAGCTTATAAATTATAGGCATCAGATCACAAGTACCAAGTCTCATGTGTAAGTTGGTTGGATAGATAAAGAAATAAAATCCTTTTTTTGTTATAGCTTTTCACAGACATTTCTGTTGCAGAAGTCATATTTATCAAGTGCCGTCCTGGAATGTCGGGACATAAAACTCCTTAAATTCAGGAACATTCTCCCGTGACTATCAGAGATTGTGCCATGGGTTGGAAACTGGCGTAGCGGAATCCGTAGAGTCCTCAGACCTTGTCAAACACAGTCAAAAATGCATTAATTTTGCCCATAAGAATCAAATGGTATTAACTTAAAATTAGCTGAAGTTAATAACTGAACGATTAGAGTGTCAGCGGCTTCCTTCTTCAGGGGTAGTTTCAATTCGTCCTCTCGTTACATCCTGAAGGAGAATATCCATTTATTCACCCGCTTTCCAGATGAGTTGCAGTAAGTCTCGAAACAGAGAGCGCAGCAGGGATGGGATGTAACAAGGGAATTTTATTTATGTATTTTCCTGTGTATTTAGTAACAAGCAGAAAAATGTGCTTCCAGAGTAAATATGCTCACCTAGCACCTGCACTCGTCCTGAATTTTGGATGGTGGTACTGGAAACATCATGCATCAACAGTCAGGCTCAGCTTAGACTAAACAACACTGATACCTTATTGTTTGCTTGATGGATGCTTATAAACCCTGAAGAGTATCATGTTCTTCATGAATAGTAGAGCAGACAATGGAGTCCGTGGAGCCACAACATTAGACGTTGAGCCTGCTATCAGTTTCCTCTAACAGGTCTTTGACAGTAAAATTGCATGTTATGCTGTCTTTTGTCTTAGGTAACCATTATTATACACAAAAAGCAGTAACCGGATTCATGCCAGAACGGTCCGGTTGACTTCCTTTCTGATCCTGTACATACACACACTGAGAGCTAAGAAATATCCATTTCAAAACAATTAGCAATTGGTATGTGGAGTTTACAGTAAGTCAAGGGAGGCAATGTTAAGATTATACAATTCCTTGGTAAGACCCCACCTAGAATATTGTGTGCAGGTTTGGTCACCATACCTTAAGAAGGACATTGCTGCCTTGGAAAAGGTTCAACGTAGGGCTACAAGAATGATTCCTGGTCTTAGAGGAATGTCTTATGAGGAGAGGTTAGCTGAACTGAATCTGTTCAGCCTCAAGTAAAGGAGATTAAGAGGGAACATGGTCCAGGTACAGTATATAAGATTCTAACAGGTCTGGATGCTGTTCAGCCAAATGGCTATTTCAATATTAGTTTAAATACTAGAATGCATGGCCATAGGTGGAAATTAATGGGAGAACATTTTAAAATGGATTTGAGAAATCACTTCTTTATACATTATGTAGTTAGAGTATGGAATAGTCTTCCAGCTAGTGTAGTGCAAGCT
Source organism: Stomatorhinus ivindoensis (assembly GCA_019775895.2). Lineage (NCBI taxonomy): Eukaryota > Metazoa > Chordata > Actinopteri > Osteoglossiformes > Mormyridae > Stomatorhinus > Stomatorhinus ivindoensis. The sequence continues at coordinate 23,861,196 of JABFEB020000124.1, forward strand.
AAAACCCTGGGTTCTTTTAAATCAGAGCTAGATAAGATTTGTACAACTCTAACAACAAACTGAGCTATTAGTTGAGTTCTCCCCAACCGAGCTCCATAGGCCGAATGGCCTCCTCTGGTTTGTAAATTTCTTATGCTCTTATGTTCTTTTATCTAAATGTGTGTCTTGAACGTGTGTGGTAATTGGGTGGTACCATGGCCCAGTAGGTGCCGATTTGCATGTTCTCTTCGTGTCACTGCTTATCACTGTAAATCAGTGTTTCCCAGTCTTGTCCTCTGGGGACCGCAGGCAGTCCATGTTTTTGCTCTGGGAGCTTGGAGGGAGCAGAAACACGGACCAGCCGTGGGTCCCTGAGGACCGGATTGGGAAACACTGCTGTAAATGACTCACTGAATGCCCTGCAGTGGACTGCGGTCCTTTCCAGGAGATACCTTCAGCCTGTCATTTCCGGAGTTTCCTGTGGGTGACTGTGACTAATCCAATAATCACTTATTAAAAATGGATGCAGGAAACTGAATGATTTGCATAGTTGTTGCGGAGTTTGTTAAGGTGGACCAGACCTTTATTTTGCTATCAAATTAACCCCATAATAAATTTCTTTATTGAGAACCAAAGCATCGATAAGTAATAAAGAATGAATATGAAATTACCCTGCAAGTATTGCTTGCAGCTTTTCCCCATTTGGTTAGAGTATTATTTTGTTAGAGCAAACTATATGCATTTTTGTGAAGACAGCTAAAATGTCCAGCTTTACTTTGGTTGTAGTCAACCTAGTGACTCAGTCCTCCCACAAATGCATGGCCATTATTTCTGTGACCTAATGTGCTCTTCTGGAAATGCTCCACTGTTTGATATGTGGATGAAAGTGTCTCACCCTGTCTTTTTGCACAAGCTCAGCTTGTAAATTTCACACTCTGCCCGTAATGGAATTCCTCCTCAGGAACACCTGGCACTGTGTTGGTAGTTGGAGTTGTATATGAACATTTCACACATATTGTAAAGGCCTGCATTTTAATGCAGGAGGCAAAGTTGGAGTGTTAAATACCTTCCACTTCTCTGTAAGGCTGCTGGGTCATGCGACACGAGTTCTTGTCTTTCTTCATTCTAGAGTAGCATACCTCTAAATGGGGGCATTCCTGGAGATGGTGAGACCCCATTGATGTTCTGAAGGCAGCCAGAGTGGATTTATGTTTTGTTGTTCCAGTTCTTGGTAGTTTCCTTTATTTGAATCTTAATCAGAATTAATATGGGTTTCATTTATGATCACCTCTCCTTTCAGGTCACTTGACTTTCCTTTTGTAAGGCTCTGCAGTTCTGCGTCTGCAATCCTCACTGCATGCACTGTGTTAAGGGCTGGGTTGGAAACACTCATCCCTAAATTGAAAGCATTATTAAGGCTGTAAATATCCCTCACAAGGTTTTCCTGTGGTTTACTGGATGGCTACGGCAATTTTTTTTCTGAGAAGGCACATCAAGCCATGTTTGAAAGCACTCAGATATGTTATTGATTACAATTATATCTTCAAATTTTCTTTGATGTTATACAGCATGGTCATAAATATTCATCCATGCTGTAATTGCTTATCCAGGCTAGGATTACCTCGGAACTACCTTGGGCCCCTCCCACTCAGCGTAGGGCCTAAGGCTGGGGTTCAAGTCCATCTCAGGGAAAGTATACTATAGTATATTACACTATAACTGGGTGTCTTTGGCCTGTGGCAGGGAACCCACACAACATGGGGAGAACATCTTGTTCTCCACAAACACAATATAGGTGGGATGCCAGCCTCTAATCGGGGAGGTATGCCGTAGCGAGCCTGATTGCAGAGGCAGCATGCCACCCCTGCTCATTGATAGCTCATGTCATGGAAACACCACTGGTCGGGCTGTTGGGGTCAGTCACTGGGCTGCACACCCTCCCAGCCGAATGCCAGCTGTGAGTAATTCTAAATTAGCATCAGCCCAGCCTTTTCTGGGCAGGTTCCATGTGTTTACTTTGATTTAGATCAAGTTAGATCAAATAAATTTGTGTCAGCACTCGACAGTCCCTAGCTTAGCCTCTTATGATGCTGGAGTGATGGAGTGGAGTAGGAGGACCGAGGAGAACATCATGCTCTGGCAGTTTATGCCTTTGGCGTGTGCTGCACTGTGAGGTATAACCCATGTAAGCACGTAATGGTCAAATCAATGAAAATCAAACGCAGAGGGACAATTTGTTAAAAACATTTACTACCCTTTTTTCGTGGTGCGTCACATATTGTTTTAACACTGCTGCCTCACACCTCCAGAGTTGGGGGTTTGAATCCTCCCTCTGCTCTATGTGTGTGGAGTTGACATGTTGTATGGGGCTTCCGCCCGCCATCCAAAGACATGTTGTTAGGCTAACCCTGTGTTTCCCAATCCGGTTCTCCACGACCCACAGACAGTTCATGTTTTTGCTCCCTCCCAGCTAACTACCGGGAGCTGGAAGGGAGCGAAAACATGGACAGTTTGGCAGGGAGGTTTGTGTCTGTGTGCCCTTCAGTGGACTAATACCCTGTCACCTGGTCAGAATATGGATGCTAGTGGTGTGGTGATGAGCACAGATTAGATACAATGTATTGGGAGCTGCTTCTTTGTCTTCCGTTGTACAAAATCTTCAATGAGAAGCTCTTCTGTACACAGGTGGTCTGTTGGAGGTGCACTGTACATTTTCTCTGTTAAGAAGAATATGCACTTTGCCTGCTGAGCCTGGGGGATTAAAAATAAAATCGTTTCCAAACTGCTTGGTATCCAGGCTCTGGTACCACACTTGGGATTTCATTGTTTCGTATGACTTTCAAAAAAATTGTGAAAGTATTCTAAAACTGGACATCTGTAGGCCTTCTGTATGACAGGTATCTTTATGAAATACATGCTGTGGCATGGAAAATGTTCGGTAAAAATTGCTGAATAATATTACACGGTGTTCTTTCTATAACTCTGTATTATTTCCAGAGACTTTTACTTTATCATATCTAAATGTGAATCCTGTTTTTCTTAATACTTTTTTTTATGTCCTAGTACATGTACATTAGTAGATAGTTACTTTTCTTCATGCTTTTGTAAACATGAATTCTCATTAACAAGGATTATAATTTTTCACATTTAGAGCAAAGTGATGATTTGTCCTTAATTTGTAGATGGCTGTGTGAGAAAAGGACAGACCGCAGGGCAGAGGAGTGGAGTAATCCTGCTGTGTCTTAGAAGCTTATTGTTGTTCATTTACATGCATAATTAATGGCCAATTTTATAAAAAGTGTTATGGGATTTCTTTTATTATGGGGACTCGTTTCTCATGCCGGTGCATATGACCCATCTTACATAACAGCAGCACTCAGCCAAACGCTGTGATGTAACATAAACACGACATCATTGGGGTTCCCAGGTTTGTCTGTTTTTCAGTGCAGCTCCTGTACGGCCTCAGTGTTTCCATGTCTGCGTCCCCAAGCCCACCCAGGGACACAGCCGACTTTGTCTGTAATGTTCCAAATTGTGCACCATCCATGCTTACAAGGCATGTTTCTACCTCACTTGTCCCACCTGTGCTATTCTATGCACTTCTGGTTCCCCATCTGCCTGTCAGTTAGTTGTGCTCCTTCTGTGAGCTCTGTGTAGTCCAGAGAGTTTCAGTTTGAGTAGATGAATGAATGAGTCTTACGTTTATCTTGGACTTCTCAAGACACCCAAAGTGCTTCACAGAACTGATGAGGAGCCTCTTCAACCACCACCACTGTGTAGCACCTACCTGGATGATGCAATGGTGGCAATTCTGTGCCAGTACACTCACCACTCAGTAGGTGGTGGAGGGGCAGGAGACATTTCACCACTTAGATAGAGGGGATGATCAGGAAGCCAGATTTGAATAGGCACAGTGGGCAGTTTTTAGCCAGGATGTGAGGGAACCACCACAGATGTCCAGGCAACTTTTATGACCTCAGACAGTCAGAACCTCGGTTTTATGTCTCATCCGAAGAACATTCCCACCTTTACAGCACAGTGTCCCCAAAACTGCACTGGGGCATTGGGATCCACACTGACCACAGGACAGGTGAACCTGTTAGCCACACCAACACTTCTTCTAATTGGTATCTGTGGGTTACCTGTTGAGTTTGACTTTTTTCCCACCCTTGGGCCCCATGATGCCTGGGATAGCCTCCGACTCCTGCAGTCTGGACCAGGATAGGGGGTTAGATTATGATGGCATGCTTCACTTGATGCTATACCTCAATGCACTTCCATTCCAATCACTCCTAAGCATTATCTTTTTATATTTTGGTGAAAAATGATTTCGAATTATTCAGTATCTAACCTGAAATTAATTGACCGTAGGTTCTTAGCGCTTGGTGCTAGTCTTTTATTAGTGTATGCCATGAAGACCTGTTTGACTAGTGGGAGATGTTTCATAGGAATATCATCAAGCATCCTCTCATTTGGTCAAATTTCAGCTTTGGAAGTATTGAAAAGTGGCGGGAGGTGTTAGATGAAACATTAAAATAACCACCTGTGGGGTTTAGATAACTGTTTCACCGCTTGTCTGATCTGCGTGGTGAGGTTTAGGACTGAACTGCGTTCAAAAGGTTAATGGATCTAGAATCCACATGGTTGTGGCTAGATGATGTTGTTATCACTGCAATTTGAAAACCAAAGCTGCATTCACCTTTATTCCTTCCCTCATCATTAGTTATGAAAGGAGTCAATACTAGACTGGGAAATTAGTTATTCAATGACCATTTTCCTTAGCAGTTCTGGCATTGACGCATTCAGTCAACTTATTAAAGTTCTCTGCTTAAGGACAAAGGGTATGGAAGATCCCACGTCAGTTACCACATTAATTGAATCGTCTTTATAGTCTTGCTACAATGCTGTTTCCGGTACGGTTGGTATCAACAGGAAAAAGAGGTGGACTGCTCACTATATCATCAAATCAAGAAGTTTCTGATCCAGAGAAACATCACAGATAATGTGTTTGGGTGGCACTTTTTCAAACAGTAGACTGAACACCAAGCTGAAGACGCCCCTACTAATGCACTGTCCTTCAGTGCTTCTACGTCATCGGCATTTGATTTCATACAGTATTTATTGTGGTCTTCTACTAATGTTTTAACAGAGAGTTGAAAAGGAAATTTTGTCTGTAGTTGATTTAAGGTGATGTTGTGCTTGGTCCTCTCCATTGTCTCTGACTGCTGATTAAAGATTAGGTCTTCCTTGTACAAAATAAAATGGGAAGGATCAATGCATTAGTCTTCTTAATGAAGGAAAACTGGCCCTGCTCAAATAAACCAAACTAGCGAGAGCTGCACAAGAAACATAGAAAATGTCTCATATGACTGGTCACAGAACATTAGCGCAGTAGCGCCGTATGGCAAGTAACACAACAGCGAATTCTCGCATAGGTTAGCTTGACTGACTTCACGAATTGGCGCTATTCATAGGCGGCTGAAAATAAAGAAGGTCCCCATTGTCTGTTTTTGCTTGTACGCACAGCATGGCGCCATGCTCGTGTAGAGGAGAGCGGCTCAGGACATGTGAAGTGTACTCTGCTGGTTACGTGGGGAGTAAGCATTGAGTAAATGTTTGTTAATGTTTGACCAGGGGAATGTTTAAAGCCAAAGCACCCATCGGAGCGTGTGTGAGCAGCGGCCTTGCGGTACACCTTTACTCACTGGCATACAGGACAGCCACCGGATGAGCTGGAGGACCGTGAAGGTCACACTCACTGTTTACAGATTGATCTCCGCTGGGCTTCCTTTGATTTGAGAAGCATTCTGCTTTTAGGAATGTGTTCAGCCTTGAACAGTGTGCCCTGCCCGGGATAAATGGGGGGGCCGAAAGCGTTTGCACCCCCACCCCTCCCAAGAAACTCTACTTGCAAATCATTTTTGAAGAGGGACAGTAAGGTTTTTAAAAACAACACCCGCATAACCTATAACTGCAAATATGCAAGCAAGTGATGTTACGTGTTAGTCTGGTTACCTAATTGTTTACTCATTTCCTATGAGGATAGCAAGGTGACATCACGCAAAGGTGCACCGGAGGTGGGTGGAGCATCACAAGTGACTATTTGTGAAATATACTGTCTATTGGTGGTACATGCTGCCCCCAGCCCCGTCTCTTCTTATTGAGCGCTGAATTTTCATGTTTGCTACTGTCTACGGGGGTCCCCCTGTCTCTCGTTCAATGTGCATCTTTCTGTCGCAGTCTGTCCCACCAACATGAAGGATGCTGAGTGAGTCCCTCTGTTCAATTTCTCTTTTACCAGCGTGTGATGTGTAGCCTAACTTGTGAGGGCCGGTTGGCTGGTGCTAGTTTTCGTAGATTACGATATGAAATGATTGGTTGACTCGGACCCATTTCCTGCGTTGGGGTCAGGCGCTGCCTTCTGCCAAAAACAGAGAGTGCCGTGAGTAAGAGCTCTTTTCGGTCGCACTGACGGCGACTGCGACAAGCCCCAACGTTCCCCGAACACAAGTGCTCTGACATTACAGTGACCTGCTGTTTATGATCCCTCACCAGAGCCAGCGCAGACCATCACCAGACCTCCAAGAGCATCGCCTGGTTGGCACCCCTCTCCCTCCACCCGTGACCCCATTTACCATAGTTGTGTCGTGTCAGAGGTGCAGTGTTTTCAGGAAGCGGTTCTCATTGTTCCAGTCGATGACTCCCCATGGATTTCCAATTCAGTGAAAATCTGTGGGGAGGCATTTTGCTTCTTTGTGGACGTGCGCGAGGTAAACAAGGCAATTATCCCTGATCAGTATCCACCTGCCACACTGGAGGGCTTTGCGCTCTTCTTCAACTCGATGATGTTTTCAGTGCTAGACCACAGGTAGCCCTATTAGCAAGTATCCCTGAAGCATATCAGCCAGGTCTTTCCCTGTGACTCACACTTTGATCCCAGGGGTATCACAGTCCTCATATTTAACTGGTACTCTCTCCCAAACTGTTTTCAAAGGGTGCTGTGGTCGACCACGTCGTACTCCACCATATCGGTCCAAGCTGATTGCTCAGACCTCGCTAAGCACCACATCATTGTCCATAGCTTTGAATGCATTTTATCTTCTCTCACCATTTTATCTGCTTTGAAGCCATTGACTCCAACCTGATGGTATCTGCAAGATTCCTCCTGCCATTACATGATCTGTTCTGTAAGACCCCCTTACTATGACAGTGCTGCTTCAGTCTGGTGGTTGCTGGAGGCAAAGACTTGCCGCAGCTCTGTGGATGCTGGGCCCCGGAAGATCCAAGCCAAAAACCCAGCACAGGAAAGAGTGCACGGGCACCTTCAGGAAATGGCAGGAGCCTTAACAGTCATCACACAGAAGAGGCCTCACACTGGCTGAGAAAATAGAGGCCATTCGAGATGAATCTACATCAATTTGTTTTGATCCAATCAGCTCTGTTCCTCAACTTAGCTGAGGCGTAGAACCATGTGGCTTGGTTGTACACCTACCTAGGATGGTCCAACACAGGGTACCATCTCAGCTTAGAATATATGTGGTACCACTGGGCTTTGAGCAGATGAGGTTGCATTTAATGAACTAGTTACCCACACACAAAGCTGCTGGCTCAGGGGACGAGCATGCGCAGTCACTATCTTCTCACTCTGGTCAGCGAATTGCTCTGTGTGCTGCTACCGTTGATGAGAGGTTGTTAGGGAAGTTGCGATGTGTTGGCGAGTACAGCTGCCTGCCTGCCAGCCGCTCCGCTTGCATTTAACAGTAACGCAGTAGCACAAAGAGACCATTGAAAATCCGTCTTTTTCCGTGACTCATATTTTTATATTTATACATGATTCACAGCATACTGTGTTCGAACAAGAAATTATGCACCTTAAAACACAATTTTATGCAAGCGCGTGCAGAATGTTCATTAAAAAATGCCTTTGTGAATCTGCCAGCTTGTTATGCTTGTAAATAGATTATCGATTGTTAAACTTTCAATTTTTGCGAGACACTGTGGATGACGTGAGGGAATCATCTACAACCATCGCATGGTATTTGGCTGGAAAATACCCTTTTCAACTCGCTGTGTTTGTCAGTTGAATGACTGTAAACAGCATTCCGATAATTTCTCGGCATGTTTTAGCACCATGGCAGTGAATGAGTTCATCTTTTCTCTCTGACACCACGACGGGACAACATGACAATTACGTCACCAGGGTTCGGTGTGAATGTTTAAATTTAAAATCAAATGTCAAAACATCAAAAGGCAGCAGTGCTGAGAATTGTGGCGTACAGTAGCTGGGGTTATAGGCTCCTTTGATATAAGCTTATGTCCTTGTTTTTGTTTTAATGAGGACGGACCTGAAACAAGGGGTGACGCAGAGAAGCAGGACGAAGCTGATGAGACTGTCAACCCGACATTTTGATACGTTCACAGAAGGCTGCTTCCAAAAGAGCAAAGGGGCATTTATAGGATGAAAAGATGGCAGAGGAGTACAGATGGAAGGAGTGAGTGAGAGGAAAAGAGAGATAATGACTGAATACAGGATAATACCCAGAGGTGCAGTGTAATTAACTGGAGTGTAGATCTGTACTTACTTTCACATCTGTATTTAATATATTGGAGCTGCAATCACAGCTGTCATTGTACAGGAGGCTACTTTCTAGAATACATTTTCTTGTTTTGTTTATACCCATTAAATTCTGCTAAACCATTTTTAAAAAACACAGTTTTCTCTCCAGAGGAAATTAATCTTGAGTAGAGAACTGGAAACATTTCCTTATCTTCACCTGTGTCGCCTATATTTAATGTGATGTGATATTTAAATGGAATGAGATGGTCCCCACCCCAATTTCATTATCCTCAATTTGCCATGAATCCTTAGAACCATGAAAATTTAAAAAATGATCTAGATGATTGTGAAATGCATGCTGGGAATTGTATGAAATTCCCACATTGTAGAGAACAAACAACCTGCACTTACTGAAATTGTAAAAGTCGCTAAGTGTGTAGAATCACTGTTTGCTTGCTGTCAGTCACCGGACTGATTCTGCTCATGCTCCCACTGTTTTGTCTTTATTGGTTTCTGCTGGGTCGTCCACCCTGGTCCCACTCACCATGAGATCCGCAGCCTCTGCTCTCTCAGCGCCACTAATAATCTCTGTGCTGATATGTACCCTGTGTCTTTGTACTGCTATCATTGGAACACCAGGTGTTTTTGCAGATCTGTTTTCACCTGTTTGTCACATTTTGTTTGCTTCTGGCTGCTGTCCTATAACAGACTGCCGGCTGGGCCTCGATAACCCCGTGAATCTATGACTGTGGCCACACGTGTGCAAACACGCATGTGTGTGCATGCATGCGCAGCTTTCAAGGGTGTGGATGAAAGTGTGTCTTCCTATGTGTATCTGCACATGTGCTTCTACAGTTTATCACTGCATAGTCATTATGTTTGCATTTTACATTTATTTATTTAGCAAATGTGAGTGACTCAGATAATATGTGACAAACATAGCTGTCAAAGGTTCAACTGCGGCTAGTCTAAGTTTCCAGTGAGTTATCAGTAACCAATGCTTTGACGCTACCAGCAGAAAAGCTATACAGATTAATAATATCTAGGGAATCTAGTAGGATCGTACAAGAACGGAGAATTTATTTGGAATTTATTTAAGTGAAACAGGACAGTCGATGAAGAATGACCTGGGACTGGTCAGTGTTAGCATGCAGTTAGTATTACCAGGATAGGTTGGTTTCTGAACATGGTTAAGGACTTTGCAGACCGGGTGCAGTTGGGTAGCTCTTTGTACCATCAAAAAACCACACAAAAAGAAACTCTCCCATTTTCACATAGTGGAGGAACCACCAGACAATGCATGCTGACTGTAGAGGGAAAGAATAGAACGTATGACCTGACGCCCAACATCAACCATTCCTTGAAAACGAGCACCAATGATGTAATATAGGCACGTAGCGCAAGTCAGTGTCTTACATTGTGGAAGATGCTCCCTGCTTGGAAGTATATGATGTAAGACCAAGTGTTGATAGGCCTTTTGTACTTTACTTCAGGCAGTCAACATAATTCATTATAGATACCTTCATAATGCATTGTAGTGGTCAGTATAAGCCATTGCATTATAGATGAGAGCTTCATAGAGCATTCAAATGCATTACATAACTATAATGTATTGTGCCTTTTTATAAATTGCTGTAGCCGTGTTTATAATATTTTATGAATGCATTATAATGCATTATGACTGTATCTATAATGCATTATATATGAATACTTTAAGTAAAATCATACCAAAATATGAATTCTTGGAACCTGTACAGTACTTGAATTCCAAATATATGTCCATGGTCTGTATCTACAGGCTTGGAAACTGGGGAAATCGATGCAACTGCAAATGAATTTCTAATGTCATCTTGACTCCAGTTACAACAATCCTTCTTGTATGTCCTCCTTGTGCAGGATCCCGGCAGCACCCGCAGCTCTGACCTCTGACATTTGACCTCTGAGCACCCTCTCCCTTATACCTTTACTGTGTCCGTCTCCAAAATTCTGACATTCGGGTATCTTTTCCTCCGTGATCTTCTCAACCTCTCACTCCAGTTCTCGATGGATTGGGGACGCCCAGATCCAGTTGTCTGTTGACCCTCGGGGGGAGGGGGACGAAAAAAGGGCGAA
>JABFEB020000124.1:23895276-23918957 GCA_019775895.2 Stomatorhinus ivindoensis
GTTTTGCGCATTTTGCTCTGCGAGCTGATCTTTGCTTTCCTGTGTGCGTGTGTGTGCGTGTGTGTGCGTGTGTGTGCGTGTGTGGTTTCTCAGGTGGCTGCTTTTCGTTGCCGTTTCACGTCCTCCTCTCCACCAACTCACTGTCTTTTCCTCTTTCTCTCTCCCTCTCTCTCTCTTTCTCTGGAGTGCATTTTCCGCTTATTTCTGCCACTCGTCCCTGTTTGGCTTTGGTCTGGAGCAGATCAGCCACACCCCTCCCTCCCTGTCACCATCCCAGTCAGATGGGACTGGAGCGAGAGGTTTTAAGGGTTTTCAAGGTTGGGTTCCGGCAGGGTTTTGCATTCTTGGCAGGAAAAACCTTAGAAAGTTACCAAGGCCTCATCTGCAGACTGACTTCCCGCGGAATCCATGAAAAAAAACATTAATTGAAAGCTTGTGCACTGAAACATGTTATTAATCTGAAACTATTGCCAGTATTTTACTTAAAAAGTTGGAAGTGGTCCATATTTTGAGTGGCTTTTCTAAATTGTCCATTTATTAGTGTAATAATAAATGGTATGTCATAAAATTTACCTTTTGATCAGTGTACCTCATTCTCATCGATTCCAGACAGCTTATTGTCTATGCTGCTATTTTTGTCTGTTAACACAACACTCTTCCTTCTCTGCAAAGCAGAGAGCTGTGTACAGGTATTCATCTTTTGACCTTTTTACGATGAGAAACAGCCAAAGTAGAGGCTTATAAGAGCCGGAATTTATGACCCGGACGGTGTAGACGCAGAGCGACCAGGCGAGCAGGCCCGACACGGAGAAAGCGAAAAGCTATGTAAAAAAAATAGGGCGGTTCTTTCATCTCGTACTTGATTGGCTGAAAGGTACACAGACCCTAAATCCTTTTTAATATAGCAGGTTAGCCAGGAAAACAAGGAGGTACTAGTCTGGTTTCTGAGTTAACTGTTTTCACAATGAAATACCTTGGGTGAAGGCAGTTAACTACCTGAGTTATGGCTGAATTGTGCACCCTTTACTGCTGCGGGAAAACAATGACTCAGCCAGGATACAGATCTGATCTCTGCCAGTGGCTGCTTGTATGTCCCTGGTCTCACATACACAAGGCTGCTGTCTTCAGTGTCGAAAGAGGATCACCTGAACACAAACCCAATGATATTATGCACTTGGATTACTTGTAAGATATGAGTACTAAGATGTACAATTTGTATATTGTACACATGTGGAGCGTGTGGTGGAACAAAGACTAACCTCATGGTGCACAACCTTGAAACTACCAAACTAATGATGAGTAATAATGAACCGCTGCATGTTAAACTCAAGTCTAACAGCATATGATGATGAACACTTGGTTCAGAATGTTTCTGTGAGTATTCGCATGGGAAGACAAGTTAAATGGACACGTTCAGTGTGGTTTTCATGGCTGCAAGCCAGCACTGTGTAAACCTTCGAGTATAAGCCCAAATGCTCATAGTACCTAGCGTCGTGCCCCTGCCCAGCTGGCTCCTCTCTCCTCCTCTAGAAGGAGTCGTGACATGCGGGTTTCTCCTCTGTGTGTTCTTACCCTCACTGTGTCTCGCTGCTCCTCCCTCCTCCTCCCTTCTCTCTCCTCTTTTTCTTTCCCTCTTTCTTCCTGTAGGGTCCCAAGGCAGCGGGAAGGGCTTCTGTGAGCTCTGTGTCTTGTTAAAGGATAAAACATTAGACAAAGTCCCTCCTTTGTCTAATAATAAGAATAATCAATATTGTTATTCAATATTCCAGAATTGTGGACAGGCTTTAAGTTTGTGGGTCATCTTCTCAGTTTGTCCATAAATGAGAAATTAAATGAAACGCCTGGTAGTTATAATGTGTGCTAGGAGTTTGTGTAGGAAATTAGTCCTGAACAGGTGTTCAGTGTTTGAACAGTGTTTGCTGTATAGCTATCTCTATGTATCAGTCTCTATGCACTGATGAGTTCTTTTTGATTGATTCATTTGAATAATCATCCCTGTTTCTCAAACAATGAGAGAATTGTATCACTTCTTTTTTCTTTATTCCATTCTTCCACATCTTTTTCTATTCTTGTCAATTGAAGCTCATAACCACGGTTAGTGTTTGTTTCGTTTCCTTGTGTCTTTCTTTCTCTCTCTCTCTCTCTCTCTGAACAGCTCTTTGTCAGTGATCTGCTTCCTGTTGGCTACTCTCTGTCCTCTTCGACTCTTTTCTGTTGACTTTGTTCACTATTAGTGGCTGTGAGGTCTGTTCCATAAAGCATTTTCTAAATATTTGCTTATGGCTGGTTATGGACTGTAACCCAGAATGCAATTAAATGTTAATATACATTAAGTCTGAAAATCCAGATTGAAAGTGTGTGAACACATCAAGGTACAGCACTGTACTTCATTATTTTGTTGAAATGAATTAGGTGTACTCTTTATTTGAGGAACACATTTTCAAAAGTAGAGTATCCCTGCTTTGAATATAGGGAAGTGTTCATTTCCTCATTCAAATATCAATTATTTGTTAATAAGATAATAATCTTTTTTTCTTTAATTTGCACCACAAATTTCACTTACTTGACATCAAACTAATACTTAACCAAATCATTGCTAAACTACTGCTCTACTAAAATACTCTTGAACTTTTACTCCGTAAAAGACTATTAATCTAGCACTCCTGTAAAACACCGCCCTGCTTCAGCTTCATGAGTTCTGAATATTATTGCACTACGCTTCCCATAATTCCTGCTTTGCAACATGAGAATAATTTAAAGTCAAGGCTGAGGTTTACCATTACTTTTAAATCAGCCGTTCAGTGACTTTCAGATGAAACATTAGCCTGCAGTAGTGTGTCTCTCTCAGGCAGAATTTGAATTATATAGCTCTTTCATATGCTAATCATCCCTTTTTGACACAGTTTTTAATATTTTTCCTAAATATCCAAACTACAGCAATGATTACAAGACAATTACAAAATGTAACTTTCAAAAGTAGTAACTGATCTTTAATTCCCAATTTAGTTTTGTAGGACCTGTCATACGTCTGTAAGTTTGGTTGTCTTTTTGATTTTAAAATTAAGCGGACAGTACTTTTGAATACAGACCCCCTCTGACCACTGTAAGGGATTTTGTCTGTATTTACATGTGTGTCTATATGAGGTTTTTTATCCAAGCCTAATCTTTTTTTATTAAAACATTATAGGAGTTTTCCAAGCATCATTTAGCCATTTTTTCAAGTTTTTCAGCTTTCCCTTAATTTGGGTCGAACCCTTATTCATGGGGAACATTTCATCTGACTGGCTCAATTTTTAAGTTTTATTTTAATTTTAGGAATTCTAATTCCTATAAAATTAACTCCATCAGTTGTATCATTTTGTGTATAATTTTTAACAAAAGATAAACTGTGCTGTAATACCTCTTTGGTATCATACAGTAACAAAAAATCCACTGTATTCTGCAGTTTACAGAATATCCTACAAGGACATGGGAGAATTTTTCATAGATATGTTTTTTTGAGTAGAGGAGGGTTTTGAATCATTGACACCCCTTTTGCATCACAGCCTCTGTAAGCTCTATCCCCTCTACGCCTCTTCCTTCCTCTGTTTCACTGCTTATACTTTTCATTTAATGTTTTGTTTGACCAGCACAGTAGGAGCAATCACTGGGCTGGAACCTACTTTTTAATCATTAAGTTTTTCCATCAAGCTTTTGAAGGGCTGTGTGGGGGACACGCAAGTTGCAATCTGGCATGATTAAGAAAAATAAAGAAGGAAAGAGAAAAAGCACACGTTAAATACTCAGGTTACTTCATTTTATTCAACAAATGTGGGCATTATACTCGAAAGTTTACTGTATCCATGAAAACAATGAGAAACGAAACAAAGAACAAATGAAGATAAACATTAAAGGACATAAAGCTGCACAAAGCTTTTCTCGGTCACAGACAGGCTCTTTGGAAAAACAAAAGTGCACGGCTGAATGCTGGAATCATTCCTTCCTGTTTGTTTGTTTGTTTGTTGGCCAGTTTCTGCTGGACTTTGCTTTGAATCCTGTTTTTCCTAGTTTGTTTTGCTGCTTTCGTTGATGTGTTGGGCAGAAGGCCTTTGCGCATTGAGCTGTGCAGGGGCACGGGAGCGGCTGAGCAGAAACTGGCAGCCCCCTTAATTAACACGTCTTTCTAGACCTTTCCATATATACATACCGTGTATGTATACGTCATAAATCCTTTGCCTTTACAGCATGCGACTGGCTGTCATGGTGTTTCCTTTGTTTCATGACACAAAGCGACGCGGCACAAAGCCGACGGCACTGCAGCAGCCCTACTTCACTCTACCTTTCCTTCCTGACCATTGAGTTACAAGCCGCATTCTCTCATGTGCACCTGCATCGACATGGCTGCGCGCTGAATGACTCTCTGGCACGCCGCACTCCCTGTCTCACCATCCCCAGGGAACATTTAAGAGTCACAGCTGAGACACTGTGTTTGCGTCGCAGATGCCAGCGGCTCATGTGTTTCCCTTTTTCTGTGTGTCTGCTATTTTATAAATACGGCATGACAAAAGCAATCATTTATTTTCATACTAATTTGAAATGATTTTCAGTTATACTGCAAATCAATTAGTGCCTTAAACACATTTTTTTTCATTTCTGTTTAATGTTTCAAGCTTCTTTTTTTATTATGTTGTAAAATCACTCACTACCGCTTGGATTCCCCCATTACTACAGTGATTTTACAACCTTGGTGTGGTATTATCGTTATTTGTTAATTACAAATAATTTGTGTTACATTTTTAGAGAAATGAACACAATGTTTGTTTACGATGAGCGGAGGCTTATTCTATGAACAAAATACCCAAAGGATGTTGTTCTACTGAGGGCCTGCTGTGAGTCATGTTTGCAGGGTTGTTAGCAAAGATGCCCATTAATACATTGTGCACATTATCAAAATGTGTATCTTCATGAAGATGCCGCAAGTGCCCAAGTTTAATTGGACCTTAAGTGTCACCAAATTCACACTGTAAGCAATATGATGAAGTCATGCTTTAAATGAGAGAATGAAGGACACTTCAGTTTTCATACCATCACCAGGAGTACCTGACACACACCTGTCGTCACTGTTATCTTTATGCATCTCGGAGACACATTCCTTCAGCTACCAGAATCTTTAGGTTCAGCTTGGCATTCCTGTGCTCTGATTGGCTGCCTGCTTGACATGTGCATGCTGACAGGGTCTCTCATCTGGAGCTGCCCGTCGCTTCACTCCCTCCCTGCGCCCTACGCTGAAATCCCGACCCGACCCAAAGCTGAAATGTGATGGGCTCCCTGCCTTGCTCTCAATGCACGTCAGCATAGCCGTATCCACTCGGGGGCACTACATGCAGGAAACAGCAGTGGCATTTGTTATAACATCTGACGTAAATGAGTATCTGTGTGTCGGTGTGTTCGGCCGTGTCCTTTAATTTATCATTGCTTTCTTGCAGAATCGACCTCTCATTTCCCCTGACGTTTGTGCACATGTATACCTGTGTAGATTTATCTCTCTGCCCATGCGACACGTACACACTCAGTCTCTGTACTTATGTTTTATCTTTTCCGTTTCAATTCAATTGCTTTTTTCCATTTACTGTGACCTACGCAATGGTAAAATGACACATTGTGTTAAAGATTTGCTCATGTTTCAAATCATCTTCTGTCATTTATTTTACTCTCTTTTTTGAGAAACTTGTAAGATCAGGTTGCTCTTTCCTGTATTACCCTAAAATGAAAACACAGAAAATGTGCCAAATGAATTTGCTTAACATATTATGCAGGGGACAACCTATGAAGTTACTAAACAAACTCATCAAATTCACATTCTTCCTTCTGAGAATAATTCGTGAAAAAAATCACTGAGAAAAATTTGGTGATTCATTTTGCCCACTTGAGCAGATCAGCCACTTGAGATATCAGAACCTCAAGCACCATGAAACGTTCCATCAGCAACCTGATCTTAGATCCTGGCCTGTAAAACAGCACTCCTGCCCACGTTCTCCGTCTTTCCGTAATACTAAAAGTCTCTTCACTTTTCCCTCACCCCTGCTCACCCACCCTTCTGCTTAGATGCGAGTTGTGAAGGCCTTTCGTAGCTCGCTGTATGATGGCATCGAAAAACCCGAATCCAGAAACTCCATCCACAACTTCATGGCACATCCTGAGTTCCTCATCAACGACTTCATCCACAACATCCCCCTGATCGACGACACAGACATAGACGAGGAATCTGAGCTCTCCAGGCACAACCACCTGCACCCGGCCCTGCGTGCTCCGCCACCGCCCCCCCAGCCTCAGCCCCAGAAGCGCACGCGGCCCCCCCCGCGTCCCTATCGGCAGTACAGTCTGCCGGTGACTCCCAACCGCAACAACAATGCCATCGACAGCAGCGTCCTGCTGAGCATGGTAAATGCCGTGCAGCTCTCGGCCCCCCGCGGCGACGGCGGCCTGCTGATCGGCGTGGAGAGCTCCGTATAACTGCTGCCGGGGCCACGGGTTGCAACTCGGGAGCCAAAAGACTCTGGCAGACTGTGGCGTGACAGCGTGGGAACAAGACGGCAGAATCGGAAAACGACCTTACCCAACAAGACTCTGTGGATAGTTTCTTCTGAAGCAATTTTTTTCCCCTCCCCACAAAAATGTCCCCCCCCCCCCCATCTCTGCTCCGCTCCATAGTGTTTGGTTATCAGCCAAGAGGTGGAGCCACCCCCCACCCTCCTGCCAAACACCCAACCTGAAATCCCACCCTGTCGAGCCTCAACTGAGACTTTTTCGCACAACTTAGAAAGTGCAACACGGTGGAAGGATTTAGACTGAAGCCGACTGCCGTTGGTCTAGACCTCCTGGTTTTGTAAGAGAAGGAGAGACTCATGGGGGATGAACAAGGTCATTCATTCCACTTTTTATTGATGTTGTTATTAGTATTATTACTACTACTTTATTATTACTACGATCACCATTATTATCATTATTATTATCATTGTTAATACTACTACAATTACTACTAATACTATATGGCAGTTACTAATGCATTATGGGTTAGCTTTAAGTATAATATTTATTTGTGTATTTATTTATTTATTTATTTATTTATTGGTCTCTCGACCCGCTTATCTCCTTTTGTTTTACTTTCGTTTTCATTTACTCTGTGTCTGTTTCTCTGTGTGTGTGTGTGTGTGTGTGTGTGTGTGTGCGTGTCGTCGTGTCTGTTCTTAAAAACAAAAAGAGGGAGAAAAAAAAACAGTACTAACAAGCAAGGACACAAAAACGTTTAACCCTAATAGTGATTTTGAACAAATAGTTGTGTTTGATAAACACAAATCTACAAAAAAAGGAGAAGAAAAAAAAATCACATCATTGATTTCACCTTCCCGTTTCCTGCTTTTTTGGGGGGGGGGGGGTTCTGTAGGCGATCTGCTTCTTTCTTTACGGCTCCTTAACGAAGGTCTGCAGACAGGTCTGAGAGAAAGGCACCAGAGGAGTTGTGTATTTTGGAATGGGCTAAGTCAGCTGCAACAAAACGGATGCCTAACCCAGGCTGCTCCAGCACCAGACCTCACTTTCACAGCAGAAACTCAAGACAAACTGCAAGCATGTCCATCTGTCCCTTGCGTGTGTGATTAATTCCCAGTGAAACAGAGTATGCCTTTGTTTCTTGGAAGAGATTCGTATTTATCATTCCAGCAAAAGAAATAACGTGTCTGTTGAGCAACACCTTGACAGAAGAGCACTTTTAAAAATATTAATTTTAAAGAATAACTTCTGAAGACAATGTTAACTTCCACTGGCCCATATTTACTGTTTCACCCATTCTTGTTGCTTTAATGATAGCCTTCCTTATTGCTGTGTACAGTAACATAATGTATTTCCACAGGTACTCGCCCCTTTTTATTGATTTACTCTGGCTGCTGTAGGCCTAAAAAGCCAGATGGGGTCATTTTTAATAAACACATCCTGTGGTCAGTTCTCAGCTACAGAAACACAGACTAATGCCACATGTCAGTTTTATATGACCATCATGTTTGTTGCAACTGACTTGTTTCGAAAACATCACTTTTGACTCTGCCACTGTAACTAAGGGTTAAGTTAAAGCTGACATTTGTTAGTTGAGTCGGAGAACATGGAACATCTATCATGATGTTACATTAGACTATTAGCTTGTACAGTACCATCAAAAACTGCCAGAATGTGGCCATTCTGATAGCTACTAGTAACAATTGCTCTGAATTCTATTTATTTTGTTGAAAATAGAGACATTAGTGTTCAAACTTGCACAATATCAAAGACTTTTACTGTAGAAATGAGATGGCTCTGTGGCAAAGTAAATGTGCTAATATGTGTTCTGCTACCAAAGACTGTGTGAGCTATGCGTCAGTCCGGGCTCAGCAGTCTGAAGTGTCTGAATACAGAATGCACTGCAACGTTGAAATGCGATTATTATTTGTCACATCTAAGGACTGTGCTGTGAGATAACAGAGAAAATGACAACTGTATAAGAGTTTGGACTTGCAGCAGCCATAGGAGTCCAGTCCCTCCCTGTTTATATATTTTTGAAATCAGTGGTGCGGTATGGAAGGACATCCTAGTAAAGTGGACCGGTACTTATGCAACAATCTGCCACGTTAAAGACTTTGTTACAGAGGCTTGCTATACGGTCCGTTCATAGGGCTCTCCTGAAATACCTTTATCTGTGTACAATCCTCTGTCTGAAAGCTTGGTTTTATAGACACTGAAGTTAGGGTCTGATGGAAGTTGGGGTATGGACGTATGATGGCAGCAGATGAACATGTGTCGATGCCTCACAGGGAGTGATCTGACACAACCCTGTCTGGAGATTACCCTGTTTCACTCCGATTTGCTACTGGAGCAGAAGAGCAGAAAACAAACATTGAGCCTTTTGCCCAGCAAATGTGCAAATGGCAAGTGATCCAATGGCCTCGCAAAGCCTATCTCGTCAGACAGCTGGGCCTCGTGTTTCTGCTAACGATGGCTAAGCCGTATCTGTCACAAAACTCCGAGTGTCTATGTAGAAAACATTTTGTGCGTTTAAAGCAGAAACTTTAAATCTTGTAAGGATGTACAGAAAGCAGACAGTAGAGTCAGAATAGATAGTAGGTTGCTTACAGGCCTTTCACAACACAGTTAGCACATTTCAAGTCAAGGTTGCCACGTCAACCAGGAAAGCAATCAGCATATCGTCATGACGATCACTGAAGAGAAAGCCTGAATTTCTCTCATCCACGTCCACCATGCATTTTAATACATGGAATAGAGGAATACTGGTAGTAATATTTAAAACTATAAAACAATACAAAAAAATAAGATTCCACTCTCTTGTTGTAAAACGCTCACAAGAGAATTGCAGAAAAACTACAAAAAGATGGAAAACCTTTTGTGTGTAGAATAAAAGTCCTATTAACAAAATACCACTGCTGTATATTTTGCCAAAATGTACGTGTGCATCTTTTGTTTACTTCTTATGTAATATTCCAGTGTTTTTTCCTGTTTTCTCTTCCTCCGCTCTACCTATTTTTTGTAAAGAAAAGAAATGACTTACATGTAACCACTTTTACATTATTATCATCATTATTACCATTATTATTACTTTTTTGCCAACCAATTCTTTATGCTGATGGAAAACAACTGAGCACTCTCCTGAGCATATTCTATTGTACTGAATCTGCGCTAAGATGGAAAAGACAAAAAAGGAAAAAAAAAAAAAAAACTTCAGACTATTAAATATAATAAATTTACCTGCCTGTTATTTAAGAGAAAAAAAAAATCTATATAAGAACACACCTGTAAACTGTACGGGAATCTACGAGAATTTACTGGGAAGATACGTAAACACTTTTGTCTGTATAAAAAGAAAAAAAATCAAAAGTATTCTACAATAATAACTTTGACAAGTGTCTCTTGTTGTGGGTCATTGCTACTGTATATGTGCTCACATACTTACACAGCACACAGGTCACAGCTGAAGACAAACAGCCGTCCTTGTTCTTTCCATCTTTTGACATCGCCTGTCTAAGTATAACAAGTCTAATTTTATTATAGCAGGTTATACTGTTACACTGTAGTCTCACTCTGCCTCGTGTTTTTTTCTGGGTTTTCAAACGATACAATTAGGAAGTTTGATTATGTTGCTGACACGCTAAATTGTTACACTGGAAGCCTTTGTAATAACATGTAGATTACAGCATAATAATACACAAATTATTGAAATATAGGCCAATTATTCCTCTTGCTATAAATGTAAACAAACAATAGCAATCAGCTTGAGGCAGTTGTGGCTGAAACCCTTAAAGTGTTCCTGAGTTCTTAAGGTCAACAAAGGGGCAAACTTTAACCAGCTAGTTATCCAGTCCTGCGGATAATATACCAGTAACCTTTTGCCACTACCTCAGACACTACAGCAACAGAAAAATACCCATTTTAGTGTATAAAGTACTTGATTGCGTTTTCCAGATTTTCCTGTCACCCAGTATTGCATCACTTTAAAGTGTTTGAAAGCCCCTGAGTGAACTTCACAAACCGTGCATCAATATTCTAGATGACCTTTGGGTTATTCCTGCTATAAGGTACTTAGCTGTTTGAAAATGAATAAGTGTTTCTTAATTTATTGAAAAACCTCTAGACAATGATATGCTAGGCTTTCAGAACTATACGCTGGTGAAGCTCAGGAACTTATAGCCGAACACAACAATTTTTCACACAAAGGGCAGGAAAATGGCATTACATCGTAAAGTGCATAAATATACCATTCCTAAAATGTCAACAATGAGTGAATAGACATACAAAAGATTTTTTGTCCCTTATTCTACAATGTTCAGGTTTATCATTTAATTCATTACAAATATTCATTGTATTAGGCTAGTTAGTTCCTTTAAGGTCGTCTGAATGCAAGATGTGCTTCACGTTCAGACACTACACATCAGGTCTCCCTACCCCGTCCTTGAGGACACCCAGACAGTCCACGTTTTTGCTCTCTCCCAGCTCCTTGCCAGGCCGTATAGACAGTCTTACCAGGTGCCGGGAGGGAGAAAAACTGTGGACTCCTGAGGACTGGATTGGGAAACACTGCTATACAACACTAGCTAGTGTCCTCGGGAAGAATGACCCCCATATTGCAATGGTGGCGATGGCAGGTGGTGCAGGTAGATTCAGCAGCATCACAGGCTGACCTCAGTGGATCTGCTGTAGGTCTAGAGGTGCTCTCTTGCTTGCTATAGCTTTTCTTAACCCTGCTTCCCTCACACTGACATCTGCTATTGACTTTTTCATCCCAGTTTCTTTGTCTCTTTGCCAGTTCTCCGTCTCCTCCCTAAGATATTTTTGATATTTTTCAGGTTCTGCATCGCAGCACGATTTACAGTACAGTGCATCTGAGCAGAACTCAACAATGTTAACTAAGGCATGTGTACAAGTATTAATATAACATATATGGGATATAGCCTGGAAATGAATTATATACTTGACATAATGTAATGTAAAAACAATGTAAATATGCAAAAGTCATTATGCAAATAGCAATAACTCTTGAATGAATTTACATTATATGTGTTTATTACAGTTTATAACTTTCCATCCCGATAGCTACATGCTCCATCAAACAGGATGGAAAATGAGAGGCTAATTTAGGTCTTGCTCAGTCAAAGTAAGCTAACATAGGTTGACCAGTTGAAATTAATTTGATATTTTTCAAACATCTTTGGAAATTTTGATATTGAATTATTAATTTCTATGACATTTACCTAAAAAGACAGAATTTGTATAGTTAGATAATCTAACTGAATTCATGAAACTTTACTAAATTCATAAAACACATTGGTAATACTTAATGGACAGTGAGTTGTTGGGCTGTTGTTTTTCCATCCTAAATGATGTAATTTCCTAATGTATGACTTAAAAAGGGACTAGCTATTGTTTGAATGTGAATTAATGTTAGAGCAGACTAACAGGATGGAAAGTGTCATTGAGGATGTAGGAAGAAAAACTAAATTTATGTCCTACTAAAGAACTAGCTTAAGATAAAACGTTTTACTTGAAACATGTTAATTGGGGAAAATGACTTCTGGGTTGTCAACTTTGGTCAGCTGGCTCATGCACACGCATTTACATGTATGTAACAGTTTTATTACCTTATAAGAAGTCTCTAGGGCTTGCAAACCACCCCAACACTATCGATGCAGCTAATTTTAGGTTTATAATGGAATAATATAGATTTGCCGTAAAATTCCTTGCATGAGCGCGAAAGTATGAAAGTGTGTCACGCCAGATGCGTGAAAGTTGGCAATCCTGAGAGTTGGTGTCTTGAAAATGCTATAAAAATACATTTTTGTGTCTATCACTCAGGAGCATGGCAAAACTGGCAAAATCAAACCATACTAAAATGATTAAACTCATTTAAATTAACTTTGATGTCCATTTGTTTGTGATTATAAAAAGAAAAACTAAACGATGACATTTCCATCTTCCAAATATATTAATATATATTAGAGGTGTGAGGAAAGTGCACTGCACAGTACAGGATTGCCAACTATCACGCATTTGGCATGACAGTCACGCTCAGACTCACGGTCACGCAAGAATTCTTACAGACTATATACAAGGTAATAAAACAGTTACGTACATGTAAATATGTGTGCAGATTTGTCTCGCATTGAATATCTCACAACAGTTGGCAACCCTGATAGTAGCAACGACGCCTTCATAAAGCTATGGTCACTGCATGCGGAGTCTCCAGGGGGCCAAGAGGAACCTTCCACCTCCCAAGCTGTAGATGTCAGTGTGGGTGAGGGATCGGCTCTGCAGCTCAAACATGGCGGGTACTTTGAAAGAGAAACAGCTTTCCCGGGAGATCTACGACCGTCTTCAGGTACTTTGTTTTGCGATTTTGTTTGGTATAAGTCTTATGTACCTTCTTAAATCCAGTAATAAGCTCTCATTAGCCAATTTCCTGAAATTGTCCCTACCACTTGTATCGATTTGTTTAGGATACAGACTCCTTTGATATTAACGCCGTGATAAGTTATTTATCGGATTTAGTTACTCATTGCATACCCCTTGGTGTGAGTTAGACGGGAGCTATGTGGCCCAGCTTCTAAACGGCCCATATACAGGTGCCCTAACCTTAACTACACCGTGCAGAAGTACCTTCATGGGCCACCTTCTCCTTCTCCTGTATGTTTTGATTGTGAAGCCGCCCACGCTGAAATTTCGACTTTACCCTCGCAAAACTTACAATGCATCCCTTGTAACCGGCTTAAACCCGGAGGACTACCTTGGCAAAGTCAAACCAAGTATTGTATTTTTAAATTGTGTGCCTGTGTAACACGTCCCGAGCGATGGGTCCCTTCGCCAGAGCGATGGTTTTAGCAGCTATAGACGAGCTATGGACGGCTGTGTCTGTGACTGTAATACCGACGGTCGTCGTTGCTGAACTTCAGGATCTCGGCTGTCCTCTTGTTGACGGGCTGTATTTGCGGGAAGACGAGAGCATGAGAGACCTGCTCTGTCTGCCTTCCTTACATCGCTCCGACATCCTCAAGTGGATCTGTGTCAGGTATGAGACTCCAGACCAGTCTGATGCTGACCTGATAAAAGACTTGTTAAATGAAACGGTTCATGGTTTGAGTATTTTATCAGATGTTAAATGTCTCGTTATGATCTACAACGCATCCATTTTGCGTGACCACTTGTCTAGTGTGGGGTCACCGTCACAGTAAGCCCATGCCACAAAGTGCGGGACCCCCTTTAGGGATGTTTGTTGTATGATCTGGGGCTGAGCTGTGTGTCGTGCGCATGCGCAAAAATCACGTTGCATTTGTCCTCACTTTTGTTCGACGACTCGTGGCAGCACCGACAACGTATTTGACCCACACTATTGGTGGATCGGTGTTTCCCAATCCGGTCCTTGGGGATCTACAGTCCATACATGTTTTTGGTTATTCCGAGCTCCCTGGCAGACAGTCCACAGTTTTTGGGGGGAACAAAAACGTGGACTGTCTGTGGGTCCCCAAGGACCGGATACGGAAATACTCTTAGATATTAACAAGGTCTATCTGGCTTCTTTTTTGTTTGATGAATTTCACAGTTGTACACAAATTCCACATATCTTGATGTGATTTCATGTATCCTTCATTTTTTTTTGTTTGAAGTGTTTGTCCAGGCTTCAACAAAAAGCTCTCTGCGCTGAAATCAACAGAGACAGATGCCATCGATCGAGGTGAATATTACCCTTATATTAACTTTTAATAGATTAATTAAAATTATTACTACCCAAGGATACGCTTTGGTGTGTTCTGAACATTAAATGATTTTTTGAAGGTCTTGTTATTGATTTGGCCTCAAAATGAAAGATAAATAAAAGTAGATGCTCTTTCAAAGCGACAGAACCCCTACACTCATGATGTACAATCAAAGAAATCGGCCTTGCAAGTAACTATCATGACAACAAACCATTTTTTCCATTGACCCAAAAAGACTGATTTACACTTCTGTGTAGAATCTATGCTGTCGGTACAGCGTAGGTTCGGTATGGCTGCGTATCGTACACCGTAGCCTGCACAGTAGCCTGAGGTCCACGTCCCCAGAAATGCAACCACAGGCATCAGGTTATGGCGTGGGGGAGGCGGCTACCAATAGCACCTTAAATCAGCCTTATAGGAGCAGCATCACTGTGTTACCCTGTGCTTCTCATAACAGATGAATATTTGCTGAAAGTTTGATGTATTTGATTCGTTTTTGACATTTCTGGCTTAATGACTTAAGTATTCATCTAAAACACATACTTTTTAATAGTGTAGCTAACCGCTAATTTGAGCAGTTAGCCAGGCCTTTTGTGACACTGGTGATTTTATAGTTGCACATTTTGTGCTCTTCTTTCTGAAATAATTTGGTCCTTCAGCGGGGTTTGAGGGCACATTTGGGCACCTTTTACTTTCACACAGAAATCATGGAGTTTGTCCAGGAGCTGATGTTGTGCAAACCAGGTGACCTGAACTTAATCAAGGTGAGCATGTGTATGCCTCAGAGTACAGGAGGTGATCTTTTTACATAACCAGTTTTCTAATAGTATCTGAGCATCGCTTGGTTACCAGCAGACTGAGCATAGACACCAAAGGCTGATATTGCCTGTATTTAGGCTAATGGGCAGGTTTTTTTTAGCACTAATTTAACTACATGTTGTGCCACTTGTCTTGCACTGCAATAGTGAGCAGGCTAGCCCTGTAAACAGATTTGAAACTAGGGCAAGTTTATATTCATCACACCCAAAAGCTGCACAGTACCAACGTAATGAGGAAGGTAATTAGGAAGCTAATTGCCCCGCCTCCAGGGTCAGGCACCGCCCCTCTGCCAGCTGCTGTTCCTCGATCAGCTCATCTCCCTGATCCCCAGCATGCCTGCAGAGATGGCCTCTGGATTTTCATCCACGTAAGTGCTGCTGTTTCCTGGCACAGAATTCGGGGCATCCTGGAAGTAGGATTCTGCCAAATCCAAACCAGGAATAAAATGAGGGGAATTTCTCAGGAAAGAGCTGGCTGCGGCTGACCTGGTGGTGAGGAATGAGGAATTCCTGAGCGAGCTGCTGTCATCTCAACATCTGGAGCAGCTGGGCCAGCTCCTGTCTCCCTCTTGCAGCCCGTGGACCGCTGATGTCCGGGAGCTGCTGCGCCGGAGCACTGCCCAGAGCAAAGCGTGAGTCCCACCTTCACCCGTGTGTCAGACGATGCTATATTGATTGCAAAATGCATTTAAATAATGGACCTCAACATTATTACCCTTAAGAGACTGATGTCATCATCGGTCAGTAAAGATTGCTGGGTTGAATATTGTGGTCTTATCAGATCACGAGGTCAGTCAATGACTAAGAGTGAGGACCACCCTGAAAGCATGGAAGACTTACTACGTAGCACTCAGTCCTTACTGGAGGACCTGCAGAAAGAGGTGAGGATTAATCACTCATAAACTCAGGTGATTGTTGCTTTTTCTTGTCAGTCTGATTCTGTTTATCCTGTGAACTGTCAGCTGGGGACATGCGGCGTGTCCTGTAACTCGGTGTGATTCTGCCAGTTGTATTTTGTTTACACAGTACTGGTGAGAATAGAGGTCAAATTTTTAAAAGTGATGAAACTGAAGAAATCAGAAAGCGTGACTTGATTCTCTTCTGAAGTGTGGTGTAGAAAAAGACTGAGTAAAATGCTGTTGGTAGAGCAGAGCCAAACATTGTGGTATTTTTATCCTTCTGCCCCCCCCCCCACCCCCCCAAGTGTGAGTTCCTGCAGGTGGCTTCCTCTCCTCCCCTATCTCCCACCGCCCTGCGTGTCGCCATATCCGATTTGTCTCAGCTGATGTCTACCTTCAGCCAAGCCTTCAACGTGGACTTCAGGAGCTACTGCAATCGAAGCCCCCCCACTCTCTCTCCAGACACACACATCTTCCAGACCGTTCACCGCCTCCTCTCTGGCTGTAACCAGGTGCGCTGTTCGCCAAGATGAAAGCATCCGCTAATGAAGTAAGAATGTGAAGCCGTGCTCTGGCTCCCTGCAGCCATGACCAGCATGTTGGCCTGATAATGTCTCCCTCAGGAGCTCCAGGCTCTTCTCCAGCTGTCAGACACCTGCGGTGCTGCTACTCAGACAGTGCAGCAGACACTCACAGTCCCGCGCTACTGGGGAGATGGACACAAGCACACCTTGGGTGAGTCTGGAGGAGGCATGACGCTGAGCTCTTGTCCGAGTAGACAGGTGTTCCTTGGTAAAGTGAGAAGTGAGTGTTTGAGGTCATGGTGGGTGAATTTTTATCATGAGCCATCAATCCCTTCCTGTTGGCTAAACAAGGCAGTGACTGACACTTTGGGGTGTAATCCCGCCCACTTTACCCACGCAGAGTACAGTGGACATAAGGATATGAGAGCAAAGTCTGTTACTTTGGATAAATGCATCGTTTGTCATGGTCATCTTCTGTGTTTTGTCCCTCTGTGTCTCAGCTGCCAGGCTGGAAGAGCTGAAGAAGAGGTACTCTGAATACCTGTCGCTGTGCCAGTGAGGGGTGGACCGTGCAAAATGTCCTGTCGTCTCTGCTTCCCAGACGCTGTCTTGTCTTGCTTTGGGGGATTTTGTTCCCGTCTGTCTGTCATTGTGCTCCTCTGTCTCTCTCCATGAGTCTGCCTCCAGAGCACTTCCTTTTACTGAAATGTTTCTCATTTTTTGACAAGCTTCAAAAAGCAAACCAGCTCTTCGTACTCTGAAAAGGCACAAACCACTGGGGGCACTGTTTTGCAGATGAATCATGAAATGCAGTCCTTGTGTGCTTCTGTGGGTACTGCAGGCATCCAGTAATCCGCTTTGCTGTTCTGACCTGCTGTAATGAGGCCTTCCAGTGAATATGTAGACCTCTAGTTTGAGGGTGTAACACCCAACTCCATCCATCAGGATGTTAAATGCCCCTGTAAATGCTGTACCCAATTCCTGTTGCTAGGATCCCTCTATCTTCCATTTCTCCTTTTTGTCACTTATTTTTGATGTATTAATTCATCTGGCGAATATATGTTTGGTCTTGTATATTCATTGGGAGCCCATTTTGTAATAATATAAATACTGCTTCCACAACAATATGGGAATTATTACAAACCCCCAACAGCTTTGGAGGGGAAGAACAGAACTTTGTGTTCTGAACTTAAAAAGAAAAGGTCTTTACCTTCCATTTGTAGATCCTTGTTTTTGACTAACAATATCAAAATTGTCCTCAGTATTTACGTAATTTTTGCCTCTCAGAACAAGTTTGACTCTGTGGCAGCAAAAACATTCCTGTTGCCTGTTTTATGTATTTAATAAATGATTAACAGCATTTCTTGTTTGTATTTCTTGCAGGGGTGGCATAAAATGGGAAAATATTGTTCAAACCTATTCAGCACTCCTCTAGGAAGCATTGGCTGTTGACGTAATATGCACTTGCCAAAGAAAGCACATCCTTCACTTGCTGATAGGGATGAAACACACCTAGCTGTGTCCAACCTGCTCTAAAGGGTGGGTCTGGTAGGTGAAGAGAATTTGGCTGTATTTTTTGACCCCACTAGATGGTGCTCTTTGCATTGGGACATGTGTTGGGCCCTTTTTTTGAATAGAGGGCACCATCTAGTGGTGTTAGAAAATACAGCAAATGGTTCATGAACCTTCTTTCGATCATTAGCTTTCGGCAAACTTAAAGGTGGCCCACTAGTAGATTATTAACTTTTATGAATTAAAAATGAATTTGCAGTGTTTAATTTGCCATATGGGGACTGATGGAAAGTCTTTGAAGGGCAATAAAATTTCCATTAACGATAATGAACCTATGACTATGGAAGTCATACGATAAGCCTCGCCTCTTCAGAAAAAAAAAAAAACAAAATGACTGATGTATTTTCAAGTCACTGCCAGATGTGATTATCAAAGAATGGCACATGACATCCATCTAATCAGTTTTAGACATTCTCTGAAAACATTCTGAATACATGCAGTATCAGTGATGACTTTTTTTTTTAAAAAAAGGTGGAACTTATGATTTATAATGCAAATATGTCATTTTATCAGAGAGCATTAAATGTCTTCGATGAAGCCTGACATGGCATGCATAGGATCTCACAAGTTTTTTTTACAATGACATAGGCGCTGAAAAAAGGTTTTTGACATCTCAATATCACTGATGTTTTTCTCACTGGATATTATTGACGCTTCCTGTTAAGACTGTAGCACTAAGTAATAATTTGGCTTATTAATGTGAATTATTGATCGTGATCCTCTGGGCCCCAAATGAATATGCCTTTTCTGTAAAGGAAGTGTGTGATTTATATGCGTGATCATGCATCGGTCGTGGCTTGAGACGCAGCCAGAATGGGCCGCAGTGGTGCTGCACACCCTAACATTTTCTCTTGGATTTTGATGCATAGCATTTGTTTCAGAGGTCTCTCTGTCTTGGTGAACCTGGTGACCAAAACTCTTCCACTGAGGTTCTGCCCAGAACATTTGCCAGCAGGAAAGTCACTAAGGATACATGGAATGCAGCCATTTAAGGCCAGATTTTTCCATAAGAAACAGCACTTAATGGGTGACTCTATAATAGTGTTCCCAGCCCGGTCCTCTGGGCAGGAGCAAAAATGTGGACTGACTGTGGGTCCCTGAGGACCGGATTGGGAAACACTGCTGTAAAACCATAACTATCCACACATGCAACCTGCATGTACAACCAGAGGCAAAACCTGTGGCGCACACATAAATCTATTGCAACAAAAAACTGGAGATATTTTGATGTTTATTTTTTAAAAAGCAGTGCATTCCAATAGTAGAAAAGGCTTATCAGTTCATACAATTAAAACCAGCAGCTAGAAGCAAACCAATTTTACATATGGAAGCAAAACAAAAAGATAAAAATATGGTGCATACATGCAAAAATGCTAATCAAATACTGAACAATATGTCAGTTACTGTATAAGAACCTTAGTTTCCCTTTCATAAATCCCAAATTACACAAAGATTATAGCTTTTATTGCACCCAAATCTCTTGCAACAATTTGCAGATCTGTAATGATTTAACTTCTAACAGTTTACAACGTGTAGTACATCTTTGGCACAGATAATGTGCGTTAGAATAAAACAAAGCTTTGCTTGCCTTCTACTGTAAATGTAATACATCAGAGCTCAACTCTTTTCTACTGCAGCAAGATTACAAGCCCCTCTATGACAAATTTTCTCAAAATAACTTTTTTCATCTTCCTATCCAAAGTGTTAAGAAGAACATAACCATGAGGGAAAGACCTCATTTGGACACTTGACAGACCCTCATTCTCACAGAACACATTTCAAATGAAGCACTGAGGCTGCAAACAAACATAGACTAGACAAGCAGGTGTAGCACCAGTGTAATGAGACTGTGGATCTAAGTAAACAGGATACTGCCAGACAGACAAGCAAAGGAGTTTGCAATAACACCTTGCTCTTCCCAGACTTTTGACAGCTCAAGGCTGACAAAGTTAATCAGAGTTACATGGAATACATTTTGCCCTCTCCTTCACCAGCTCACAATTACTAGCTTCTATTCAGTTTATCAACACTGTAGAAGACATAACAGGCAGCACACAGGCCTTGGTTTGTATCGATTGCTGCCACATTTGTCCAGGCTGAGAATTTAACCAATTAAAATATTTTAAAAGCCAATTTTTACACTCTAATTTTTCCCCTTACCTACATCAAAGATGATAGAAATTTACACATTACACTTCTAAGAAATAAGAACTTGACGGCAACACGTATGATCCACAAAGTCATTCTAGTTTGTTGAAGGGATTTGCTGCCGGTGTCTCCATGTTTGTAAACACAAAGTATAAAAACGCTGCTACAACCAAAAACACCAGGAACTGCAACCAAAGCGGGATGTACCGTGACTGTTGGGGAACCATTTCTTTGGTAGAAGCGTCACGGGACAGTTTATGGAGGGCTGGTTTTGAGTGCGACACCTGACTGTAGCTCGCAGCTGTCCTGTGGAAGCTTGGTCTGCAAAGGTGGTAGCATGCAAAGGGTTCTTGTACTGACATCAAAAGGCAAGTTTTCATACAACACGTCGTAGTTTTTATGACCCTGTGCTGATTGAAAAAGAACTTCCCTCTGAAAAGGTTAGACTAGAGCAGCGTGAGCCGCGCATGAAGATAAAGCAGACTTACTCTTTTGCGTAATCCATGTCAGACTCCCTGGTGTACTCCGGAGAGACGTAGTGCCTCGCGTTGGAACTGAAAGGAAAAGAAACTCAGCTTGTGACACTCAGCACATGCGCAGACACAATCACAAAAAAAAACTAAAAATATCTTTTAAAAACTTAAAAATTTTATACTAATCACTTCAATACTTCAACTTGGTGCCCCATCATGCGGCCATTGTACAAAAAACTTGGGGCGCAACATTATTTACAGTAACATACTGATTTAAAAACACCGGCCCTGTGTTTCTGGTTCTTTAGTGGTGGAATCATCTTAAGAAAGAGAGTTTTTTGTCTAATTAAATTGTGGTGAGGAGACTGATTACTATGACTTTTTCTTAAGCTCTTGTACTAATGCCATATGTTTAAAATCAGATTTACGACAAAATGCATTAATTTCCTGCCATAAAAATTGTGGATTAATACTTTCTGAACACTTACCTCTCCCCAAAGCCTTCACTCCTCAGCTGTATTTGGGCAAGAAACAAGCACGATTATGAACAATGAACAAACACTTTTTCCTCTGCATGAAGTGATACACTGGGGATACTTACAGGAGAGCGAAAGTGGACGTAAGTCACTTCTTCCTCTGAAATGGATTAATAAACCACATCAACACAATAAGAACAACTCCATCTTGGCACGTCATAGCTGGCAGAGAGCCAATCAAATTAGCTTTCTCTGTACTGTAACATCATTAGAGACAAGGGGAGGCCTAATCTGATTATCTAATGAGGATATAGAGCTAAATTTCATCATGCAGCCGTTAGGAAAGGCGTCATGTTTGTCAGGGTGTCTCAGCTGTTTGGTGCGCAAGTGCCTCCTAGGGGTATTATAGAGTATTACACAGCACATACCAGGGGTGCAACGGTACGCAAAATTCACGGTTCGGTACAAACCTCGGTTTTGGGTTCACAGTTGGATACAATTTCAGTGCATCAGGGAAAACAGAGTTTGTTTTTAAATTATTAATCATTAAAAGGGCAAAGATAATTAGGAACAGCTACAAACGAAAGGCAATGCATCTGTCGATATGTCTGAATAAAAGAGATGTTCATTTGCACATTGCAAAAACAAGTATGGTCGTGTATCAGTAGTGACGAACACCCCATAGCTGTAACAGATTTTTTAGCTCAGTCTGAATTTCCTTGCAATAGTGGGGAGACCAACTTTCAGAGGCTGTTTCTGTCTGGGTCTAATCATTTGGATGATATGGTCTCAAATGAGTTAGCTCACTGAATGTGTTTCCAGCAGCATATCTCAGTTCAGTATAAGGGAGCCGACAGGCAGTGTTGGTCATTTTAGCCGCTTTCTCCCCAGTGTTGGTGTCACTTGCTGGGAGACCAAAATGTTTCCAAACTGCCAATTGTGACTGAATGTAACCAGAATTCACCACGTCACTGCCACAACTAGCATAACATTTTCCACGTTGAACACATACTTGTGAATTTAAGTTTCACCAGTGTCAATAAACGTATTCATTAGTTTCATAGTGAGTACAGAATCAAAAACGATGTACTGGACTGTACCATTAGAGCCGTAGCACATGCGAGACCAACACTCCAGTAGGAGTTAGGAAGAGCTTGGCAAAATACTCAAACAACTTAATTTCCACTGTAATCAGAAAGACAGGGCAAGATCAGAGGGACACTTGGGACAGACTTACGCTCCTCTCTGTAGTAGGTCTTGTCAGAAGGCGGCTTTTGCTTGGAGCTCTTTACCATGGCTTCCTTTAGTTTCTTCTCATAAAGTGTTCGTGTTGTGCCTGGGTGAGAGACAGGTTATCCTTTACCCAAGGCACAATACGGCTGTCACGATTCAGACACCTCCAGCAACATCTCATTCTTCAGAGTTGAACAATAAGGAAATTCTGCTACATTTGTTGCCATTGAAATCCGAAACACTGCAGCACATACTGTGACACAGATGTGATAAAGACACAGGCTGTTGTTAATAATCATCCGCTGACCTTCCAGGGCTAGTCAACCACATAGTATTTTTAATGAACTAGTTTTAATCACAAAACATGGAACGTTGACTTTTAAAGAGTTCAGTTTGACTTTCTACCTTGTATTCTGTAATTACAAAACTAGCAGCGTAAATCTAGCAACACTATATCATCTATATTACGGACATAAAGGATTCTACCACAAACAGCAAGGTCAAGTTTGCAATACATTTAGCAAAAATCTGAAATATATACAAAATAAATGTATATTAATTAAAATATTTATCTTTTGCAGTTCCTTGGTTGTCCTCTTAACTAGGAATAGTTTTAAAAATCAATACTTTAATCAGGAACCGGCAGGTAAAAACTGGAAATTAGAATTAACAAGTCTGAATGTTTAAATCTGATACCAAATAAAAACACAAAAAATTTCAACACAAAGTTTCGAAGGTTCCTTTTTGGGACTTTCATTTCCAGGGCAGGATTCCGCCATTGATTATGGGATTCTGCTACAAATCTCCCAAAAAACTCAAAAATAAAAGCATTATTTTGGTGCCAGTTTAGTGGACTTTTTTGAAGGTTTGTATGAGAAAATTGAGGGTGAATATCAACAATATTTTAAACGAAGAATGCTGAAAATTGACCGCATTTTAATGGATAATTTCAGTGCGGTTTTTGAAAGAAATAAGGCATAGCTTGGAAAAAGAGAAACAAATATAATTTATTTTCATGAAATATAATCATGGAATCTGAAGAAGTTTGGTTCGGTTTTTACACTTTGCTCCAGTCAATGCACTTACCTGCCAGAACCAATTTTAGTAGGTATTTGAGTAAATATTTTAATTGCATTCACTTTCGTTTTAGTTCAGTATTTTATTACATAACAGAACACACTGCTAATATATAGTAAGTGTATACAGTAATCCCTCACTTATCGCGGGAGATAGGTTCCAAGGCCGACCGCGATAACTGAATTTCCGCGAAGTAG
>JABFEB020000124.1:23919103-23934395 GCA_019775895.2 Stomatorhinus ivindoensis
ACTACTGTATATTTAAAAATCCGCGAAGTCGTGAATCCGCGATAAGTGAACCGCGAAGTAGCGAGGGATCACTGTACAGAAAAGAAGGTTTAGTAATAAACCCAAATGATTGGTACATTATACCGGTCTCATACACAGACACCAACAACCTGAAAAGGCTCTATCCAATGTGACATTTTGCAGATATGCATTTTATCTCTACATATATAATAATGGTTTTGGTAATATAACCTTAAAATCTACTTTAGTTATAGTATGTTTCACCACACAAACATACCAACGATAGGACCATGTTTGATGCCATAATCATCCAGCAGCTGACCGATTTCCTGGTCAGACTTGGTACTCAGAGTGGACATGGGTGCATATGGAGGTACCAAACAGTGGATGCACACACTGGTTGTAGAGGGACAGTGAAGATTCTGAGGGACAAAAAAAAAAGAATGACAAAGTTTAACAAAGAAACTTCTAACACTGGGAGCGGCCCGGTTATGGGATCTGCCAATTGGCCATGGGATCCATGAAGGAAGGAGGCAAGGAGTCAACAGAAAGAGACTGATACACAAATGGGAGATGTACACACGTGAACAGGGGCGGGGGAGAGACACGGGGAAAGGGAAAGTAAAACGATTGGGAAACGGGAGATGAAAATTAGAGAGAAAAAGGACATGGAGGGAGAGAAAGAGAGAGAGACGGGGTCACAGGAGGGAGGGGACAAGAAGTGGAGACAGGACACGGGATGAAACGAGAGGGGACTAGGGAGGAAGAGGCAGAGACACGAGAGAGCATGAGGGCGCGCACGCGAGGGAACAGAGAGAAAAGGGGGGAGTGAGGAACAGAAAGAGACGGGGGCGGCAGGTAGCTCGGTGGTGGAGGTGGGGGTAGAGAGGGGGAGCAGACTAGAACGGAAGGGATCCGGACGGCCGAAGCTGTTTCGGAGAGTAAAGATCTTAGCAGGAGAAAAGGCCCTCGACTGTTAAGTACGAGTTCATCTGTAAATAAACGAAGGCATCAAAAGAGCACAGAAAGAAGACGCACGACTGTGTGTACGCGAGTCTATCTGCGTTCCTGTGTATTATTTGAATATGTTTCTTAAATGAATACTCACACTCCGTTCGTAGTCCGGGTACACTTTCCGTAGCAGGCCCTCTACTCCCTCCGCCTACCTCGTCATGTATCACATGACCACCTTCGGGATCGAAGCGCCTGACTTCAGATCAGTTCTTAACATTGGTCCATACTGTAAATCGGGATGCAAACCGGTCCAGGGCAGTCATTGGCGGACATAGAGCAGCACGGCATTTGCAGACTAACTGCCTGTAGGTGGCGCGCCGATATCGCTGTTCGAGTTCCAATCAATGCATAGTGATTGCTTGTGTTGGGGCACCGTTGAGATTCACTGACTACTCTTGAACAAGTTTAGCAATTGTAATTCATTTTACTTTTTCAGAAGGAATCGTAACAGAAATTCTTATTTTTGTTTTTAAGTGTGCATTTCACTTTAATTGCATCGCTCATATACGATTAAAGTCCTACTAAAAGAGTTGTTTATGTCAAGCTAATACGTGGAATTAATGTGCTGTTTTCGCAGAAATATATATAAATGGAGTTTCATGTGCCTCACTATATAGGGACAGGGCACGAGTTACCGCTTTGTCTCCACAGACTATGTGAGGCGGGGTGTGACTCATTGGAACAGGGCGTTGGTCGCTGATGTATTTCAGTTTGAGTGAAGCGTGGCTTTGGGAACCGTACGCGACACATGCGGTGAAGAGAGCAACTTATGTTCAACGCTTTTCTCACTTTCGACGGTCTGGACCACCGATTATACAATGTCACAGTTTGAGATCTTCAGAATAGACGTACTGCAGTTAATGGGGTCCAATCTAAATATTTGTGTTCAGTAATTAGTGCTACTCTGCATGTTTTGTGCCCTTTTATAATCGATACTTTAGTGATCCCCGTGCAGAAATTCTCCTCTCTTACTTTTACCTGGGACTTCGCTTCTGTTTTTGAAAAAAGACCGGCATCAGGGCTAAAATACTCAGGGCTATAGCCCCCAAGTAATCTGACCTAATGATGAGCATGACAGGCACAGAGGCTTAGCCCACTGTGCCACACACTGCCCCCGTTTGTGTCTGCACCAGCTCTCGTGCTTAAGGGGTTATTGAATGCCCATATTTGGAAATACTGATGCATCGCAAAGAATTTGTATTGTTCAGAATATAGGGTTTCCTGATTTTATGGATCTCCAAGGTGGACAATGAAGCAGCACAGTTCATTGCACTACCTGTCTTAGTACTTGTGTTTTCTTGGATTCACCAGCACCCAAATAGTTTCCTTTGAATTTGGAGTGAATATGACATACTTAAATCACAAAGCTCATTTTGGGCACAAATTGAATATTATTGCAAATACCAAAGAGGAAAAGAACTAGCAGCAGGATTGATTAACTTGAAATCACAATGAACCAGAAGACCCAGCCAAGACATTCTGGAGGAATGTCATTTATATGGCCAAAATAGACTTGATGGCACTTGTCTGGAAATTAAACCTGCAAAACTTCGAGACAAAGCACCAGAAATTACTGAAGATTGATCAGATGGTTTTTGTGATCTCCTCAACAGCAGGTTTTAAAATATACATTCATTGAATTGAGAAGTTGGTCATCTTGTTCCTCAATTAGGCCTTGTGCACTAAAACCCCTTGTGAACAAATGACTGCAAAAGGATGAGAATGTGATGGCAAAAAACAATGGGAGTTCCTCTCAAAACACAGAATCAAGGACAATGAACAGTACAACATT
Organism: Stomatorhinus ivindoensis; assembly: GCA_019775895.2. Classification (NCBI taxonomy): domain Eukaryota; kingdom Metazoa; phylum Chordata; class Actinopteri; order Osteoglossiformes; family Mormyridae; genus Stomatorhinus; species Stomatorhinus ivindoensis. The sequence continues at coordinate 23,921,910 of JABFEB020000124.1, forward strand.
TAAACTTTATTGAATATCAAAATACTGTAACAGTAATGTTTAAAAGCCTCAAACCTTCTTCCCCAGCAGAAACACTGATTATACAATGACAGGAGAGGGGATTGCATAGTCAAAAGCTTTAGAACTTGGATTTTTGGTCATTTGGGGGGGACCTCCAGCTTCAGTTTACTTAATCATGCCAAGGTCCAACAGTCATAAGCTCGTATTAGCCTTTATAGGTACAATTCATATGAAATCATGAAACGTTTTAGAAATGCCACTGAAAGTAATGAGGAAGAGACCACTCACTAGGACACCCATTTTAGAACCAAACCAGTGTTAGTTCAGCTTTATTGATATGCTGCAGAGACATGTTATGCTTTGAACAAAATCATCATTGAAAGTGGTCTACTAAAGTCACACTGGCCAGACAACTCCCATCTACACAGCTGCACAGGGGAAGGTTCTAAAATTGTCAAAACCTAGAAACCCAGTGCTATTGGCCTGAAAGTCTTAACACATCTAACTACATTCCCCAGAATGCAAATCAGTTTGTAAAAGCGGGCTTGTCCAATAGCAGGAAAAGGATTCATGGAAAAAGGAAGCATGTCAGGGTTTTGAGAAAAGCAGGGAAAACAATTCAGTGTTTGGCATGTCACTGGACACAGGAAGAGATCATGGGAGAGAGATGTATGGGTTTACACAGAGAGATGATAGGGGCTTCCAGGAATGTGCTCATCTCCCCATTTAACCACTAGGATATATTCGCCCTTTTCCTTAAGTTGGTAGGTGACATTGTAGAGGCGGTTGCCCAAATGCTTGACCAGGATCTCCTCACAAGGTACCTTTGGACCATCCACTCCCACCAGCAGCATGTTCCTTCCTAAAGGACAACCACAACAGTTCAAAGTCAAAATAAAGCAATTCATGCATAAATGGAACCATTTCTTCATGACTCTTCCAAAGCCTACTTTTTTGCTGATTGGCACTTATTTTATTAGCACATTCTCAAGGTACTCAATATTTTTAGTTGTACATCAACAAGCAGTGCAAGTGCAACATCTGAAAGTTCAACTTTTATTAGGGAATCCTGGTTAACCACAGTGGGTCAGCTGAATCAGATTTCACAGGTCATTGTATGGAACCACTTGTGCTCAAAAATGAGCTGGTCTGCACTAAAGTATGCAGAAACAACTGTAGACCAAAATTGGACTGATTCAAGCCTGGCACCCTAGAGGAGTGGCACTATTAGGTCTGTGTTACTCTACCTGCTTTGCTGCAGTCCACAGAGAAGTTGTTTTTCTGGCCGACATAGGCTTTGGTCAGACCTGGGCCTTTTGCTACTACACGGGAAGCGTCAGATGAAGCCCAGGCTGGTGCCCCCTGCTGACTGGAAGAAAAGCTACGAGACACTGGATCTACCAGCACTGAGGAAGTCTCATGCAAGCTATGGCTGTTGATCAACCGTGAACCTGAAAGTTAAACAAAAAATTTAATAGGTCACTGCAAGAGTCAAAACCAAAGAGAATTAACAGTTGAACTAGAAAATCATTGGTCTTGTTTCCTAGAAATGGTGATGTGTACTACTGACCATTGAAAACAGCAAACATCCTTAGGCTTGTAGGGTCATAGCATAAGTTACTCAAATGTTCTTACCAGTAATCTTAGCTTTGAAAGGGCTGCCCACGATGTGGTAGGGCCCTCCATACTTGATGGAGATCAGGTAGTTCCCAGGGGCTAAAGGTGTGTAGGTAACTTTGTAGCCATCAGGACACTCCTGGCAGTCCATCTTCACCTTTGAGGGGCCGTCGATGGTGACTGCCAGAGCTCCAGTGCCTGCAGAGCTTGTGTTCACAATGAATTCACATGGAGATCCTGAAAAAGGATGCCTAAAATTAGACCTGCATAAGGGGGGAGGGCAATGGCACAATTTGGTCAGCAATGAAACCGTGAACAAACACTTGCCAGTTACGCCTCCTTCCAGTCCAGCACCATAGGCAGATACCATGCCTGGGTCACCAGCCTGGCCAGTCTCTCCCACACGAATCTTGAAGGGGCTGCCAGGGATGTGGGAGCCATTGAACTTCACGTCAATCAGGTACAGTCCATTTTCCCGTGGAATGAAGCGTACTGCATACTTGTCTAGGACAGAAAAGGAAAGGAAGCCATTAGCATATCTAGGAATTTTATCCTGAATGCATGCCAAGGTCCTACAATATGGTCCTTTCCTGGTTACCTTCATCTATTTCAGTGACACAGCATTCCTCCAGTGCTCCAGATGGGCTATGCACCTTGGCATCAATAACACCCTTGGCACCATTCAGACTCACTGCAAAGGAGGCTGGCTGGTTCACCTTTAGTCCAGACTCCTGCAGAAAAAAATAGTCGACACATGGAGTGGTGCTCCCAGCCCCCATCTTTGGGGGTCTGGGTGGGTTACTGGACAGCCAGTCACCTTGATCTGGACGTTTTGCATCCAATGTTCACTCCGTGCAGATTTGGCTCATGAGAGTTTTACAAAAAGGTGTAAGGAAAGATGGTTGGTTCAGAGAGAATTTGTCTTAGACCCACCCCCTCTACAATCTGATTGGTTCTCTGAACCAATCATTTTTCATTCTGCCATCAGAACATTTGTGCAAGGAAAACTCCCAAATGCAGATGTTAGCTTTGGAACCATCATGGAAATGCAACCTAAGTAGTTCATAGCTTTTCTGCCATCCTACCTCGTATTGCACACGTTTATGCTGATGTTGACCCAAATTCTAGTCCACTGTTCAAATTCATAGATCTGTATACCCCTGGTAAAATGTTGAAGCACTTTATGCTTCCTCACTATTATACCTATGAACAAAGAATGTTGCTGCAAATTGTACAACAAATTAAGCTCCTGGTCAAAGTAATGCCAGGATAATGACATTTCATAAACCGGAGAGTCCAAAATTACCTTAAGGTAGCTAAAAGGGTTAAAGAGAGGCTTTTGATAGACAGGACGGGAAGAGACCTTAAGTTAAGTTTTAGAAGTAATAAAGCACAAGTCAGCGCCATAACACTTACACTAATGGAATAGTGGGCACCAAAAGAAAGCCTTTGATTATCTTTAACCCTTTAGCCCACCCTGTTCCACCTGATCGTCTGACTGCTGGGAGCCTTTAGGACGAGGCCCGAGAAACACACACAGTCCTTCAGTGTCCCAGAGCTTCCTTAACCACCCATCAAAACAGCAGCAGCAGGTTACCATGCATCCCAATATCCCATGACTACTTCAGCTTTAGATTTCAGACCTGCCGAACACCTTGGTTCAGCTACTCTGCAAATTAGTTTCAGCACCCATAGGTCAAGGGTAAATCTAAAGCAAGGAACTAGAATAAAAATTTCAGTCTCCAAGCACAACACTCAGGCTCTCTTTAGTAGTTAGCCATATTTCTCTTCTATTTATATGGCTAATGCTTACCACTTTACCCATTAGTATACCTATAATGTACTTCCCATTTCCCAGTTGGCTTTATATTGCTGGGCTCCCTGCAGCTGCCGAGTTGTGGGTAGTATTTGGTTCCTCTGGAGTGGACATGTGTCTGTCTTTCTCGATGCCTCACCTGAAGACTGGCAACAGTTAAGCGCCGAGCGTCATCTGATGGGGAAGCCACAGGAACCACGAAAGGGCTGTCTGGGATGTGTTCGTCATTGAACCTGATAGACACCTCGTAATCACCTGTCAGGATAAAGAATAGGTTTCAGCAAAACCAAAAAAAGCGCTTGTGCAAGTCCATCCAACTGAAAATTCAGTGCCATCATCCTTACCCGGTTCTTGGACAATATAAGAGACCCCACTGGATCCATCCTTGCGGTCCTCAAAAGCGATCTCAGCTTTACTGGGACCCTCTACTGCAATAGACAACCCCCCAGCTCCAGCCTCACGGGTCCAGATGCTGAACTCCGCTATGGACGTAGGAGGGGAAGCAAACATGTCAGGACACCGATAAGCTCACGACCAGGACATTTACATTTCAGCCTGTTGCCCTCAATACCTGGAATACCAGCTTCTGCCCTCTCCAGTCCAGGTCCACCTGCTCGGACCTTGTGCGCTCCACCCTCCCCCAGAGGGCCTACTGTGAACTGGAAGGGGCTCCCAGGAACATGCTGACCCTTGTACTTCACACTGACAGTGTGCACACCCATCTCACTGGGCACAAAGCGGATGCAGTACGTGTTGTTTTCGCCTTCCATGATGTCAGCTTTGTGGACCTTGCCAGAGGGGCTGGTTACCTGGGCAGTCATGTCTGCAATGCCACTCTCTAAGGGTGAAAAAGTAAAAAACAGGGTTTGTGTTTTGCTAGGACCATTATGCAAGAAACCAGAGCGCTTTAGAAGTGGCCTCTTACGAATATGGGTACATCTTGGCTGTAGAGCATTTGATGAGTTTAGTTTGGCAACTGCAACTGATGGTCATATTAGGGTGACCACCTAGTTTGTCAGGTGGGACACCATGAGCTACAACAGGGTTTGTAAACTACCATTTCAATCAAAAGTTCCACGATTTCACTTAAGCACCGAGTTCCTGCTGTGTGCCGATTGGTCAGTCTCCTATAATCATGCATGTGTCACTAATGTTAATGTGAAACAGCTGGATGAGTCTTTGAATCAAGGAAACATCAGTAAAAGCACAAGAAGAATTGAGGTACAACAACCGATTAAGCCAAGGAGCCTTTCAGTTTTAAAGTATTCGTAAAATCTGAAGTAGCTCATAGGGTCCCTCCTGACATGGATTAGGTGGTCACCCTAGGTCATATCAAACCGTTCCTCAAAACTGAGATCAAGCACATGCACGCAGAGAGAGCGGGATTTTGCAGCCGATTTGTTTACCTGGCAGCTTGAGATTGAGGTCACACTGGCTGCCCACATTAGCCACCGATGCAGCTTTCCTACGCCGCGTGATGCTCTCCTTCATCCTGCCTTCACCAGTCACCTTGACTGTAAATGCACTGCCTGCAGTGCAGAAAACCATTACATCTTGCAGAGCTGTTGGAGGAACATGTTATTGTGGGTTTAATGCCAGTGAAACAATAATTACCTGGCACATGCTGATCGGCAAATTTGATGTTGATAATGTAGTTTCCTGGTTCGGTGGGGCAGTAGGTGACCTTGCATGTACCATCCTCCTGATCCTCTGTGTTTATGTCTACTTTGCTGGGGCCTTCAATTGAAAGGCTGAGGCCTCCATAACCTGGGGAGGACACACGTGACCGAGATGGGCATTAGCTCTTAGTCATTTAGTTTCATCCTACGCATTAGTTACAGCAGTCCAGCTCACCTGCTTCTCTGGTGTCTATAATGAACTCTGCGGGCTCAAAAGTGCGTGCCTCAGTCAGGCCTTGGCCAGACACTCTGACACGGCTAGCATCGCCAATCTCAGACTGGTTAATCATCACTGGGATGGGGCTGTTGGGGATGTGGCGGCCATTCTTCTTGATGTTGACAAGGTGCTCGCCAATCTCCTTGGGGACAAAGGAGATTCCTAGAGGGACAAAGTTCATCAGTACCGTTATAAAAAACATGATTACCAGAGTCTGTGGGTCCCTGATGACTGGGTTGAGAAACATTGTGCTGCATCCATTGCAGGACAGTAACTACTAGAGCAAAGTATTTTTTCATACATGTCACAAGTGTTGAAGAGCTAAATCACCTCAGAACTGCACAAAACGGCAGAGGGTCATCTATGAATCTGTAGGTATTTGACATCCCCAGATCATGACTCACCAACATGCCCGTTGCGCAACATCTTGAGCAAGCAGGGCTCCTCACGGCCAGAAGGTGTAGTCAGAGAGGCAGTCAGTTGGCTCAGGTCCAGCTCCCCAATGTCCAGAGGGATGTCTGCTGATGAGCCCACCTTGAGGTGAGACATCCGCATGGAGTCATCGCCTTGTGGGAAGTTAGGGATACAGAACAAACTGTTATGGACCATTTAGCAGGCAGATCTTGCTCAAGGAACTTCGTAGCTGACATCACTACAAGTCATTCATAATTTCCCAGTGGAAATGCATTAGATATTCACACAACTGACCTTTTATTAAACCGTTTACTTTGAAAGATTAAAAAAGGTTAAAGTTGAAGGAAGCAGTGCCACACCCCGGCAAGATACGATTTGGAGGAGGAGCTGGGCTCTGTATATATTTAAACCCTGCTTGCTACTTTTCCTGGCTTGGATTTTTAAACAGTTTGAATATTAAGAAAAATTAGCCACTTTTAAATGCTGAATACTGACCTGTGATCTTTGCAACAAAGGGACTGCCTGGAATGTGAGTGTCATTATATTTAACCAGGATGTTGTAGTCGCCAGGAAGGACAGGGAGGTAGGACACTGTACAGGTGCCATCTTGATTGTCAGTGCAACTGATATCAGCTTTTGAGGGCCCTTCAATTGCCAGGGACAGTCCACCTTTTGGGAAATGGAGAGTTAACAGAAGTAGAAGTAGTATTTGTTTCAAGTATAGGTTTTCATGAAGGTGACAATATGGGATCTATTCAGTGCTGCATATTATATGATGTGAATTTGTGAGCAATATTGTGATACAAAACAAAAAGATCACCTGAAAAACTATAGCCAAACAAATCAACCAGTAATGCAGGACAAGTTGGTGGTGTGGATGCAAGTTGTCACAAAGCAGTACAGAAATGCGACGTGGACACTGCACATTGAGATGATGCTGAAACACCATGCAGCCTTAATTGAATTAGAAACTGGTGCAATAAATGGTGGGAAGTTGTGATAATGTGCCAAAAAGCTGCCACAAAGTGAATGAAAGCCATGTTTCACCTTCTCCTGCATCCTTGGTGTTGACAGTGAAGACAGCTGGCTTGTTCACCATGCCATGAATCAGTCCAGGGCCGTAGGCAGTCACATGACCGCTATTGACATAATCGACATAGAACTGCAGAGGGCTTCCTGAATGGAGTAAGAGGTTCCATTTACACAGCAAGAAACCCTAGCCCATCCAACGATTGAGTGACATGCATAGGGAATACCAATTTCATTAGTAGATATCCTGTCTAACTGGAAACAGAACTCCAGACCAATCGCACGATGTTCATACACCAATATCAAATCTAGCATAACTAAAAGAATTTTAAAAAGCCACTTGCAAAACTTGACCTCTGAGCTTCCCCATTAACTTTTAGGACCACACATTGCCTTGCTTTGATCTCACCTGGAATATGGATCCCATCGTACTTTATGTCCATCTCATGTAGACCAGCCTCAGTTGGGGCATACTTAACAGTCACTGTGCCGTCTTTGTTGTCCGTGATGACTGGCTTTGCTACCTTGCCCGAGGGCATGCGCACGTCGCCTGTGGGGAACATGTTCATATACATGTCATTTCTACATTTTAGACCACTGCAACTCAGTAGATATCAAATTGTTTTTCCCCACAGTTGGCACTTAAATCCTTGTCAAACAAAATGGTTCCTCATTGACCACTTTTACCTGTGATTTCTCCCTTTTGGATGGTGAATGGAATCACCAAATCAAAAGGCCGCAGTGCAGCCACATCAAGCCCATTCATGCCAATGGGTCTGTCTGTTGCCTGAAATAAAAGGATCAAAAGGTCATCTTAAGAGTAGACAACTAATAGATATACATCTTAATTCAAACAAGTAAAAAAAGTTGGACAAAGGATTGCAGATACGACTGCTGAAAAGTGAGATTAAAAAACCACTGCCAAAAAGAAAAGCAAAAGGATGGTGCTTTGACTTCCAGCTGGTCACCATTTGCAGCTGAAAGCAAAAGCAGACAAATGAGTGGATGACTGCAGGAGACAGACAGACCCAACACGACACCTGACAAAACAAGGATGGACTGTGACGGGACAATGTGGCAGAAAGGGAAGGAGCACTGCTCTAAAAATTCAGCCATTTTGTTAATGACAGAATGCTATGAGCTCATTGTACAGAACACAAAAACTCATGTTTAAATCTGTTAAGTGAACACTGATTAGGAGGAAGAAAAAGATCAAAATCACAAGTGATCTCCAGAGAGAAGGGTGGTCTGACACCTGCAGATGGAATGACCGAGGACAAAAGCAGGACAACGTGCCAGTGAAACAAATATTCAAGTACCCAGGTTTGACCCATATTGGGTGTGTAGGCATACTGAGGGACCTGGGTCTGCTGTAGGAGCTGTTCAGTGGGCACTCCATCCAGGGCCTGGGGAAGAAGACAAGAAAGGGAGGAAAGGGATTGGAGTGCCTAAGCGGCATCTTTATGTTCCAATCCAAAAAAACCTACTGGGCAATGATCCTTCAGCAAGCTGTTGGAAAAATGAGGTATGGATAAAACATGCCCGGTCTCAGACATTGCATTTCATATGGACTTCTGCTACGTGACGTCTTACGGCTAACTGCTACAGATTAGTAGAATGAGATGTGCCATACTTACAGTGACCTGGAAGGGGCTGTTGGGAATCTGTTCCCCTCCAAAACGCACACAGATGACATACTTCCCAGGCTGAGGGGCTGTGTAGAAGATGTCAAACGTTCCATCTGCATTCTCCACAACGTCCACATCCACCTCTCCACCATCCGGTGTGCACACTGTACAGGTCACCTTGCCCTTCCCCGCTGCTTTAGCATCCACCGTGATGACTGTTTGTTCGCCGATCTGGATTGTGGGACCCACCCCTGCACCTGGGGTTTGCAGAAAGGCAGGATCTTAGACAAACTGATCTTTGCATGTATACCACTGTCATAGTATCCAAGAGCTTCACTGTCACCCTGTAACCAAACATGCATCCAAAACAGAAGCAAAAATGCCCATTAAGAATAGGAGTGGGAGGGGACATTGAGAAGAGCAAACCATTCAAACCTGTGAAATGGACAAAGACCTTTGACAAGTTAGTAGAGCAAGTATACAGTAGGTTCAGGATACTCCCATCCCATTGGTTACTCTAGTTTGCACTTAAGGTTAATTAAGTACAGCAAACCCATTCACCAAGTTTAAACTACCATAATAGCATTCCAACTATGCTGGCAGGACTAGTTAGTCATTAGTCAGTTTGACAGCCCCTAACGACAGCCATCAGTTAGCAAAGACCAAGAAGGGGATGCACTCCCATGCTTGAGTCCTGGATGGCCAAGAGTGTTTTAGGCAAATCCTAATTTTCAGTTATTCCAGTTATGTTAGCTGTTTAAGTCATTTTAGGAGGAGGTCTAGCTCTTGGAAATGTTGCAACTAACAAGTGCGAACAAAAGGGGTCCAGTGGTATTTCACGCAAATTCATTGAGGTGGGAACTAAAAGGTACGTCGCAGCAGGCAGGTTGACTAACAAGCCAGAAATCAGCATTTCATGCAAAAAGGGGGAAGCAACAGAGCGCTTACCTAACCCATGACCTCCAATGGAGACTGAGAAGGCGAGAAGCAGAGAGCAATATAAACAAAAACGTCAATGACAAAATGTGCTCCAAGGATGCTGGAATGGAAGTGACGTGAACGCGAGCAGTGCTGCGGTACAGACAGGCGTCTGCGTGGAGTGTAGAAGCATGGAGTACCTTCAGAGCAAAGACTAACATTCAGGAATAACCTGGGATCAAGCTGTGCCCATCAACTCAATGAACATTCAGGTACCACACCCAAGTATTCAGTTTTGTCTGACATGCACTGGTTCACTGCACACCAAAAGGTGACTAACGTACATTTAAAAAAAGGTTAGCTGGACTGAAACCCTAAGGCAGGGGTGCCCAACTGCAGTCCTGGAGGGCCAGAGCCCTGCACATTTTTGGGTTTCCCCTCATTTAACACACCTGAATCAACTCCTTGTGATAATTACACAGCTTGAACTGAATCATTTATGGTGGAACAAGGAACGAAGCTTAGGCTACACAGGGCTCTGGTCCTCCAGGACCGGAGTTGGGCACCCCTGCCCTAATGAATTCATCTCAGAACAGTCTGATATCACACAAATACAAACGCAGTAGGCAGCACAATGAACAAGGAATTTAACAGGATTTTGTACAAAATCCATTTGTCTCCCTTCCCAGAACCATTGAATGAGCCAGTTTATGCACACTGCTTTGAAATTACCTGTGGCACTTCTCACTACCAGGTATCATTAGGTGTAACCCACCCACACTGGTCTGTGATATTTACCTGTGACTGTGCACTTGCTGGCGTCACCAGTAGGAAGGGCACGGATGCGGTATGGGGAATAGGGAATCTCATCCCCTCCATATTTTATCAGTATAGTGTAGCGGCCAGTCATATCTGGCACATAAGACACCAAGTATGTCCCATCCTGGTTGTCTCTGATGTTGGCCTTCTTTGGTTTTCCCTCTGGGTCCTGGACAAAGACAGGACACATTCAATATTTTGACTAGGGTTAATCACACACACACACACACAAATCAAGGCAGGAGACATGTTCCAACCAAGCCTTTCATACCGTGATCTGCACAGCCAGCAGTCCCTCTCCTGCATCCTTTGCATCAATAGTGAACTCCACAGGCAGGCTAGCTGGTACACCAGTTGTGTTGAGACCGGGGCCACTGGCACGCACCTTACTGGCATCGTGTGTTGGCAGAACCTTCACCTTGAAAGGACTGAGGGAGAGGGCGATGTCAACTTCAGCGTTAAACTAGTCAGACCACTAAATAAATCTTAATTCAGTTACTGAGCAGCTGGATTAAACAAGACCGGCAAGTGGATACAGCAGTCCCTGTGCTGCCAGAGGGGAAACCCCACACTCACCTGCGTGGAATCTCTTCATCAGCATACAGAACATTGATTGAATAAGGACCCTCTCTGGTTGGGACATAGTTGACTGTGTGAGTCTGGTCACCATTATCAACCACTTCCACTGGCTCAACAACTCCTGGGGATACAACACTACCATCAGCAGGACACCAGCGAACCACCTTCCCTGCTGCGCACTAAGACTGAAAGCATCCCTTCATCATTTGACAAGACTCGTCAAGACGTTACCTTTGGGTCCCTGGACCCGGACTTGCAGAGGGGCGACTCCAGCTTTGCTGGCATCAACAGTGAAAGCCTGGGGGATGTTGGCCCGGACATTGGTGCCCAAACCTTGGCCCAGACACTTCACCTTTGTGGCATCCACAGTGTCATGCACAGGTACAGTAAAGGGACTTCCTGCAAGATGCAGAACAAAACTGACTATCCAACCAGGCCTTCAAATCATCGTGCATCAGCAACTGAAGCACAACTGAATGAGCTAAAAATCTTCCAGCCATTGGACAGGAGTCTCACCAGTAACTGGCTTTCCCCCATAAGTAACATTGAGGTTGTAGGTTCCAGGCTCGTATGGGATGTACTCCACAGAACAGCTACCGTCCTTGTTGTCCGAGCAGGACATGTTTGCCTCAGAGGGACCCTCCATTGCCAGCCCCAGGCCACCAGTACCTGCACCACTAAAAGCATAGCACAAGAGTATAACACCAGCCCTACTGTATGCATAATGAACACTTACAAATGTCAATTCTCCTTACCGGGTCTCCACAGTGAACTTGTTGGGCTTGTTGGTGATCCCAGCTTGCAGGCCTGGACCATGCACTCTGACACGGGCTGGATCACAGCCTTCAGTCACTGGAACACGGAATGGGCTGTTGGGTACAGCAGCGCCATCGTACGCAACCTCCACGCTATGGACACCTACAGAGACAAGGTGCTTTATTAGGAAAGCTATTCAAGACACATTCCAACAAAATGTAACCAAGACAATTATCTTGAAACCTTACCATCCTCATATGGTGTGTATTCAACTTGATAAGTTCCATCACCGAGGTCCTGAATGAGGGCGTCTGTGCGGTTGCCGGAGGGATTGTTGATGCAGGTTTTAATATGGTTCCCACCAGATTTGGTTAGGGCACGAGCATCCACGGTGAAATCTGTCGTGGCTTCACGATACACTCCTTAGAGAAATATGAAGCCATTTACAGAAAGCAGTAGTACTTGCATATAGACAGATGCTACTTATCCTGCATGGGAAAAGAAACTACTACACACTACTAGTAAAAAAGTACCTTTGCCTTCCACTCCAGGTCCAAAGACTTTGACTCCACTGGGGTCTACGGCAGGTTCCACCTTGAGCCTAGCAGGGAAGTTTGGCACATCTTGCCCACCGTAGCGGATGGTGAGTGTGTATACACCAGGGTACAGGGGAATGTAGGTGATTGTGTAGGTGCCATCACCGTTGTCCTGGATGTGCACCTCTGCTTCAGTACCATTGTCAGAGATGATCTCAATGGTAAGATCAGCAGGACCAGCATTAGTACAGTCCACCACAAACTTTCCTGGTTCCCCAACCTTGGCATGCTCAAGACCAGGACCGGAACACAGCACCTAGAAAGGAGTTTATACAGTAGCAAGTACATTAAAAGCAGCTGACTGGATTCATCTGAGGCACGCTGTAGAAACATGTGCCAGAACACACACACACACACACACACACACACTTCCCTTGCCCTGAGACATTCCAGTTGCATATCAAAGTCTGACGCTATT
>JABFEB020000124.1:23934495-23961085 GCA_019775895.2 Stomatorhinus ivindoensis
ACACACACACACACACACACACACACACTTCCCTTGCCCTGAGACATTCCAGTTGCATATCAAAGTCTGACGCTATTCTTACCTTGGATGGGTCAGCCGGTGCCACTGCTTCCAAAGGAAATGGGCTACCAGGGATGGGGATGCCATCATAGGTTAGATCCAGCTCATAGTGGCCCCTCTCTCGGGGGATGAAGCGGACCTGACTGGTCTCGGGACTTAGACCTGGTTCCACCTTGCTGGGCACAGCCTTGCCAGCAGGCCCAATCACAGAGGCTGCCACTTTCCCCTGTCCTCCCGCCCCTTTGGCCTTCACGGTGATGTCTTGGTCTTTACCCACCATGATCTCTGCCGAAGACAGCGAGGGATTAGTTCGATGAACAGAAGGGTACCTGAAACATTTAACAGGCCTTCAGAAATACAAAATAGTCACTTACTGTCACCCACACCAGACACTTTGATCTTGCTGACATCCAGAGAAGGTGCCACTGCCACTGCGAATGGGCATTTGGGGACGGCATCACCGCCATACGTCACATTAATGCCCATGTTCCCCTATAGGACAAATGTTATGCAGATTTTACATGCAACTGAGACATGCAGATACCCTCCTTATTGTGCTACATGCGAGATGAGCATGTCTGGCCTAATGTTACAGACCTGCTGCACAGGTGTGTACTTGACAGCGTATGTGTTGTCATGGTTGTTGACAATCTCAAAGTCACGAACAGCTTCTGCCTTCGTAGGTCCAACGAACTGCACATCAAGCTTAGCCTTGCCGGCTGCCTTGGTATTTACAGTGAAGTAGGTGGGTTTGTTGAGCTCCACACCTAACCAAAAAGGGGCAAGAAGTTTAGATCTAAACAGTTGGACGAGATTCAGGATGTTTTGCAATTATGTATAACCAAGAGACCATAACGTACTTGGTTTATTTTAAAAAGGGCATGACAATCAAAACCATCTCAAATCAGACCACACAGCTCACTACTCAATTCCCTCACCACTCCTGCTGAGACCAGGTCCCTCAGCCTTGACCTTGCTGGCATCATGAGATGGATCCACCTTGATTCTGATGGGTGTCATTGGAATGGCCTAAGAAAAAAACCACCAACAAATGAATACAGGGGGGGGGGGGGTAGTAAAAATAAACCTTTTCAGATCCCCACAACTTAAGCTCTGATGTAGTCAATGCCCACCTGATCAGCAAACAGCACCATGATCGTGTAGCTCCCAGCACCGGGTGGTGTGTATTTTACAGTAAAAGTATCATTGTCGTTCCTGATGATGTCAAACTCGATGTCTGCCTCTGCCGCACCCACCACACCTGGGGCACACTTGATCCCAATGCTGATGTCTCCTGTACACAGAAACGTGTTGAACTGCTAATAGTCTTGAAATTCTTTGCTACTGCCTTGAAAATTTACCCCCACCCCCTAGCAACAGACCTGAAGCAATAACTTGGACAGATTGTTGATTAAACTGCCAAGCTAAGCAAAATCAATTGACATTCGGCAGGGTTCGCTTGTGGAATATTTATGTCCAGAACGTACCTTGACCAGCTTCTGTACAGTCCACAGTGAAATAGGTTGGATCAAAAGCCTTCAAGCCCGTCTTTGCCACCCCAGGACCAGATACCTTCACTTTGTTAGGGTGGCATCCTGCACCAACGTTCATCTGTACAAAGCCACAAGTATGCAATGAAACCTCTCATTGACATTATACATTTGAAGAACTGTATGCAGATTTGAGGTACAAGAGAAACAAACCCTGAAAGGACTTTCTGGGATGTTGACAGCTCCCCAGGAAACCATGACCGTGTGTTTGACAGGCCTGCGGGGGGTGTATGAGCAACTATAGGTCCCATTGCCGTTATCCTTCACTTGGACAGGTACTTGCTGGCCTTCTCCGTCCTAAAATGGAGTAAAACAAAACCCATCTTTAAAATTCACAAACCCGATTAATCATTTTGTTTGATCGGTAGTTGTATGGCAGAATTGACTTTTTACCTGTGCCTGAATCTTCAGTGGTGCTTTACCACCCAGCTTGGCATCCACAGTGAATTCTGCAGGCTGTCCCACAGCCAGACCGCTGCTCTGGAGCCCAGGACCATGCGCTTTCACCTAACATGAAAGCAGAGTCCGAATGTCAACAGCATTTTCCCTTATGATTGTTCAATGCCACATGGGCCTGTACTCCGACCAAAACACAGCAAAAAAAACACACACACACACCCCACTTGCTGAAGTATGACATTGGCAAAAAGTACCTTGTCTGGGTAAAAGTCTTTCCCTGGTGCAGGCACAATCTCAGCCATGAAAGGACTATGCTGGATGTCCTCATTGCTGCAGAGCACATGCACAGCATATTCCCCAGCCTCCATTGGCCAGTACCGCACATCACACGATCCATCACCCTTATCATCACACTCGATCTTTGCTTGAGAGGGACCTTCCACAGAGAAGCCTGGGGGAGAGGCATTTTGGTTTGAGTGCTCTGCGTGTGCCTTAAATATGCAAGTAGTAAACCAATATAGATTACTCACCCAGCGTGCCTACATCGTCACCAATGGCTTCTACCACAAAGTCCGCAGATTTCCCTACTACGCCGCTCTCGAGCCCTGGGCCCCATGCTCGCACCTTTTGAGGTCCTGCTTCAGTCCCCACCTTCACCTCAAATGGGCTATCAAAAAGTATTGACACAGCTACTTCAAGTCATCTTAACATGCATAGGAAATCAATATTTGATAAGCCTGGGGTGTCTAGGATGCCAACTGATCAGATCCAATAGCCTACTGAAAGACACATTAACACTACCCTTCCACATTCAATTTCAACACTAACCCATGTCTTACCTGCGAGAAATCTGTTGTCCACCCCATGTGATGGTGATGATGTAGTGTCCAGGGGTTGTTGGGTAGTACTCATAGCCATACACTGCATCTCCCAGGTCCTTACGCTTACAAGGTTCCTCAAGGCCCTCTGAAAACCAGCGCAACCATCAAGAAACATGAACCAAACATTGTGTCTGGCTCCCATGCATTAGTGGAGAACAAGACCTGTTCTTGAAAGTTTCACACTAAAATGGTTCTCAGGGCAGAACAAAGATGTGTCAGAACCATATTGTACTGGAGGTGGAACCAACTAATCCGATGTCTTTAGTTCATTCTGCCCTCAGAACAAGTAAATTCCACTAGAACTAAAACACACAGCTGATTACCAAACATTGATGACTAGTGAGACTAACTGCAAATGTACATGTGCTTTAATGCGACTATTAAAATTCTCATTGGAGCCCAGATTCCCTAAGGAGGCGGAGACTCCACTCACTGGGCCCTTTAATGGTGACTTTGAGGTCTCCTGTCCCAGCCCCCTTTGTGTACACTTTGAACTCTGCAGTCTCCTTAATCCTCAGGCCTTTGGGCTGCAGTCCACGTCCTGTTGCTCTGCAGACACTGGGATTGCAGGCTGAAAAGGGAAACCATGAGCCACATTTGGAATTACTTCATACACTAACACTGTTCAAACTTCTGCAGTCACTTAGTTTAGTTCTTGCAAGAATATCATGGTTCGGAACACTTCATGCACACGCATGCCAAACCATAGATCCCACGTCATCTTGGTTTGTCAGTGCAGGAACCAGACATCAGAAACAGCAGATAATGGTTTATGGCCACATGCTAGCTGAGGATGTGTCAGTCATGGTCTTTCCAAGCACAGGAAACCAAGGAGACCCTCACAGCCTTTCCCCATGTACTAATCAGAGGTCCACAGATCCTCCATTACCAAAGCAAAACTATTTATATTATGTATATAAAAATTAAGCCTGTATTTGGGCAGAACCAGAGGCCCCAGAGAGACCAGCAAAACACTCGAAATAGTGTTGCAAAAACTTCAGGCGGCATTACCAAGTCACATTCCTCTTGCATTTTAGGTGAAGGGTTAGTTTAATGGATGACTGACTTTCCATTTAAAATGCCTCCCCACAGTCTCATGCATGAAATACTGTACACAAACATGCATGCATGTTAACACAATTGCATGCCTGAGTATCCAAACTAAACATGCTGATCTCCGCATAGCATCTACAAGAGGCTACATGTGAGGTACCGAAGAGAGATCCAATGGCACGGGAAAGCCAAGAAATGGATCCAAAAAGGATGGGAAGGATCAGTGACGCACAGCACATCCAGCTATCAGGATAAGAGGAAGACAGCATTTAAGTTTAGTCAAGTAGGAATTGAAGCATCAGGGAAGAACTTTGCGGGGCATGTAAAGACAATGTCACTGATAATCATTCTGAAGGTTGTGAAACTTTAATGCACTAAATTCCAAACAGAAGTATTGTGCAACACAGACAGGTTCTTACAAATTAATAACTCATCCTGCACCTCCTAAAGATTCCTCAAACTATAAAAAGTTTCCCCTTAAAAGCAGAGCAACCAATTTGGAGTACCAAGAGCACAGTAAATATGATTCAACTGCTGCTAATTTTCATCCAGATAATATCTTACCTTCTCCAACAGTAACAGTGAAGGGGCTCTTTGAGATTTGCCCCCCAGCAAAGGTAATATAAATCGTATGCTGCCCCTCTTGGGTGGGTTTGTAAGTGCAGCGGTAGCTACTGTTGCCCTTGTCCTCAGTTTGACATGGGACAGTGTCCTTTTTCCCACTGGGGTCCATAATGACCACCTCCACCTCTCCCATACCTGCTCCTGAAGGAGATTCAAGGAAGCAGGTTTAATATCACCATCGACCCTTTCAAATTTCGAGGGTAACCAGCATAATTTCAATAGCTACGATCACACTTAAAGACCGTACCTGCTGTATAGACATCAAAGTAGGTGGCCTTGTTAGCAATGTTGCCTACAGGCTCTAGGCCAGGGCCCTGGGCAGTCACCCGGTTGGAATCACCTTGCGCCATGCCCACATCCACCTCAAAGGGGCTCTTGGAAATGTGCTGTCCTGCAAACAGCACGATCACCTGGAGACGTGGATAGACAAAGTAAACAAGTGAGCTCTCAATTGACACTACCAATAGAGCCCTATTATACTGATAGAACTGACATCCCTTACCTTGTGCTGTCCAGTAACTTTCGGGGTGTAGAGCACAGAATAGGTGCGGTTCTTGTCATTGTTGGGGGTAACTTTAGCCTACAGAAACAAGCCTCATTAACAATAATAAATCAAATGTGTTTTGAAAGCTTAAAAACAATAAAATATGGTTGCACCGCTCCCTCACCTCCTCCCTATGCCCCGCAGGGTCCTCCACGTACACCAGCACGTCTCCCATACCAGCGCTGATCGTCTCCACCGTAAACTCTGCCTTCTTCATGACCACGTTACCCGTAGGCTCGATGCCTGGAGAGAAAACCAGAATCCTAAGCCACTTCACCGTTCACAGTCACACACCCATTCAGAGGTACTGAAAATACGTCAAGGTGTCGGATTAATACGTCGCTGCTTCAGTATTTACCAGGTCCATATGCACGGGCCTTTTTGGGGTTAAGTTTTGGTCTCAGTGGAGCACCAGGCTTTAGCTTAGCCTTTGGAAACTGGGACAGGTAGGTCATCACAGAATGTTCATCCACATTAGGGTCTACGATCTCCTCAGGGGTGATCACCTAGAACGCAAGAACATTGGTGACAAACCAAGAATGATGGGTGGACCCAGGTTCTCATACAAGTCACATGCAAGGCCGCAAGTCAACATTTCTTGAGCAAACCATTTTTCATTAACTGTGAAACCCTGAAAGATTATATGCTCAAGGTGTTGTGAAGATCACTTTTTTTTCCCCCACAGCCTCTGCAGAGGCTGGTAAGCCTTCAGCCCATAGATTGTATACAGGAAACCAGAACCCACAATTTTCAACCGTCAGTGGCACAACCAGTCAACACGCTCTGCCAACTTCCTACAATCTTGCCTGCTCTCCATCAAAACACATGCCAAGATGGTGTCAAGTTGCCTACATACAAGCATCCGGTAATCCGTTGAGGGCAAGAGGCATCCATTCCACTTAATACATAGAGAAATCATGCGGGCCATTCCACTGAGGTGAACACTGTACTGTAAGGAACACCCTACAAGATCTGTTGCTTATGAACGCATACCTGTGGGATCCCCAGCCAGTCATCAGCCTGCTGCATGGCCTCACGAGCATTGTCCACAGGCTTGTCATGGTCCCAAGAGTCCCAGTCTGGACACAGGCCTGGGAATGGGATGACAAAATGCAGTATTACCAAAATATCCCCCAAATTTTGCCTTAGAACAAATGATAGTCACCGGGTTCCTGCATTTCAGCAAAGTTAGGTAGATCACCTCTCATAAGCCTGGTGTACAACCTTACCTGGGGCACAGCTATCCACAAGGGCCCCCAAAGCCTTTCCGGTCTGCCAGTCCCGGCTGAAGTTGGTGATTGGAAGCTCAGGCAGCTTGTTCTGGATCCAGCCCAGCAGCCTCTGTTTGGGGGTCTTCTGCTTGGCCTCTGCATCCTCCTCCTCATCCCACATAGGCATAGAGATGGAGTAGTGCAGGATGAGCGTCCAGATCAGGCCGAGGATCAGCTTCAGGTTCCCATCCACGATGGCTTTTGAGTCTGCGTGGCGGGAACATAAATGGCAACAGCTGAAGGAGACCCAAGCTGGAGTAACAGCGGCATTGCTGGGCCATGGCATATGCGATACATCAAGCAGCAGAAAAACAAAAAGTATCCTTTAAGTACCGAGGGCCTTCATAAATTGTCTTGAACAGAAATAAGATCAAGCTTTAAATGCTAAGAGTTAAAAGCCTGCTGTGATCATTAGACAGTTTGGACAAATCACAGCAGAAAACAAGCAATAAAGTGAGAGGCATTACACATTTATGTTAATGCAAAAGTACCACATACTTTATAAAGAGTACAGAGCTTACATTTGGCTCTGGTATTCTGACAACCAGTAAGTCATGGATGGCTGGTCTTATACAGAAAGTCCCGTTGCGTGTGTGCAGGTTTGCCGCAACTTCCTAATTAGAGGGATGATTGGCTGAACAGTCCTCACACCTGGGTTTGATCAGCTGACCTTAAGGGTAACACCATACACCCTGATCCCTTTGTGGAAGACTGCCCATCCATGCAGTAAGTGAATGGGAACAGATTGCAGTGTCAGACCCAAAAGCAGTAGAGGAAAGTTCAGGTCCAAAAAGTACAAATCCAGACCAAGGTTTTGTTTCAACTAACCAGCTGAATATAGAGTCAGAGTACTCAGCTGGTTAGTTGAAACAAAACCTTGTTCTGGATTTGTACTTTTTGGACCCGAACTTTCCACCTCTGCCCAAAACCCTGCATTTAATTTCAAACAGTTGTAGCAGTTTTAAAAGATTAGGTCCGTGTATCATGAAACGATATAGCAATTCACAAACTATATCCTGATATAGTTGTCTGTAGAGCTGTATTGTAATTCCATACAAGTTTTGATATCATTTGGAAATTCTGAGTTACCAGTTATTCAAACAGCAGATCACTTTACATCTTCTCTGCATTATTAGGCCATGGCAGAACATTACTTCCAGCAAAAGTTCAAAGATTCGTCATACAGCAATCTGGATTCAACTACTTTAATATTCATTTTAAAAAAGATTAACACGTTTAGGAAGCGATTGAATTCTCCTGTAATTTGGTTAAAAATACATTAAATAAAAAATAGAAACTCAGACCTATACAAATCAACTACTTTTGGTGTCATACATTATGTGGAATAAGTAAAATATAATTATACATGAATACCGAATTAGGCTTGCAAACCCTATGATTTTTTGGGAGGAATTTGTGCTCAAATATTAAGCATGACTCAAACTCCAGAGAGTTCAGATGTTTGTTACCGCCCTAGTACAGGCAGCAGCGACCCACAGAAGGCAGTGGAGATGCAGCCCTCCAGAGCTGAAACCGATTACGCAAAACAAACAGGAACTGACAAGAACAAGCCTCCATCTGCTACTCACTCCACCCTCCATCCACAGGCTTCAGTGGGCAGCAGACTGCATGACTAAACATACCTTCCTGCCATCCTGTGCGCCAGAGATGCATCCCATAGCTGATGTTTATCTACTTTTAAAGTAGAATCATTGCTGAAGGCAGCAGAGCTGACACAACCAAGCCATCTTCAGGCTGGGTTAACATGCACTGCATTCCGACAGAGCATTAAACAGAAAAAGCAGAAGTTTGGCAAGCCCAAGGGGATAAGTAGAGGTACCCTACCCCTGACATAGGGCAGAAACCCAGTACTGCCACACTAAAAGGTCAGCCATCCAGGTGTACATTTTGGCACAAGCAGTAGGACATCACTGTTCAGGCTGGTGCACTTACTGCGGACACGCCGCAGCACATGAAGCTGGAGGGGGCATAAATGTCAGGTCAGCTTTGGAGACCATGCACCAAAGACCCGGGGTCAAAGTACACAGTGGCCAAGTGGGGCGGCGAAAGCAGAGTGAATGTCGAGGATGGTCTGACACTAGTGTGATGAGCAAGAATCTGCCCGTGAGTGAACTCACCCAAAACGGCAGTACAGGATCGCAACAGGACCACGTTATAAAATGCTATATAGATCCCCCCCCCAATGACCAAGCTTCCCAGCAGACTTCCATTTGACCAATTTGCGTACAACCTGGGTTCACTTAAGGGAAGTTCAGATGAACCCCACAACTTTTACCCTAAAAAAAATGATGAAAATGATTATTAAAGGGGACTCCCTTAATTTAAATGTTTATAAAAAGCAACATCTTTTGCTCCAAGTCAATTACCTCAAACTGGACTCTTAATTGGTGATCAGAATCACTTAACAGGGCCAGGGAAGCGTGCTCAAACCAAATCCTGTGTGTAAACAGGACTGATGTCGTTCCTATGGCAGCAGGGCGAGTCACTCCTTTAACATGTCATATCATGCGTTGCCACGGGAGATATCGAACACATCATTCAGCCCGAGGAACCCTGAACAAACACCTACCAAAAACCCAACTACACTGAAATGATGCTGCACTACTGTTGTAAGCAGCAGCACAAGCGAGCTGCATGTCAAGCTGGTACTTGCAAGAAGAATGCCTTCCCTGTCAGATGTTAGACAAACGGCCTAGGTGTGGTTTGTGTCTTTGGGCAGAGCCATATCAGCCCTCAGAGAGGATTAAGCACCTTTAGGGCCCAAAGGCATGCAAGACAATAACACAGACCTACTCCTACAGCTAGGCTAACGTGGCAATGTTACATCTCAATTTACATGTATTAATCAAAATTACTGTACACAACTGGAATTGCATCTGTGTCTGGTCAGAAAAGGCTTCCAAATGAGTTTTCCCCAAAATGTATAGCGCAAAAAAAATACCTTGACAGAAAATTATACATGAAAATTACTCTAAGGACCTCTACTCCTACTAAAGCTCTGGAGTCATGCACTCGGGAGGGGGGGGGTTCCTGCTCATTAGCACAGGAAATGATCACCATAAAAGGAAGCTCAACATTCTGAATCACACTGAAATACTCAAGTTTACCAAGTTAGTCTTTGATTGGAGGATCAGCTTTTACCATATTCCGCAAGGGACACTGTCTCTAGAGGAAGTGGGATTTCAGGCACTGAAAGCAGTAGCCCAGCATGCAACATGCATCAGGAATCCAACTCATTCCCAGCAGACCAGCCATTACAGAAATGTCTGGGATTAAACCTCTGCCTTTTTTGGCCATCATTGGTCAATCATTCCACCACAGATCAAAGGCAGCTTTCTACTAGTACCCAAGATGGGAGACGCTCATATTACTGGGCAAAAGAAAAAATTTTTAAACCACAACTGGCTGACATGGAGAAAAAAAAAATTTGAACAGCAAACCTCCCCAGACCCTTGGAAATGGGACAAAAGCAGGACTCCCACAAAAGGCTTCAATTACATATTCCTCAGACTAAAACTGAAATAAACTAGTCAAACTTATTCATTTCATTCAGTAGTGAAAGTACAGAATAAAAAAAAAAAGCTCAGGGGGAAACTCAGAAGTATGCCATGCAGACAGTGGAGAGAACTTTCCAGTAACTGCCAGGTTTCAATCACTAATGCAGCCTGAATTGGTCCCCCCCCTCCATCTCACTGAACTGGGTAAGGAAGCACCTCTTACACGGAAGTCCCAAAGGAAATTGCTCGCATTCCAATTACAACTTATCAGAAGCCCCCAGTCTGAGGCTCGGGGCCCAGCCCCCCCACCGCAGTCACCCAGTGACTCAGGGTCAGACTAAAGGAAAAATACTGCTCATTAGCTAAACAGAGGGCCAAAGAACATCCCAGAATTAGCCAATTGTCACCATATATCTGGCATCTAGATCATGTCCAGCTTTTATGTTCTCAAAATAAGGTTGTGTTGGGGTTCAAGCTTACAAAATTAATGCTGAGCTAGTTTCATAGTTTTCACTAGCATTTGCATTTAACACGAGACCAGCCTAATTTTGAACACAACACGGGCTTTATTATGAGCCACTTGAGCAGCATTAACAAACAATATGTACTACAATGGCTGCTCCAAACACTCTTCTTCCTTTTCCACCTCCAAAGATCAGTCTCGCTCCTCCCTCCTTGCTCATGCTCACTGGAATCATTCCCCCTGATTTTTTAGCCTTAAAAGGGCAGAAGAAAAACCTGATCCTGGCAGGGCCTCCCATTCCTGCACCCTGGAGTTTGATTTCAGCGGAGGAGCGTCAGGGAGGGAGGAGGGAGAGGGGTGGGGAGACTAGCACAGAATCTGCTGCGTATGGGCTTTTCGAAGCCGGGTACTGACAAGAGTGCCATCAGTTGCTCAAACTTGGGTTGGATAGGGTCCAGATACACAGAAACCCCCCCCCCCCCCACCCAGTCCTCCCCACAAGAGAAAGGCAAGATGGGAACAACCACTGGAATGCCTGCAGCAGAAAATCAGCAAGACTCTACAACTCAGTCGAGCCCCCCCCCCCCCCAAAACCAAAAGCATTCATCCCAGCTCCTACCAACTTAGGGGGGTGGGGCTTTGAAGAACGACATATACCCCTTGCAGTTCCAGAAAGGCAAAAAATAAAAAAATAAAAAGATTGTTTAAATCCATTTACAACTACCATGGTGAATTGCTCACAGCCTGTGCTGAACATCACACTAAGGTGCAAAGACTGTCACAGAACTAAACATAGGCCAGCTGTCAGAGCAGAGCAGCCAGAAACTGGAACAGCAGGGACGGCAGCCAGAGGAAGTTTCTCGTAACGATAAGTGGAGCACCTTCCAACTCATTACATCAACACTGATCACCCCCTCATCATACAGCCTTGAGGGAAACAGATTAACAAGACTGAAATCAGGTCCCAAAACTGACAACCTGGGGATTACAACCAGGTCTATTTAAAAACAAGGCTAATATTCCCTGGGGAGGGAAACCCCACCACACACACACACACAAAGACTGCATCAATCAAATGATGGCAGATTAATACAAATTTTCATAGATCTGGACAGTTATGGTAGTTTAATCTGCTAAAGAGCAGTACTAGTACTGCGTGTAAGCAATGATCAGATCAACCCAATTAAAGCCCTACAAGATCAGGAATTACAGCTGAGGAAAGTTTGGCAATATCTGGGTCTGTAAATAAGGCCACGGAGTAGCAGAATTCAGATATTACCCATAACCAGCATCCACTCTTAAGGAATTCATGCATTAACCAGAAGGGCACGGCACACGCCACCAGGCTGAAATGCAGTGTGCATTCAATAAGCAAAGGATCAAAACTTAACTCCACGCGAAAGCGTCACCCTTAGACCAAAGACATAACAGATTTACATTTACAATGTGAGAAATTTACTACAGGACTGGATTGTAGCATTTGGGTCCCAGGAGACAGGGGGGGGGGCAGATACGAGACAAAACAAGCTACCCTTGACTGAAGCGAATAAAACCTTCAAATAACCCAGCTTATCGTAAATCGATAAACTACTTAAAGCTACATTCTAAAAGCAAAAAGGTTTACTGTAGTTCAACCAGCACCAAGGACATGGGAGCGCATATTAAACCACAACCTACAGTGCCAACCCCCCCCAGATGGTCCATGTTTGTGCTGCCAGGGGGTCTGAGATGTGTTGGGAAACCCTGACCTGAAGAGTCTTATTGTGTGGGGGGGGGGGGGGGGCAATGGACGGCCAAACACCACAGATTTAGCACCTGTGGAGACAAACCTCTAAAGTCAGACTGAATTCTTTGAGATTGATTTAGGGCCAGTCAGATATTGACATGACATGCTCAAGCGTGCAGTTTAGTCAGGTCCACACTGCTGCATGACACGATTTCAGGAAATACCATGTTTTTGGGCTATGGCTGGGATACAGAGTCATGATTTAACAGAAGGAACTCGCCTGTTTGCTCACCAACTTCCTTAAATCAAAATCTAAACTTTTGCAAAAGCTAAGTATAGCTTCTAATCCTGGACCTGAGCATTAGTTACTGGAAGAGATGGCAAGTGTTGATTACATGTGACAGGTAGTATTCAAAAGTACATCAGCCAGGTACAATTATAGCAGAGACTTGTGGCGGCTAAGTATTCAACTACAACACAAAATTCTGAAATTTGGAATGGTAGATTACTACCCATTTTGCTAAGATGACTGCAGCAAATCATTAACTGTAAGGGAGCACTAACCCCAACCACCTGCTGGAAAAGCAGGACCTAAGATGTCATGTGTGAAGTCCAGCAACAGCAGCTAGGAAGTCTGAAAAGGTGTGTGGGGAAGAGATAATCAGAGGAACCCACACGACATTCAGATGAGATCAAGCCTTTATTGTTCAGCTTGGAGTTGCGTGTCCTTTAGGTCGCCAATTTGCATTCAAAGTTTGAAAAGCAGTAACCTGAAGAGTAAAATTTGTTTTAAAGTTACTACTGCAAAAAAACTGAAGTTCATTACAAATTATGGTGAAACTAAATCAGCAGACCTTCTCTCAAACTGATGCCACATGAAAACAGTCACAGAAATGTATCTAAGCCAAAAGCTACACAGAAAAGGCTTTAGTTGGAGAGCATCCACTCAAATAACAGTATCTGCCACAAAGCAGGGTGATAATTGACAAAGCCTGCAACATTTCCCTTTGAAGTTCAAATCGAACCATACAGAAACTGTCCTAAATGAAGATGAGACCTTACAAATGTGGTGGTGGTGGGGGGGGGGACTCAAACACATGTGTCCAACAGGAGAGGCACAGAGGGACACAGTCAGGACAACCAGTGCCTAAAGACCAATCAAACCAGCTCCAAATGAGGGTTAGACAAGTTCAATCACCGACCCATCAATACTGGCAGCAATCTTCAGCCTCAGGTTGAGAAGGCTGTGATGAGCAAAATTTATGCCAGAACATTTGAGACGATTGGGAACAGTACTAAACTCCCAAGGCCTCCTCAAACAGCTGTGGGACTCACCACAGTGAGTAATCATAAAATCTTAGAGCTTTAGGTACCAGATAGGATACTGGACTCCAATTGCAAAAAAGTGAGACTGCAGCTCAGTTGGTACTCAGAGATAGAAACTAATGTTTTCAAGTCATCTCCCCACCTTTGCTTGCAAAAGGTACAATGAGGACACATTCAAAGAGAAAACCCACAAACAGGGTTCCGAGAACTGCAGGCACATGCCAAGCAGCAAGCTTATGTGCCCTTGACTTCCTGCTGCTGTCGTGAGAGCATCTGACCACAGCACGTTGACTAATGCGGCTTATGCCTCAATATACCCACAAGATGAGAATCGATTCTGGCACCTGCCAGACAAAGCACAATTCAGCCCAGACATGAATCAGGCTATCCAGACAGATCAGGACAAGATTACAAAACTGGTTACAAAATGATTTTCCACATACAGGTAAACACGCAGTGATAACCTAAATTACTGTGCACTGGATTCCACAGAATAAAGCCACTATAAACCTACACAAACGACATGATTTGATAGGATGGTAGGTAAAATCGGTGTTCAGCTTCCTCAGAGAAAACATCCGAAACGGTTCACGACACTGCAGTTGGATCGAGTGGAAATTGCATCAAATTGATGTATGCGTCAATGTTTAAGGAAAACAGACGCGTCTTCCTCTATTTGAGCTACAGTCCAAATAGTTAACAGGATTATAGCAGTAGAGGCAAATACAGAACATGCAACCCATCCATCTTGTAACAGTTCATCTTGTAACTATTCAGGGTCGTGGGGGGTGCAGAATTCAGAGGCTATGGGTGCAAGGCAAGGAACAACACAGGATGGGGCGCCAACTCAAAGGCCAGGCATGCATGTGCACATAATTCCCATAAGTAGAGAGTCTTATGCCAACCAGTGACTGAAATCTAGCCAATTTGCAACCCCAGCAAAATTTAATAGAGGGGGAAATCACCCTGTTCAGAGAATTACCACAACAACATTTCTTTCAAATATGGTGTTTTGCTGGTATTTACCAATTTACTTAGTGTGCAACAGTTAACAGTAACTCCAGTCGTTATGATTGGCCAACTTACACCCTTCAAGAGTGAATGAACAGAAAACAAGCAGAAGTAGGAACCAATTAGTGAGAAGCTGACGGCGCTTGGTCAGAATGGGAGCGCCCACCTTCCTGGGTTGTTACAAAGCAGAACCACCTGGTGTAGACTCACACTAAAGGGCGACTCGCGGCAAACTTTAGATGGGAAGGTTCAAGGTCACAATCTCAGGATGTTGTGGGGAGGGTCCAATCAGCGGCCTTTAGAAAGGCCTCTTATCTAAAAACTTCATGCAATGGCTAATGTTCATTTTTCATCCATGCAAAAACGCTAAGGCTTGGTTTTCCCATTACCATGTACCATTAGCCTCAGTGCTGCTTCACACAGGGACCATCAGTGTGAGGGACCAGCTTTAAATCAGGCAGTTCCATGCATTTTGCAAACTGCCAGAGATCGCCATCAAATATTTCGTTTTCTCCAACCTTGTACCTGGACACCTCAGCATTTGGTGCACAAACTACTCATGCTATCCAATCAGAAGCCCTGAACCAGGCTCCAAGTCAGTCTGGATTACAATCAAGGACAAATACACCCAGCCTGGGCTGGACCTACAGCTTCTATCTTGCTTGGGGAAGAAAAAGGAACTGACACACCCTGTCACCCCAAACATTTCACATACCATCTGATTAGCTAGAATTCCTGACAGCTAGCCTATACCAACAGCATTTCATCTCCCCATATACCCACATTACCTGCCCTATATTTAGTAAGACTCCCGAGTTGAAACTGCATTTACGCAACACTGATCTTGTTTGCAATATTCAAACTGTTGAGTGTCCATCATTGTTAGACAGCCTAAACAGACATCAAACTCCAGAATTGGAACACAGCCGTTCCTCTTTTGAAATGTACCCCACCCATTACTATACGTCCCTGCTTGTATAATAACCTGAAGGCGCAGATCTGAGATCTTGAACTCTAACGAAAAACATGTAGGTATTTGTCTTTGGTGAATGAAAAATTCCTTAGGGCTGTGCATTCCACTTCCAAACAGCTGGTTTACAAAAAATAAAATAAAAAAAAAAAAGGACAATCACACCATAACCACTGCAATTTAAAGGAAACGCCAGTTAAGGTACCTGGTGTATTTTGGTCAACATTTGCATTACATTTTAACAGACACTTTGGTAGATCAAGCAACGACAGCCCACAGATGCAAGTCCAACGCACTGACCTACAGGCATGGACCACCGGTTACCGAGCTACTGGAGAAACATGTGACGGGTCAAGGTGAAAGAGGGAGTTGACTATTTCACGGGAGCGATGACGGCCCATTTGTCGGCTCCTGTCCCACAAGCTATTTGTTCCGGATCCGTTAAGCTTGAACGCGAATTCAGGGCACCGGGTGACTTTAAACCCGGCAGTGGTACAGTGTTACACTGCATCCCACGTGAATGAGTTCAGCCGATGCGCATTTTGGGAGAAATTAGGGCCACTTTCAATCTCTTGACTCCGTTACAACTTAATCCACATTCACAGGGACAAAGGAACTATTCTGCCGTATCGAGGAAAAAACTGATTTTCACAGCGTATGACTCATAATACAAAACGAATAGAAACAGACTGGCAAGCTTTCAGGGGGAAGGCGGTGTGGGTAAAGAGAAATTCGTGCCATACAAAATGCACGTTAAGTGTCGTGTTTGTCGTCATTTGTATAGTTTAAAAGGACCGCGTTCACACTGAAGTCTGACCGCAACAGTGCGGCAAAGTAACGGCAAGTTTCGCAACCTACCGGACATTTTGGTGAGCAGCAACAATAAAAGCAAAGCATGTAGTTTTAAATGGCCAAAGAACTTTTTAGGGGCAGAATATCGACAACTCCATTACCAACTACATAGACTGGGGAAGGGAAAAAAAAAAAGACAACACCAACCTATGGACACCAGTTTGATGTTTTCTTTATCCAGAAACTCCAGCGCCACCGACACGTTTTCCAGTTGCATCTGTCGGAAGGTGGGGCGCTGGTTGTATTTTCGAAACATCTTCTTCTGGCTGAGAACCTCAAGCAGGGCGATGAGCCGAAGCCCGTCGCTCAGGTCGGTCTGCAGGTTGGCGATGCGCTTGTTCACGCACTTCAGGTGCTCGTTGCACCAGCGGGTGAACGTGTTCTGCTGGATCTTCTTCCATGGCGCGTCCTCGGCCAGATCCTTCTCCGTGGCGGGCATGTCTGAGTCCTTGTCTTGAACGAGAGCAGCGTTGATGACGGGTGCGCTCGACTGGTGGAGGCGTGGGAGTGGACTGCTCATTTTTATGGACTTACTCTCTCACCCGTTCGCTGACTAAATTTTTTGGGTGGGGTCAGAAGAATTTTACAATTCCTCGCAGCTGCTTCTTTCGTAGCGATGGTCTAAATGGGGGAAAGAAAGAAAGGAATGGAAAGAAAATGTTGGTTCGCCGTGTTTCCTAAAGGCAGCCTTGCGCTTGAAACAAAAGTTATGGAACCGAAGGAAAGTTCATTAGTTCGAAGATATTTTACTCTTTTCATCGGGAGTTCCGTACAGCATGTGAACAACTAAACATACAGCTAATTCTTCAGCTAATCAACTAAGAATGAGTTTATTAAATTAACATAAAGTTATCCTAAACGCTGATAGGCCTGTTCCCATTTCGTACAGGGGTGCTTGCCAGTATTGGAATGTTGCTTAAACATGCAACAAATGTTACGTCTTAATTATACGAGCTTAAATGTCTGCACTTGTTATGTAATACCACATCAATCGTGTCTTCTTGCTTTTAATGGACAGGAATGCTGAGAGTCGCAAATGTTCCAGCTGTTTTTCATAATAAAGGCAAAAACACATCTCCCTACTCCGAACGACTGAAACGTTTCTGCGGAAAAATACATTTATTAGGATCTATCACACTTCAACTTACCAAATGTGAGAGATAAGCAGCTATTGACAGCTGCCAATGGAAAGGTAAAAGCCCGGTGTAACTTTGGGTATAAAACTTAATTTGTACCAAAATCCAACAGACCTATACCTCTTACTCTGGTCTTGCAATTATTAATCTTTTGTATATTGTCATGTCTTATATATGTCATTTTGAATATTTATACTATGTCACACGAAACCTGTATGGTTTTTACAGACAATGTTTTTTTAATGGAAGAACTATTGAAATTCTTGATGAAACTGAAAATTGAAGAAACTAATCACGTGCCAAGTAACTGTTGGAGTCAAAGTCTCAAAGTGGAGTTTGGGGTTAAAACTTTCTCATTTTCAGGAAATATTTCCAAATGACCACGTTCAGAACCCGAAAGTTTTGTTGCTTAAAAAAACAGAGACCTATTCTAATTCTTCAAATTGCAATCACAGATTCAATTACAGGTAATCTTTTGCTATCCACGAAAATACATCTCCGAAATGTTTTAAACCGCATCATCAATTGAAAAAAATATATAATAAATCAAGAGAAAAAATATTTTACTCTCGCATCGTACTAACTTGACATGCCACACCTAAATGTTGACAATCAAATTTTGACAATCGGGATTTGACGCCCCCTAGCACACGTTTGGTGTATTACAGCCTCATCTGAAAAGACTGGCCTCATACAGCAGACACCTGACCTGCTGATAATTAATAGTATAATAGTAAATTACATATTTTTAGATTCTTGCAAACCTTCTTTATTTGGTTTTGCTGATTGTCTAATCAGGCAGTCTGTTGTTATTTATCTGTACACAGTATAATGTGTACAGAACTCTACATCATAATAAAATCAGTACCAACAAAACCATGTTAATACAGTGCAAGCAATGCATCAGTGAAACAGTGTATATATAATAGCAATTATATAAACAGTAATTATATAAAACTTTAGTTGCTCTTAGAAAAAAAAGATTAGGGTAATTCCATAAAATCTTTTAGAGTGACAATACCTTCTTAGCATGAACGTTTTTCTGCCACACAATCAGGGCACGAAGTGAGAAAGATGCACGCGAAGCGTGCGTGGTATCACACTAACCACACCTTCGTGAGCACTCGCGAAGCAAAGAGAAAGAAACGGAACTCGAGACGCGTATTACTTTCGTTCTTCCCGCAACAGGACCGCAGGAGAGATCTGAATATACGGGCTAAGTGAGACGCACTGATTGTAACCATTGCAAATAAACGTGTAACTATAGTAACAATGTTTTGCATTTGTTTTTATGGCATCGGAATAATGTGGAGGCTGATATAACGCAATAACTAGTCATCCATCCCCTGGCGTTATGGTAATCTCCCTTGTTATGCTGTATAGATCTTAAGGGTCGGTACTAATAGGTCGCAGCCTTAGGTCTGGCACCCTTAAACCGGCTCCGTACTGCCAGGCCCGTGCGTATGATGGCGCACGCGGCCCCCACATCACTGTACAGGCATGAAACAGACCTTTTCCATATTTTGCCATATTTGGTGACGAGGCCATAATTAGATTACCGGAATTGTGCATTTTAAATATTGCAATAGCAAACTACTTGTGCATATGTTCACCACCTTAATAAGAACTGTTAAACAAATAAATGTTACAAAGTTTCATATCAAACATATAAATATCAAGAATATATAACAGAAGAAAAGATTTCACTTGTTTGCGCAATTTCTGATCTATCTGCAAGCAATAAACAGGTATTTCATCCCACATTGTAAGGCGAAAATAGCATTTAGGAGTAATACAAAGCTGTTCTCCAAGCATGCACAGACGTTTAAACGTAGTTTCTGATTCACAGCGTACCATGTTTCAACAAATACAGTAACATACATGTAATTGATCTGCCCTATAGCGGACAAAAAAGGATACCGACCTTAAAATATCCAAACGTTACCCTTTCCCTCAGACATTACAGTACCCAGTACACAGGTCGACATAACTTTGTAGACTTCCATGTAGAACAGCTGACAAAACTTTGGAGATTTAGATAACCCGCTATATTTCAAACAAAGCCCATACAGAGTATCACTGCTTGTATAATAACTTAATATCAGCTATTTACATATATGTAAACTAAAGAAAGATAAAGTTGAAATGTGAAACACGCTTTTTGCCATGTACCATGTACCTGTGTTCCTCGCCTTTTCTGCCTAAAACACACTTGGATCGCCTTCCGTCTCCCGCTGCGGCGTGCGTAAAGCCACACCAGTGAAAACGTACTTTGTCTCCGTACTTCTGGATCACCGCTACGGCTGAGAAAGAACAAGACTGACACCCCTTGGTCTTCTATATCTCCCTCTCTCTTTTCGCCGTTCTATTGCAAAAGCCTTAATTGGTAAGATGTAAAAGGGGGGGGTGTTTTTTTTTCTTATGGAGTGAGTATGTTTCAGTAGAGGGCTGACGTTATACCGGCGACCGCGCCTCCGGATTGTAACGGTATGATGTCACCCCCTTCGGCTCGCATGTTCAGCTCTGAACTCACATCTTGCATCCGGCAATGACGGCTGACCCTGGATCGGTCTGCAGTTATTTTGCCTCGCAGTCGTTAACAAAAAAAAGCGTCTTCTCATTCTCTGACTTTTCAGCTTTAGGTGAGCACAAAATCTCTCTTTTCCTTATATAATCACAGAAAGGGGAGAATCCGAGAAGACACGCTGCAAATGTCGATGCTCTTACACCTGGATTTAATGATTTGCAATACTCGTCACTATGTATTTGCCACGGGCTGAGCAAATCCTGCAACAAGACAGGAAATAAAATCAACATTTAATCCTAAAATGAACAGGCCAGTGTCCACCAGCTTGCTGATTCTCCGTGGTGCAAAAATACCCAAACGCCACAGGTGAGTTCTGAATTTGAATCTGTCCACCAGCAAAACACTGCTGCTATTGTGAGATAATGAACCATAATGACATCTTTCTTAACTGTTCCAAGCCTTCGGTGATTCATGTGGACTGTTCAAACAAGCGAACTGGAAGTGGAATGTACTTTTCTTCTACCTGTAGAAAGCCCTGAACTGGCACACAAATAAGGAGTTGACCTTTATACTAAGAAGTTGTTAGCACTATAAGAACCATCGTAGTCAGAGTTATAACAAGCATCTTTAAGTATGCACATATCACCCGTGCTGTCAGACACGCCCTTTCCAATGCCAGTTAATGAAATGTCACTCTAATGCCGTGGGAATTACTCCACTGGCACAATATGTAAGAATTCTTGGTCACAACTTTATATCCTGCTTGTTTGGCTCACGGTCGTTATTTGTTTATTTTGCAGATGGTTTGACGATAAGCATCGCATTTCTTTTTGAGAGAATGCAGGGTCAGTCCCCAGAGCAATCGGGGGTTAAGTCCCTTGCACAAGGACCGAGCAGCAGAATCACTCTGATGACCCTGGGATGTAAACTGCTGACCTTCCAGCGACACGAACGGCATCCAGTCCTGCTGAGCTGCACACTGTCCCAAGATTAATGAGTATACTTTTAGAAGATTGCTGCAAGCAGGCTATAGATTCGAAGGAGTGAAGCTCTGTGTGCTGAGCTTATCTGGATTTTTCCATCTAAGTGTGTGCCAGCGGTTCAACTGGGGTTCTTTGTCAACCTGACCTTTGCAGTTTTGCTTAGCATGTATTGTCTCATCAAGGCTGCAGCCTAGAATATGTGTGTGAGTGTGTGTGTGTGAGAGAGAAAGAGAGAGAGCTTGTTTGTGTGCATGTCATCAGTAATGTGACATACCCCACCCTTCCTTTTAACTCATTTCTGTTTTTTTTTTACTCAGTCATGCTGTTTTGTAGAACACATGGTAATGTTCAATGAGTACTGAACCTTAATCCTCCTGTTAATGGTCCATGATTAATGCATAATTTTTCATTGCATTCTGACACCCATTCAGTCTGTTCAGTATGAATACATACAGATGGATGAATCTGCTCATTAAATTCCCCATATTTTACATAGTGGTGACATCATTGGCATCTGCACACTGTCAGGACCTGCTCCTCTGCCGTTTGTCTGTAAAAGGGACCAACACAGACCCTTCCTGCCAGCTTCTGACTTTGTACTCCAGAAGCAGCACAGGGCTGGAAGCACCTGAGGCAGGACAGGAGGCACACCTGTTTGGATGGGATTTCACCATAAATATACGACTGTCGGACATCATAACGTCCTGTGCCGTTGTAACAGCCGTGTGGGTTTGTGGTGCAGACAGGTGTTACAACACGACCTGCTGTCCTTGAGGAATCAGCGGCCAGGTCACTGCATTTTCATGCCTCGTCTCATGAAGATGCATAGATAAGAAAGCGATGTGTTGAGGGTCCCTAGGCTGACATCAGCATGGACAGTCAGGTGTTGCTGATTTAACTAACTGTTCCATTTTTTCTGAGTTATGGGTGAGGCCCTGATGTTTGCCTCCAGATTACAGCCTGTGTGTTAATCTACCCCCTGAGTGGAACACAGCAGAATGAGATGGTTTGCTGTAAAATCTTTCTGTCTGGGGCACTGTGCTGCTATGAAGTGACATCATTACACTCTGGCTGAACTCAATGTGCATTTAAATTCCATTTTGATTTGTGGAATTTGAGGAGCCTGGCAGGACTTTTCATCCCAAAATCACCGGACAGCTAAAAATGTTGAAAATTTTAAAGTCTGCACCAGCCCCCTGTAACCAAAAGACGTGCCAAAATAAACCATTGAATGTATTTCTGCGTATAATATTTGTGTAATCCAACAGCATACCAAGGCAGTAACCAAAGACGAACATGTCTGTGTGGCGTAACGGTGGGTGTGTGCTTCAAGTTTGAACTGAACTTAATATATGTATGGTGATGCAATCAAAAAGAAAGGCTGCGCTGTCCCGTCTGCTGTACCTTAAAATCTTCCTGAATTTTCTGCTTAGCCAACAAGGTGAGTGTGTAATGCAGGAAGTGGGTCTGGTGACACAGGACTGGAAATGGGCTTGGGCGACTTTCTTTCCTGTTTTTATACACCCTGAGATCCTTGGAGCCAGGATGATGTGGTTTCAGGTGTTGCAGTTTTAACAGCTTTTACGTTTTGCATGTATGAGCCTGTAGTGCCTTAGTGGACACAGATACCCCCAATACCCAGGGTCTGGGGCTTTTAATCTTGCTTCTGCTCTCTGCATGGAGCTCCTGGATGGTTTCTCCATGGTGCTCAGTTCTTCTCCTCTGGGGCACAGCTGTTCAGTAAGGTCTGATTAGTTTCTCTTAATTGCCCATTGCGTGTGCACTATGATCAGCTGGCATCCCATCCAAGGTGTACGTCAGCCTTGTGTCCTTTGCTGCCTGGGATACACTGTCAGAAATATATACCAATTTATCTTTGAGGGTACAATTACTTGTCACTGTGGTTGTACCTTCAATGTTCTGCCAAATTTACCCTAGCTGTAGGTAAACGCACCTTTTAAGGTACAGAAATGGAATCTGAGGAACATTTTTGTACCCTTAGGGGTATATTAATGTTGTTTGTACCTTGGGGGACAAAACCGTACCAGGGCTGTACTCTTCTCTGACAGTCTCAGTCTGACCATGACCCGGAGGAAAGATTCGACGGCGGACTGACAGACTCTACCGCTCTGTTTTGTCTGTCATGTGCCAGTCCCAGTGCTTTCCAGCACCTCCACAGTAACACACAGTGGTATCCAAAAACAACACAGTGCCAGTACAGACCGAGCAGCGCAGGCTGCATCTTAATGTTTATAAGGTGCTGATAACATCTCACCCGTTTGGCAGCTGCAGGTTATAATATACTGGATGAAGCACAATCTGCAGTTCCTAAAATAAACAGTACTCAGCTCTTCCTTTTAACTGAGATCCAAATTCACTGCAGTGTAGAAATACATTTATGCTTTGGGTTCATTGTCCCAGGAAAATGCCACTAACTTCAGCCATTTAAGAGTAATGTGATATGTCGGAATTAAGCGGTTACTCTGCAGCACGACTGATCTGGTGATGCCGTTTTAAACTGGTTAGGCAGCTTGCCCGTGTTGTTAAAGCGTTTGGGTTTTCATACTGGATGATTGTGAATGTGTGTTTCTATATTCACTAAACAGGAACTATGTGGTGCCCTGTTTGGCAGACAGGAAGAACAATGGCTGAATCATTCTTTAAAAACCACAGCCGGGAGGCTTCTTTATACTGTGGAAAAAGTAAATAAAAAACAAATATTCTAGTCATCTTTATCATTTTGTTGAAGAGAATAACAAAAACAGAACAGTCAATAGAATTAACAAAGTGTAAGGCTCCGCCCACAATAAAACTACAACCAACCACTAAAAGCCAGACCCTGCACTACGACCAAATACCCCACGTGTAATGACACCCAGGTTCACCCCTTCGGGCTCATTGCCAGTCCTCACTTGCTGGCTAACAGCTCAGTCAGTTGGACACCTTCAATCTTTCATACTTGTGTTCCCACTCTCACTCGCATCCAGTGTTGGGCATTTCAGGTCCCGAAGCTACAAATCCAGACCAGGATTTTGTTTCTACCAGCCAGCTGATCATAAAGAGTCACAGAGTTCTCAGCTGGGTGGTAGAAACAAAATCCTGGTCTGGATTTGTAGCTTCAGGATGTGAAATGCCCAACCCAGTTTGCATTCTTGTTCATCCACTCTAGGTCTCCATCAAAGAGTAAGCCTTTTGATCCCAGCCCCTGGCTGGGATGTGGTTCTCTGAGGCTGTGTCACAGTGGTTGCCATTGGACAGGGCTCAGATTTGGCAACAGCCCTTTTATAAAGAGACAAGGCTCATACAGGTCTTCCAGACCCCGAAAACATGCTGGTGATGAAAGCCTAAAACCGAAGTTTCCAAGATTGGATGCAAACATCTATCTTAATTTTCTATGTTCTCATTTGAAAAGTATTCAAGAAACTTGGGTAGATGTGCCCCACTCGGCTGAGGGGGAATGCGTTTCATGTCATCATCATGCCCTCCTATGGCAGGAAACATACCTAGAATCTGTCTGGTCCTGTCACCGCTTGAGAGAAGGTGGAAATAAGTCTAGTTTAAAGTGTGATGGCACTGCGAGACTCTCCTCTCATTCTGTTCTCTCTTCCTTCTTCTCTCTCACTTTTCATTTTCCTTGGGCTTTGAGCGGTCCAATTTTGGAATTTTTCCCCAGACAAGTCAGACTGAATCCAGCCTATCAACATGAAACAGCTTGCACCTCTGATGTGAGCATATGTGCATGTGTCTGGACATGGAACACAGTATGGCCAGTTGTGTAACACAGTAACTGCTATACGTAGCTTGTCAATTATTCTCCACAGAATTGAATGCTGATTATTATAGCAATAATCCTAGAGCTGTATCACGTATGTACTCTGGTGCCAATCATGTGTGGTCTGATAATCTCATTAGGCTAATCGGCAGGGTTAGCATCTAGCACGGTTGTGTGGATGTTACCACTGACTCATCTGGAAAGTCATTTTCTCCGGCCCACTGAGTTGCGAGGTACCACAATGCCTTTTTGCTTTGTGACTCAGGGGTAATTCCAATGTGCCATGCTCCCCTGTCATATCAATATAAAAATGCAAAACTCATGACAGCATCTCAGCTTATGCTCTTCTGCATGTAGTTTTATTGACTTAAGCCAAAAGTTGTGAGGTGGAGACAGCTGTCTGCCTAGACAAAGTTTCCGTTAACAGAAAACGTGGAGCAGTTTTATTCGTGCTGTTTAGTATTTTTGAGACGTGTACAGTGCTCACAGAGAGTCTGGGAATGCTTGCATGATTCAGTAAAAATATCGCTGATTCATTGGTTTTATAACCAAGATCATCACTTCATTTGTATATAATGAGTCTACCAGTCAAAAGGTTTTGCACGCACTGAGATTTTCTACACCTGCATGTTCATTTGCTAAAAATACACTAAAAATTCTTTGCTAATAAATTATTTTACAATAATTTACAAACATTTGAGTACCTTAATTAGCAAAATATCATATCTTTGATTCATCAAAGTAACCTCTAGCAGCTAAAACTCTCTAGCACAGAAAATTCAAGGCATTCTTTCTACAAATGACATTAAATACTGCTCTGTTTCATGGGACGAAGCAGGTAACTAGTACATATAAGGCTAAAGGACAATTTGACTACACCATCACCACACAACCAGTTAACAGGATGTCAGACACTCTTACATACTCTTTCCATGTTATGAAGGAAACTTGTTTTATTTGACGTATATTTTCATTTATAGTTCATTTCATCACCCAACTTGCTTAACAAGAATTTAGAAATCTGCAGTTTATGAAATAAATGGCAATGTGGTAAAAACCTGTGGTGTGCAGATACTTTTGACTGGTAATGTGTATCACATTAGAAACAACCAGTGGTTTTAAGCAAGATATTCATGTCAAACAGCAATAAATTGAAACCGAAATTATAATTCTAAAAGACCTTTTCTGAAAATGTTAATTGACAAGCAGTGTCATTGGATGCTTTTTTAATTACTAACACCTTTCCAATAACATAAAACAAACATTTTTGTTTAGTATTCCTTTGGGAGTCAGTCACTGCAATTACAATTAATACTAAAATGGCAAGAAAAGAACTGAATGAATAAAAAAATAAGACACTTAATAAAAAGAAAATATATGTGCGGAAGATATATGCAGATATGTTAAACATTATCTGTCAATGGACTTTTGTTATATACCCAATAGGTCTGCAACATTTTTACAAAATTTAGCAAGTGTCCCAAAACATTCTGTCAGCAAAAAATGTTTATAGGGTTACATAAATGTTACATTTACATATTTAGCAGTGCAGAACATGTCATTAACCCTTAATTTCCCCACTGTGTGTGACGGTGGACTGTCTCTGATTTAAACAACATAGTGTGATGTTTGGGCCACTGTTAAGGGGAATGGAACAGTTTTCAGTTGCAGGGACATAGATTTGGTTACGGGTGGTAGGGACGTGTTCCTACCCATACTGGAGGAGTACTGTGTGTGATTAAGGGGGTGGATGGGTTCAGGGCTGATTTGGTCCTTACCAACGTTGTACCCCACCTACACTCTTGTTCAGTTCCAGAACATCATTATTTAAACCACAAGCAGAAATAAAACCGTCAATTCAGAGAGGCTGAATCACACAGCAGGCCTCACACTACCAGCAGAGTGAAGAAAAAAGCCACCCCCC
>JABFEB020000124.1:23998690-24013767 GCA_019775895.2 Stomatorhinus ivindoensis
CAACTAACCACGGCCCTGTGGCGAGGTCACTTGGCCCTGCCGGCACGCTGGTCAGAGCCTACTTTAAAACTGCATTACTGTAGAATAAACCCCTCAGTCCCTATTCTAAAAATTGCATTATTTAGAGTAAACCCCACAGTATATTATGGCATCCAGGTGTATATTCACTGCAAACGTGCCCTGTTGAGATGCTGACGTCTGATTTACTGACCTACATGCCAAAGCGGAAGGATGACGGGGTTCAGGGCGCAGTCGGCTATCAGACGCCCCACCCCTGCAGCGACAGGCAAGCAGAGTCCTACTCTTTAGGCATCTCGAAGAAAGGTCCACAGCAGACAGTGCCTCAAGTATGAAGGGGTCTGCAGGTTTAAACCAGATTTAAACTTACCCCATTTTAACCTGATGAACTCCTGAGTCATGTTTACTTTTCCTGGGGGGGGGAAAGGAAGACTATTTGTCTACTGTCATGTACTGCTTTAAACTTAAATAACACTTATTTAATTGTCATTTAATTGCTATTTTCACTACTGCATTGGTTCTGGTGCTGCATTTTTTTTTTACTACTTTGTTATTTTATCTTTTTTGTTCTATTTCATTTATTGCATCATAGCATGAGCACAGAAGTTGCAAACTCACTGCACTTCCGCAAAGATATTCATTCATTCAGTCATTTTAAGTCAACAACAACAACAAATTTGCTTTTGTATAGTGCATTATCACAACATTACATCGTCTCAAAGCGCTTTAAAGCATCCCCACCCAAAGCCCCCAGTGAGTAAGCCATAGGCGACAGTGGCAAGGAAAATCTCCCTAGCAGGAAGAAACCTTGGGAGGGGCCAGACTCAAAGGGGGAGCCCATCCTCCAGGGGCCGGCAGGGAGAGCCACAATATAGTATGAGGACATTAATAGGGAGCAGGGGGAGATGAGAAGCCGATGCCAATGCTCCCTCCAGTCGCCAGATCATCTGAATATACTGCAGTTAAACATGTAGCTGATAACAACAAACCCCATAAAGTGTTTGTGTTTCAAGGTGCCACATTGCCTATTGGGGGTGGGGGCGGTACCATACCCTCTGGGAATATGTGAATCCACTCCCCTCTGTTCAGCTTCTCCAGGATGAAGTCCATGCCCTTCTGATACACGCCATCGCCTAGAGAAACGACAGAATCAGCACTCAGCTTCCCATCTGCAGGCACGCGCCTCGTCTTTCCATTCAACAAATAAGAGCTAGGAAGTTCTGGTTGGATCTTATTTCCGAATTTAACTCCAGCAGCATTCGGGGTGTTTTGTGATGGCAGGGCAGCCAATGGCAACTATACCTCGACACACGGGAACGCATTTCCCCCGGCTGAAGAACCTGGAGTGAAACTCTCGGGTGAAGCAAATATCGGATGCGGCCGGAGTCCTGTGCACCGAGAGACAGTCAGACCCCAGGGGAAACAGCAGACAGAAAGACAAGGATGAGTGAGACAGAGTCCCATGAGAAAATAGTCCGAGTGTGACGTAAAAGCATTGGTCAAACTTAGGAAACTTTGGGACGTGATAAACACCCCATCACTAAGAGATACACATTACCAGCAGAGAACCAAACTCCTCCAACGTTAACAACCTCAGATCTTACTGACTAAAAGGAGATCCGTCACACAACACCTGACAGCTCGCTTTTCCATGTGCGCTTTCAGGCTTCCACCGGTTGTGCACACAACCTTGCATTCATACTACATTTGGCTGTGGTTATGGATGGCTGTGGTCGTATATGCATACAGCAGTGATATTCCATCAGACCAGAAGAGGGCAGAAGTATTGCAACAAAGAAAAACACAAGCAGTGTAGTGAAATGGTAACAGCTTTTTATGAACCATTTTAAAGTTATGACCCTTGGCTTGGGTGGTGTTAAAGTATGACAAAATGTACTGGATCCCACTGGTGAATTTTATCGCCAAAGATATCATAATGGCAGGATAGTGTTTATTTTGAAAATGCCAGATACCACAGTATGATGTTTGGAC
The DNA here is from genome assembly GCA_019775895.2 of Stomatorhinus ivindoensis. Classification (NCBI taxonomy): domain Eukaryota; kingdom Metazoa; phylum Chordata; class Actinopteri; order Osteoglossiformes; family Mormyridae; genus Stomatorhinus; species Stomatorhinus ivindoensis. The sequence continues at coordinate 24,000,701 of JABFEB020000124.1, forward strand.
AGTATAAATGATCTGGACATAAAAAACTAGATATGCAGATACCTACATACCTCCTACAAAATAGTTCTTCTTCTACTCTTTCTTGGTTGACTTCTGCTCTGTGAAAGTCACTGCTGCCACCTACAGCACCACCTAGACAATTTCCTTGAGGGGTCATGATATTTCCTTGCCTGCCTGTTGATCTGACACCTGCGTTATAGGCCAACAAAGTCCTCCTTAAGTATAATAAAGGCAGTTCACTCACCACCTCATCTTGTTAAAGCTCCACAGGTGTCTGAGCTTCAAAATTCCTAACGAAATGTGGTGACAATTAGAAACCCATCAAAACAATAAAAACTGCTGCAATGAACGCTACACAAACCAACTGGGTCAAAATCTGTCTCTGGATTGCTGGGAAGAGACAAGACACTCCTATCCAGTAACTCTTAAGCGTTTACAGAGAAAGATATCATGGAAACCATAACTGCCATACTGCCACAGCTGGTGAGATTTAAGACCAATGATGTTAAAACATGTAACTGAGATATACATTGAGCATCCAATGCACCAACAATGACACGACTGAGGTTGAGAGCTGGAACTCATCATACCCCAGATGTGTGGGTCATCCATACAGGACTGATGATTTGACAGGGTGATGAGAGGCATGTTCTGCGGGCGATTGTCTATCAGATCGTGAAGAACATTCTGATTGTGGACAGTCAGATAGTTCATGTACTCTGTAGGGGTCAGAAGAAGACCATGAGAAAGGAATAAGCATCAATGGAGGAAGACTGAAAGGAGAGCTTCAGGCAATGGGCAAGGGAAACAACAGGTGACTCACTAGTCCAGATGTAGCTGTAGGACCCCACCATGCCCATGATCAGGGAGCTCGAGAGCCGCCAGCCCAAGTAGGGGCGTTGGGGGAACGGCCACGTCACCTCCAAGGGCATTGTGATCGCCAGGAAGACTTCATGCGGGCTGTAGTGACATCGTGCGCATCAAGTCACGATCTTGACGAAAACAAGTTCTCATATCAATCAACACGCCGGTTATATACGTACACCCCGAATCAGCTTCGCGAGTTGCGCAGACTTCCGATTAGGGTTACTTCAAAGCCAACGGCCAATTTCGCGCAGAATTGGGAAATACCCTGCAGATCAGATGAGACTGGTGGAAAATCTAATACAGGGCTACCAACTCTCACGCATGTGGCGTGACACTGAGGCTAATGCAAGAAATCTTGCGGCAAATCTCTAATATTCCATTATACAACTAAAATTAGCTACATCATAATCGTTGGGACAGTCTATTTACAAGGTAATAAAACTGTTACATACATATAAACGTTGTGCGCAAACTATTCTCCAACTGAAATTATCTCGCCAGCCAGCTGACCAAAGTTTGCAAACCTGCTAATAAAGAAATCAAATTTGCACCGGATGGTAAATTTCGCATAATAAACTGCATTTGACCACCCACTTACTGACACTGGCAATAAGTCATTCTAATTTCATTTCTTTTTTTATTTTAATCTGGCTCTCATACAAATTATATACGATTGCAACAAAAGTCCTGAAACAGTAATATGTCCGTAAGAGTATTTCACCTTTTCCCCGCAGATCCAGGAAGGAAGTGGATCCCCCGCAGCGTTTCATGGGAAACGTAGTTCAACATTTAACAAGCCTGCGCGACCATTAAGGCGCCGGTTATTTATTTATTTATTTATTTATTTTTTTAAATTTAAATAAAGAATTTAAAACAAACTTGCGAAATAAAAATCAACAATAAACTTTATTTGTATCGGTACAACTAACTGGTTTTCGAAATAATAAATAAAAAACACTCGTTTTCGTTTCACTTAATTATGACCAAGGAAAATAAGAGGGCAAGTAGGAAATGACAAGAGCTGCCTACTGAAGAAAATCTGATGGGTGTAATAGAAGAAATTACAAAATTATATGTATTATTTATTATAAATTATTTCCAAAAATGTATAACATGTAATAAAAGTGGGGAAATACTAAACATAACATTATACAACGATATTTGTGAATTACAAAATATTTCTCACCATAGTATACGAATGGTTCCCACATTTTTCATTGAGCATATAATTTTTCATACACCATAAAATATGTTATATTTTTCATTTCACAAAAATGTAAACACTGCTAGGATATAACAGAATTGTTTTATAACATGAAACTCAATCATCTCCTTATTTGGCTCAATGATTGTGGTCCCAGTGCTGAGGTCCATGGTCACTACCAGTCTGGAGCTGCCCAGTTCAAGAACTTCATGGCCACTTCATAACCCAGAAAACATGCCTGGAAGATAGACAAAGACCCAAGGAACATTCATAAGCTACAGAGCCAATGGTTATGATTATGGTTGATGATACTCAGTGAGGTCTAAAGAACCAGCTTGTAAAATTCCATCCGTTTTAAAATAACCAATTGTCATGTGAAGGTCTAAGACCGGTGGTCTGTACTATGAAGCGGGATTACTGGCTTATCGGGGTAACTTGTTGGATTTAAGGTAGTCTGGGCAAAATGTAAGTAAACAAATATGAAGTCCATTCAAACCGTGGTACCTTAAATCCGACAAGTTACCCCGATAAGCCAGTAACCTCGCTTCTTAGTACAGGCCACTGGGGACAATTGTGGGAACCATTTGTTGTCTTTTCTGACCCCACTAGATGGTGCATTGGGGCACGTATTGAGCCCTTTGTTGAACAGAGTGCACCATCTAGTGGGGTCAGAAAATACAGCAAATGGTTCATGAAGCTTCATTTGGCCATCCATTAGTACTGAGCCTTCTACCTTAATGTTGCTATCAGGCTTAAGTTACCGCATTGGCAGGGAAAGCTCTCAGCATCACAGCATTGAAGCCTTTATAGAGCGCAGATGCACCCTCCTCTTGAATCAGCTTCCTGAGAACATCTTGCAGACCCCTGTATTGACCATCTGTAGCTAGAACACACGGCGAGTCAACACCAACAAATCTACATATGGAATGACAGAGACTGGATTTTCATTTTTACTTCCATAAGATGGAGATGATATTATCTGAGGTCTAAATACAGATCCAATGTAAATTGTAGAGGACACTGACACTGTCCACAGTCACCTCAGTACAGCTCAGCATACCTGTTTGGAAGTTGGACTTCAGGACATCTGGTGGAAGAGCTACCAGCCAGTTGAAAATTCCTGCCACACCACCGGCCAAAAGGATTTGTGGTGTGCTCAGCTCATTCACACTAAAACGTTCAGCAAAAGACAGAGGCGAAATGCATTTTTAGAAACTGTATACCAGTACTATATAGTTTTTCTCTTAATGTTTGAGGATTATCTCTTTAGTTCGGAGTGATTATTGTACAGCTGACCTTCGGCCTTCAGGAGTCAGGGATTTCTTCAAGTACTCATAAGTCAGGAAGTACAAACCAGTGGAAGGCACATCTGGAAATGCCCATATGCTTGTAAGGTTCCAGTCTGAACGCTTGTCCTCATATTATCTAAACATCAAGCCGGTCGATGGTCTGAACTATAATGCTGTCAATCAGCAATTGGAGTTCAGACTTAGGAGGGAAGTCACAATAAGTAGGTCCTTCAATAATGATTAACATCTGCACTTGAAAATCTTGGCCTCTTTTGCCATTTGATGGCTTTGATTGTCACCACAGCACATGCAACTGCTTGAACATTTAATACTCGTGCATTAGTTCAGCACAGTATACATGAAATACTAAAAGTCTACGGTGTTTGTTAACTGCTCATTATAATGTATGATGGCACCTTGAATGAAGTGAAGTGAATGAATGTGCCCTCATCATCATACCCAATGTAAAGCAACCTCCTGGATGGCAGACACTGAAGCTACGCTTGGGAAGGTACCTCTGATAAGTGTGAGCAGGGTTCCCTTGTAGATACTACGAATGCCGCGTTCCTTAAAAAGCTGTATCACGCAGTCCACTGGGCCGGTATACTTCCGCTTCCCTGCTGCTGACTGTACCTGTTTACATGAAAAACCCAGACCTGCTCCAGCACACATTCGACACAGTCTATGACAATCACAGGCCACGACTCACCAATGGAGTTATTTGCCTGCAGTAAACACTTGATTCTCTCCCCCGGAGCCACAATAACAGTCGTGAAGGTGCCAGCCAACATCCCGGCCAGGTATACCTGGGAATACCTGAACAGGTGAGAGAAGGACCACCATCCATCCCATGTGACTCCAACCCAACAACACATACATCTTGTTCCGTCACCATTCCAACCAGAGGCACAAGGTGTCCAGCCACTGTCGGTCGGAGATGTCATCTCCAATATGGACCCCCCTCCCCCACCGGCACTGACGTGAGCGGAGTGTTGGGATCTGGCTGCTGCAGCTGCTTCCCGAGGCTGAAGCTGAAAAAGCTGACGGCCATCATGGGCGTCACACCAGCCAGGGGGGCTGCCATGCCCTTGTAGAGGCCCAGAAGCCCCTGAGGGACACAGAGCAGAAGCCGATGAACCCAGTTTCTACAGTACGTGGAGCAGAGTGAGCCGGTGGCTGGATGGGGGGAGCGTTGTGCCATTTGAATACCTCTCTGGACACCGTCTTAAGAAAGCAGTCAAACGTTCCCCTATACATGACATTCTGGCTGCATCTCCCTCTGGGTTGGGTCTGTAGACAGACCTGTAGATACATGACATATTCCAGGGCATTACGGCGGTAAAGAGGGAAATAAACTGTGTTACTAACTCCCTGGGCACAAATCCTTCTCCGCCCAGTGTGCAATTCATGCAATTTGAGATCTTTAAATGAATATTTTTATTTATATATAGTTATTTCTCATAGTAATTATTTCTATACTTATATTTGATGATTGCCAGGGATCGTCAACCTGTTTGCACATGGACAAGCGTGTCCATGTCCAGACTCATCTGTGTTCACAGAAAAATGTTGTGATTGAGAAAAATAACACTCCTACTATGCATAATACTATGCAGGCTATGTTTTTAAATATCATGTCTGTGGTAAAAATGGCATTTTCTTCAGAATGTCCATCACAATTTGCCCTGCCGTTGAACCCTGGTGACTGCATATAAAAGCGATTATTTATCATCTCAGTCACCACGTATACTTTGAATAAAGAGTTCCACAAAGTGTGAATTTTTGTATCGTAGTTATACAGATATTGGCAAAGCTAATATCAAGTTAGCGAGCCTTTGGAGGTTATTAGAACACAAGAATTTAAGAAATTTACAAACGAGAGGAGGCCATTCGGCCCATCAGGCTCATTTGGGGAGAACTCAACTAATAGCTCAGAGTTGTTAAAATCTTATCTAGCGCTGATTTAAAGGAACCCAGGGTTGTAGCTTGCGCTACACTAGTAAGAAGACTATTCCACACTCTAACTACATGCTGGGTAAGTGCTTCCTTAAATTTGTTTTAAAATGTTCTCCCACTAATTTCCACTTATGTCCACGAGTTCTAGTATTTAAACTAATAGCCATTTGGCTGAACAGCATCCAGACCTGTTAGAATCTTATATACCTGGATCGTGTCCCCCCTTAGTCTCCTTTGCTCGATTCTAAACGGGAGGTATGGTGACCAAACCTGCACAGAATATTCTAGGTAGGGTCTTACCAAGGAATTATATAAATGTAACATCACCTCCCTTTTCTTAAACTCCACACACCTAGAGATATAGCCCAATATTCTATTGGCCTTTTTTATTGCTTCCCCACACTGGAGAGAGTGGGACATGGAAGCATCAACATACACACCGAGATCTTTCTCGTTAATCAGCTACCTTTATTTCAGTGGAACCCATAAAATATCTGTACTTTATATTTCTACTCCCTGCCTTACCTTACATTTATCTGTGTTAAATTTCATCTGCCAGGTATCAACCAAGTAGGTAATTAAATCTAGATCCCGTTGTAGCCTCTCTGCTGCTAGATTAGTATCTGCTACACCACCCACCTTGGTGTCATCTGCAAATTTAACCAGTTTACTGTATGTATTGGTGTCAATATCATTAATGTAAATTAGGAACAATAGTGGTCCTAAAATTGAACCCTGCAGTACCCCACTATGAACGCAGGCCACTGTGACATTCTGCCTCTAATAACTACTCGCTGCTTCCTGTCAGTTAACCAGTTTTCGATCCAAGCTGCTACAGTTCCTAAAATCCCAGCAGCTTTGAGGTTTCACAAGAGTCGTTTGTGGGGGACAACATCAAAGGCCTTCTGGAAATCTAAGTAGATCACATCGTATGCCTTTTTGTGATCAGTTTCTCTTGTGGTTTCCTCAAAGAACTCAAGTAGATTCATTAAACAGGACCTACCTCTCCTAAATCCATGTTGGCTATCCCTCAGAATGTTATTTGCATCCAGGTAATCTACCATTTTCACTTGGATTATAGCTTCCATTATTTTTCCAGTAATGCTAGTTAAACTGATTGGCCTATAGTTTGCTGGATTACTTCTATCCCCTTTTTTAAATATGGGCATTATATTAGCACATTATTTACCCAGTGAGGAGTCTAACTACAGCTAGGCACTCAGGAGGCAACTGAACCAACGCTATTTAAGCTTATCAAAAAGTAACTGCTGAGCAGAGGCGTGGGGTGTAACAGACAATCAGGGGGCTGTTCCAAGAAGAAGGATTTCATGCTTAGCCGGATAACTTGTCGGATTTAAGGTAGTCTGGGCTAAAAGTAGGGGAATGAAAATAAAGTCCATTTAGTCCAGACTACCTTAAATCCAAGAAGTTATCTGGCTAAGCAAGAAATCCTCCTTCATGGAATACCCCTCAGGCGTGCAATTAGAAGCTCTCTCACCAGCCCTGTTATCAATACAGACATGTTTCTGTAAATAACGACTCAGGGGGACATCTGGCAAAAGCAATGTGTTCGCATTTCCGAAACGCTGTTTTGTAAATGCTAAATTTTGGTGCTAATAGCTGAGGCCATGAAACGCAGCAGGGTATTACATCTTACAGTGAATTATAATGTCACATGTCAGGGTAAAGCAGCCCCAGAGAACCACAAGGAATTAGGGTACTGCACCCTGTTTACTTCCTGTTAAAAGGCCAACTTTGTGTGAGTGCCCCGTTTTCGTACCATGTGGATTTTTCACAAGTGGTCAGAAATTGACACTTTATTGATCCCTCTGTAGAGTAAGTTGTCCGCTAAGGGCAGCCACCTGTTGTGGTGTTCAGGGAGCTGGGGGTTAATAGCCTTGCTCAAGGACCCGCAGACGTGCTGAGGCTGGGTTCGAACCATCTGATCACAGACACACAGCCCACTGAAATAATGGATTCATCACTGATGTGGTTGGTCTGCAATAAGTAACGTTAATCATCTAAACAGGTAAAACACGCCAATCCACACCTAACTGAACTAAAGCAGGGACGCTAGGTTTCTGACATGACCTGCAGCTCCTCAGCAAGAGCTCGTTGCTGGTCAGAACAATCCAAAATGGAATGAAATCGCCAGTGTTTAACCTCTAGCGGTCCCGCTACATCTTAATGAGAGACATAATGTCTCTGTTTATCCTTTATATCCCTAGGTAACGTGCAAAGCCAATTTACGGCAAGGCACTTCTGTCACAGTCCCAAGACTCCTTACATTATTTAAACCGGAGAATGAACAACGTAAGTGGAAAAGGCAGTATCTACGGCTACTCTCAGTCACGAGTCATGACAGTTCACAACGAAATCAACATAAAGGTGCAAACGTACTGTATTGGTAGAAATTACATTGTACAGATAAATTTTAGATCCACAAAGAAACTGGTCTATTCTTCACAGGAAGTGTAAAAATAAGATGCGTGCCTTAACAGATTTAATGTAACCTGAATAATGTATAAGAATCACCTTAATCGTGTCTAGCGGGTGTCCCGCTAGCAGAAGACAGGCTCCGCCGACCCCGCCGGCCATCAGGTTCTTCAGCGGAGATGTCCGCCGTCTCGGCTCCGTTTCTCCCATCTGATGGTTAAGTAGACTAATCCGGCCTGGGACTTATACTTATCAACCGGCCGAGATGAAAATGGTCCGCCAGCTCCACCCATTAACCAACACTTCCCAATCGCTCCGTGCTGCTGAAAAGTTCTGCAGAAAATTACCTATTTCATGGAACTAATAAATAGCAAATAATGTAACCACGCCCTCTAGCGGCCGCCATTACCAAGTACACCATCGAAGACAACAACAACAACAACAATAATAATAATAATAATAATAATAATAATAATAATAATAATAATAATAATAAACACCTTTATCACACATACACCCATAAATACACACACACACATACATGCTCAGTCCACGTATATATGTCTTTATGTGAACTCTCCATTCATTTCTATGGGGAGAACTCTAACCCTGGCATGACGAACTTAACCCCTACCCAGCCCTAACCTTAATCATAAGTAACCAAACAAAATACAACACTTTTAGCTATTTTAGTTTTTTATTCCATTTACATATTTTTATAAATTTGACTTTTTTTCGTGCCACATGGTAAAAAGCGTTACAGGTTTTTACGTACATTTCAGTGTGACAGACACACACACGCGCGCACACACACACACTGATCCTATTGAATCCTACGCTGGAAGAAATGATTTGGCTGGCGGAGGAATACCAACTCCGCACCAAGGTCACTAGATGTACAGTTGGAATAACTGACTCCAATCATCGGATTAATTGCACAAGTTCTTTTAATTGTAAAAATTGTAGCATTTACAGAATGCTATGATAAGACTTTATGAATGCAGGCGATAATTATACATGCAGAATTAGCGTTGTATTTCTTGAAAGGAGTGGCACAGACTGGCCAAAATGGGAGGTGGCGATGGGAGCGCACTATTTACCGACGCGGACGGCTGTAGCTGGGAGGGTGCACTCCCTCACTCAGGACCGTCTTTGGGTTTGCTCATTCAGAGGTGTGGAGGCTCCATCTGTGAACTGTTCCATATAAAACCTTGCGAATTCTGCCTGATCTCCTCGGCATACATTAGAAACAAGCATCCATTTGATTTTGCTGGTTTGCTTAATTTAGCATCCGTATCTGACACATATTTTATCGAAGACACAAAAAGAGGTGAAATTACAAGATGGATGAGGAATACGATGTGATCGTTTTGGGCACTGGACTTACAGTGAGTAACAATCGCTTGATTCTGTAGGAAATGCTTACTCATTTTACCGAGGTGTCATATGATAGGTATCACAAAAGGGGATTAAGAATTCTTATTTATATATTACTGCTATTTTGTCCCAATATTCATTCAATCACCTATATTTGCAACAATTGTAACAACTTGTCAAAGGTTGTTATTTTACCTTTGTGATATGAAGTCATTTTATGGGTTTGCTTTTTCAAGCGCTTTGGGGGAAAGAGGATCCATTTTGTGCTATGCTTCGTAAAGGGATGTATTACAGTCTTCTGGTGTAATGTCATTTGGGGAAAAGAGGATCCATTTTGTGTGAAACAATAGGATGTTGTACAGTAACATTTGCAACCTTTATTCATAAGCACAGATCCTGCGACATGCAGTCCGACATACAGTAGGCCTGGAGACATTAGAGAGAAAAAAACCGTTTTTAAATTATGTATATTGAGCTTCCCCTCCCCAACCCAACAGTATATTGTTTCCCTGAATGGATTCATTTGACATTTGAGCTGTACATTTACGCTTTAACAAATAATAGCTAAAAAAATAGATAAATGCATGTCATATACGTTTAAATCTGTATGGTGTATTACGGTTGTGCAGGACTGAACGTGGGTTTTAATTCATGTAATTACTGTGGCATTGGAGATTAATTAGAGCTCTGTCTGCAGAGTAATGTTGTAACTTAATGTCTCCTCACACAATCAAAGAGCAGGCGCTTTAATGGAAAAATACATACAAATGCACCTTTCTGTTTGACATTTTGCGAGTAAAGTGAAACTGGGACACTGAGATGGAGAGAAAAAGCAACAATGTTACATAATAGCATTGAAATGACAGCGTTGCGCCGGTGTGACGTCACGCGTTAAGGGCCATAATATTGAAATACTGAGACTACGTGGGAATAAAGGTTTAAACACATCGCGACATTTGCAGACGCGAGACGTCAGGAAGACTGTTATTTGATAATGGAAACATTGCATATTTACAAGTGCGTCGCGTGTAAAATTGAGTCGCTCGTTTTGGTGTCGGTGCCCCTTCGGTCCAGAGAAGTACAGCGTTAGTGCTGTTTGTCGCTCAGTCGCGACCCAGCCTTGTCAAATACCGTGGGTGCGGTTTTGGAAGACCAGAGGTATCCCAGCATGCACCGTTGCATCATAGCCGGCCCTGAGAACCCCATAGAAGAGCGGCAGGGGGAGGGGGCAGTGATGCTGCTGCTGAGAGGGGCTCGGCGTTGCCGATTCTTAACCCTTCAATCTGTCGCCTGAAGACTGAGATCGATTTAACACGGAAAAAAACCTGAGACGGCAGGATGGTGCCTCTTTCCCGTACGGAGGCCCTAAAGCTATGTTTAGTGTTTGCTCTGCCTTTCTTTCGTAAATATTTGTTTAAAACACCCTCATCTCCGTGACTGGACGTTTAGAACCGGTTTCTGATACATTTTTAATTGGAACCAGAACGTTTGTATGTTAATTCAGGTAACATTTTCTGCACTTTACGCACGTGTTGTATTATGATCTATTATATAATACGATGATTTTATAATGCTTTGTGAAAAAGAATACCAATACCAAACCTAATGTTAATTTAAGGAGCTGCGTTTATTTGACAAGGACACAACTGCAGTTTTAAAAGATCTCATTAACTCTGTATGTAGATCACTTTGTCTGCGAGTTATTTTAGCTTAATTGTGTTGTGAAAATGTTTTATCTGTTTAATTTAGTGAAGAAACAGACCTTTTTCAGACCTTGTCCCTTTTATCTGACACTGTTCTTGTGTGTACTGTCTGAGTTTGCGCATGTTTTTGTCTTGTCAGGAATGCATCCTGTCAGGAATCATGTCTGTGAACGGGAAGAAGGTTTTGCACATGGATCGGAACCCTTATTATGGGGGTGAGAGCTCCTCCATAACTCCTCTGGAGGAGGTAAGCAGACAGTGGGTGTGGTTACTGCGCAGCACCAAACACTGTCCGTTTTAATGTGATTGTAACCAGTGAAACTACCAATGAGAAGACAGTTAAGCCACATGACAGCCCTACTCAGCCTTACTTCTACAACCAGTGCCACCCAAAGTGACGCTCTCCAGCATTTCAAAACATTTAAGTTCCAGCGGAAATTGTGCTAATGTTTGCTCTCTTTTTGCTGGTTGCACTGACTGAAACATACTTCTCTAGCTTGTAAAATTGCCCGTTTGTTCCTTCTTTAGTTTTTCTCAGTCGGCTTTGTAAAATTCTTGAAACAGTTGCCCAAGATTCCTAAGCCCGTATAGAAGTTAACGGAGATCAAAATCTCCCAAGTCAAGGGTAAAATCCCCGTACATTCAGAACACATATACTGCAGAACAGAACGGTGTGCCTGGAACCAGCTGGTGATTTACACAGCTGTGGGGTCTGTCAAGCTATCAGGCAGGTCATTTTCATTACTGAGGCCTTATAAGCAAACAAACAATTCAGTTTTAGTCTAGCACTTTATTAATAGAATAGCAGTGCTTTATTAATCCCTATGTGCTAATTTGGTAGTTTTATCACATACTCTATCTTGTGTACATATACAGGTGAGAGCAAGGTTTGGGGTCAGAGCACAGGGTCAGTCAGCCTGCAGTGTCCTTGGAGCTGGGGATTAATGACCTCGCTTGTGACACAATTGCCCTGACTGGTTTGGGCACATGGCTGCAACCAGCTGAACTACACCCCGCCTTGTTAGATTTTTCCTAGTATAGTTTACCAAGACATAAAACATGTATGAGTTTGAAACTACAAGAGAATTAAAACTGGTTTAAATATAGAGATTTCACTTCTGTCTCACCATATGATCATGTTGATGTCACTTTGCCCTTCCATTGAATGCTGCGTCCTCTTCTCCTGTTGCTCCATATCCGATCCTATCACACTGCATTTCTGAGATCAACCTGACAAACTGGTTTAATGCCCGGAGGAGGACTCTGGCCTTTCATGTACACGCGTGTTCATACGGAAGCATGTACTGGATCTTCTCCAAATTAGGGGGGTGTATTTGTGGGATGGCGTCTCATTTTAATCATGTAGATGGATGCAATAAAGTGTGTGTATCCTTTTAAATCGTAACATAAATATAAATTTGAATAATTAAATTTATTATGGTGCTATTTTTAAGTACGTTTAGCTCTGTGTGATAAAAAATGATTTAATGCCCGAATTCTGATGGTGTATGAAATGCATAGTGAATAATTCAGTTTTCCTTTGGTCTGCTAGTTGTACAAGCGATTCGGAATTGCAGATGCCCCCCCTGAGGCGATGGGTAGGGGGCGAGACTGGAATGTCGATCTCATCCCCAAGTTCCTCATGGCCAACGGTTTGTTTTTGTTGTTGTTTGGCTAACGTGTGCGCGTGGTTCTTTGACTGCAAACTGGCAATAGGCAAACGTCAGGCCATCTTGCATTTTTCTTTAGGTCAGCTGGTGAAGATGCTTCTGTACACAGAAGTGACCCGATACCTGGACTTCAAGGTTGTGGAGGGAAGCTTCGTTTACAAGGGCGGGAAGATCTACAAGGTGCCTTCCACTGAGAGTGAAGCTCTGGCCTCCAGTAAGGAAGCAGTACTTTCCAGTTCAATGCAGGACAGAATACCACACGGCTGTCTAACGCTTCAACTTTCACCGAAGGGTTAAAGGTGATTTCTTATTTCTGCTTGTCCATGCGCAGATCTCATGGGAATGTTTGAGAAGAGGAGGTTCCGGAAGTTCTTGGTGTTTGTTGCAAACTTTGATGAGAATGATTCCAAGACCTTTGAAGGCGTTGACCCTAAACTTACCAACATGAGGGACGTCTATAAAAAATTTGACCTGGGACAGGATGTCATCGACTTCACTGGTCATGCCCTCGCCCTCTACAGGACAGATGAGTAAGTGCCGTTCGCCTCCTGGGGGGGGGGGGGGG
>JABFEB020000124.1:24034948-24057038 GCA_019775895.2 Stomatorhinus ivindoensis
CACTGGATAGCGTCCATGTCTCACAGCCATACAGCAAGACAGGGAGCACCAGGACTCCAAAGACTCGGACCTTCGTCTTCTTGCGAACATATCGGGGGCACCACATACACCTTTCCAGCGACCTCATGACCCCCCTGCTCTTCCAACCCGTCTGCTGACTTCATAGGAAGAGTCCCCAGAGACATGAATGTTGCTGCTGAGGTAAATCTCTCAACGAGGCCGACATTCTCCAGACAGACAGACACTACTGATGGCTGTGCCCAAGAAGTCATTAAATGCCTGGATCTTGGTCTTTATCCAGAAGCAATATATTTCTGTTTCTACTTGCAAGGAGATCTCTCACAACACCACAGGGGTCTACAGTCATACTGCAAAAGCCCCATCAATGAAGAGCTCTATTTTGCTCAAAAGTTATTTCTTCACCAGTTCATGAGATCCATCCCATTCACATTATTTTAATATGAAATGCATTACAATATTTTTTCCTCACAAATTCCTAAAAAGCACACAACAGCAGAGACATCTGACACTTGTTTCTATGGGTTTTGAATGATAAGCACATGTTCACCAACACCAGTACCAAGGTCCAATTGCAAAACTCCTCTGACAGTTTAAAGCTGTAATCAAATGGTACCACAAGGTGACAAATGCATCAAGCGCCACTCCATCAGGCTAGTGGTTAATTGCAAAGTTCCTGGCTTGGCAAACAAGACCTGAAGTGGACGAGACCTAAAGATACTTCAGGCGATCCAGCTTATAACCGCCATATATTACAGAGTCTACGAGTAGAAAGAGGAGAATGACATTCCCAGCCATTAACTCAAGGCAGTCCTCTAATCAAACAAATCCGATCACGACAAAGTCACGTGCTATTGACATTCTGATAGGTGTCAGGTTCAATGAACAAACACACTAAGCTCTTATGCTTAGGTAAAAGGTGTAGTTTTACTGCATAAATTTATACTTAGTGTGAGGAACATAACCAGTATCCCGTACAAGAACCAAGATGATGAAATGAGTCAAACTAATGGAGCCAGAGAGAAGAGAAGAGGGACAGGCTGCTCCGGGTGAGGCTGCACTTACACCCTGTCCTCTGGCTGGGATCTGTCCATGGCACCCAGATCTTCAGCAGGGCTGTCTGGGTCAGTTCAGCCATCTTGCTGCACATAGCTGCTTGCTTTCCCCTTTCCCCCCTTGAGCACATGTGCAGTGGCGCCAACGGGGACCCGGGTAAGAGAAAAAGAGACGGCAGCGGTTCCTCCCTTACAAGAGCCCCAGACTGGGTCACCTGACTGCCTGCAGTGGAAGAGGCGGCAGCCAGCATGACGACAGGCAGTGGAGTGAGGGCGGAGACACCAGCTCCTACTTGTCTGTTTTCTCCCCAGTGGAGATCTGCTTCACAGATCAAAAAAGGGGGCAATTTAGAAGTGATAGCCATAGACTAACAGCACATGCTGTGCTCTCAACGAGAAACTTTTACAGTGATTTTACAATAAGGTTATCTACAGGACAAAACAGAATTTTATATTCTACAGCACAGACCACCAAACAAAATTAATTTTCAAACTGATATTACTCAAAATTTGACATAGCGCAATAAAACTCTAACTTTATATCATAATAACAACCACTAATACCAGAAAAAAACAGTTTCCCAATTCAACTGCCAGGTCCAAAGATTACGTCCCGTCGCAAAGCGTAACCTGAACCAAAAGCCAAAAATAGGCATGTGAAGGTCAGGCGGCTTCCTTGGCTGACAGGAGAGACGAGGTCATCTAGCTGAATGTTTAAATGCTACAGAAAACCCAGAAAGTTCCGACCAAAAGTGAAGCACTTGGCAGGTAGGGATTTCAATAATTTTGGAACACTGCTGTTTAACACCTTTGGCTTTTAGACTGGCTTCCACATCAATAGCAATCAAACAGGTGGGTGTCATTCTCTCTCATCCTGCTTCCATGTGTAATAAATGTGATGCAGCACCATGGGAAAAAAACACATAAGTCAAATCCTACCTCCCCTCCATTAAACCTGCCATCCATTCCAATGACCCTGCGGTCTATCCTAATTGTGTGCTACCTAATTAGTGTTTTGAGGAAAGCCAGCTAAATGCACATCAGTGCAGTGCATCATGATCAAATATGCGCTCAGTCTAGATTGCAGAGCAGTAAAAAAAACAAAAGTCTAGGGACGAACAGACTGGCGCTGAGACTCTGCGAGTAAATGTTTGCCTTGAACCATCAAACTGTCTGTCAAAACAAATAAAGCTGACATTTTATGTTTGCTGAATGACCACTTTCTATCATGGGCTGTAAACACATGTCTGTAGTAATTACTTTAAAAATGTGGTTCTGTTGAGTTCCATGAACAAGAATGAGAAACAAGAAGAGTGGAGGACCATCATGCAAATATTATAAAGGGAAATTAAAGGGAATATAAAGTTCACAGAGTTCCGGACACAACAAGCAAGGGGCTGATTTCACTGAAGAAAAACCTCCAGGTGACACATATTCAGACAACAGCACTGCAGCTGTGGGATCTTGCTAGTCTGGTTGCTCCTCTTTCCTTTTATCCTTGAGGGAGTGTAACCTGACACCCAGGCCCATGGCATTCATGGGTAAAACATGCACTGATGCACTCAAGAATTCAGAGAATCCCTTCCCTGTGTGTGTGACATCAGAACCGCAAGTCCACGCTGAGACACCCTGCCATTTTGAATTTAGTAAGAAAGCAAGTATCTGTTAGGGTGACAAGGGTGTCCAGACACAAGACCCTTTCATTTTGAAATTCATGCTTCCCTGGGTCACATACCCGTCGTGGTCTTTCAGGTCTTTCCCATAGGATTTTAATCTGAATAAACGAAGCATTTATTCCAAGTAGATACGGCAGTGTCAGAACTCAAAAGACCTTTAGCCAGAACCAGAAACAAATATAGTCTGTGTAAGACACAGTGCCTGCTGTCAACACAGCACAGGGACACAAGCTTAAATATCCAGTGACAGGATGAAGGTCTCTCTTAAACATAACCAGCCATTTTATTGCTGCAGCAAAGGTCTAACATTTCTAGATATCGTAGTTCCTCTGCCTTCATTTAAAACTTGCCAAATGGCTACATTCCACACGTATTTATTACACGGGGGAACCCAAAATAGCACAAGATTTAATCTCTAAAACTAGTAGCGGGGACGGCGCCGTTTAGAGCACTATTTAGATAAATAGCACAGATATTCCAGGGGCCAAAACAGTGGGACTGCATCTGTTCGCAGCCCGACCGCTCAAAGGAAACATGCATCTGATAGAGCAGATCGCTCCGAAAGTCCTGACAGCGTCCTCATCTGTTCACCTCACCTGCGCTATCGCAGCGAGTTCGCCTTCTGCCTGCTGCCTTTGGGGCTGCCGTGTGATTCTCCATGATAACAAGACGCCCTTTTGCGCCCCCGGTGCACAGGACAGCGCGATCTCAGCGACTGGAGCACGATTAACGTCCACATGTCCTATAGATAATGTTACATATGCCACCCCCCCCCGTCCCATTATCTGAAGTGTGTTTTAAAAGCAGCCAGGATCAGGATCACGCCTCTTTCAAACACAGTGCTGAAGGTCATTCGTTCGAAAACTAACCTTTATTAGAAAAAAACAAGTGATATGATTTTAAAGGCGTTTTCGCACCACGGGCACTATCATCTTTAACAACCTTTATTAAATAAAAGGAGCGTCTGCGCCGTTAAAGCTTTGTTCCTAGTTAAGTTTTACACCCATTCACTGTCGACAATAAGTATAACGAACAGAACAAAGAGGACAAACACATAACCAGTAACTAGCAAATCACGCAGTGTTGCTACGATATTGCTAATAAGGGAGTGCAACACAAATTATTACTACAGTTCTATAGATATCATATACAACCCCAGGATCCAAATAAATAATTATGTGCAAATTAAGTTCGAATTGAGCTAAATGTAATCTTATTCTGCCATGAGCGTGTTTTTGTTTATGACAAGCCCGCCCTCATTAGGCGAAACATAAGGTGGTATTTGTGTTGGAAAAAAATAGAAAAGAAGAAGAAAAAAACAGTGCGAGTGATACGAGAAGAGCGTTGTTGCTTAATATTCATAAGACCGAGTGAAGCAGCACTTCCCGAACCAGTGCGGAGACCGAGCGCGCATGAACTCACCATGCGGACGCTGGGATCGGCTTCGCTGGAACCAGTCCGGGGATTCAGCCATTGCGTAAGAGACTCTTCACACGGCTATTATTAGTTCAGTATACTGTGTTATTTTGGACAATGTTCTACAAGTGTGTTTTCGGTTCTCTCACTCGAGGTCCGTAGCACCTGTATCTGACCCCGGCGAAGAAGCGCTTTCTGTGCTGGAGCTGGCGGGACTTAAGATCGACTTCACCCGTGCGCCATTCCAGGATTAAACAAACTAGTTATTCATTCATGCACCACATCGGTATTAAACTAAGTAGTACTCCACCCGTGCGCCATCCCTGAGTTACACTCTGTTTACTCGCGTTCCGGGTTAAGCTTTCTTGGAAATGGGTAACGTGTCCTTGGCGGGGCTGTTTTGGTCTTGGAACCGCCCCTCCTCCCCCTCTTCCTCCTCATCTCTAAACAGTAGGTGGGAATCTCAGCCGCAGCTGTCATGGGGTGACGGGCAAGCCATTATGCAAACAGCTCTAAAGCACCACTAATGCCACCTTTCTTTTTTCCTACTATTATTCTTAATATTTGCCACAATTTTTTTTTGAGGCAAATAAGCAAAATTTAATGTAGAATTGTCCAGATATGGGGTAAACTAGTTTTTTCATTTATTTTGAAGTCAAGCTTCATGTTTTCAAGTGAAATGCTCACACTTTCATTATTCAGTTAGTGGTATGACTGAAATATGGATGTTTCAACACAGTTTATACCTTCATTGGGACAATGCGGGACAATAAATACACCAGTGGCCAAATCTGATCAGGCACCCATTCATTTGTAATTCACACTATGGGTTCTTCAGTATGAGGAAACCCAAAAGCAAACAAAATTATCGTATTACACAAACAGATTTTTTGGACTACTTTATTCAAAGAGACTGACAAATACAGAATAATGCAGAGACAATTCTAAGTTAGGTAGGCTCAAAGCTGCATGATCTTATAGAAACAGGACGTTTTAAAAATAGGGGAAATGTGGGTAACAAAAATGAAGAGGTATGCGTAATGTGGGAAAAAATTAAATGCTTGCTGCTAACGTAAAGGAAGTTCTTTAGGGGAAAGCAGACTGGGTGAAATACCACACTGGATACCAAGATCTGTTCTCCAAACAGCTGGAGTTTTCATATCCACTAGAAGCTGCTTCCAGCGCTAATGCTAAAGCCAGAATCACATGGATACATGTGAGATTGTGTCAACAGCCGTTCATGTTATACCCAGTGAGTCTTATGCTGATTTGAACTACTTTGTGCCACCCCTTCAGAACTTTAATTCAGGAACCATTTGGTCAGAACAGGAAAAGGGCCCACACACGTGCACTGGGGGGTGGACACGGGTCTGTCCTAAAACAATATACCACACTCAAACGTCTTCTCACGGGATATTACACAATACCATTGAAAATCCATACAGTTTATGTATATAAAAATTAAATTCCAGACAGCCCAACATCTAACGCTCTCCACCCCAGATCTGTACAGATCTTGCTAAAGCAGATGTCAGACAACCACTGGAAAGAGAGGAGTACACACCAGCATTATGTACAGCCTGATTAAAAAACGTATTTCTGAAGAGAAGCACTAATGCAGACGGAAAGGGCTGCTCTGGTTAGGAAGCCACACGGAATGGGTCATGAAAACCAGATATTCTGGGAAAGCGGAGCAGGAGCCCCGTGTATGTTCATTCATGCTTTGAAAAAGAAAAAAAAAAAATCACTAAGCAAACACTTATCTTAATGTCTTCTGGGAGACTGTCCCAGTTACAGCATTAAACATAATTCTGGGTGTCAAATAGAAATGAACATTGGCATTCCTTTCATCTGTCATCTACTCGTTGGGATTAGGGTTGGCGTCTGGGTACTGAGAGAGGTCAAAGGTTAACACTTTACTGATGACACAGTCTCCTTGCTGTGGGAAAACAGAGAGAATGCATTTTAACATGTAAGAATACAGGATAAAGAGCTACCCAAAATGTTCAGCTGTGTGACAGATGTACACCGTACCTCTGGGTAGACCCCGATTAGTGAGTCTGCCTTAGTATAGAACTCCTCCTTCAGCGAGATGACGATGGCCTGGAAGTTCTGCATGGACTGGTCCTTGATGTAGTTGGCCACCTGTATGACACAATGTCAGTCATCCCAATGACGAAGATGCTGCCATCATCCCATTCTCTTTCTTAATGCACCTTTAAGGAAGATTTTGCTCATGTTTCTCACTGACAAATGCTTATCAAGCCTTATGCCTGAATTCCCCATAATTTCCATGCTGAACCTGTAGTCTTTTACCCCAAAATCTTTACCCCCAACCTCCCCCTTTTCTATCCATGGCATTAATACACACCTTGCCGATGTTGGTGTTGTCCAGCGCAGCATCAATTTCATCCAGTACAAAGAAAGGAGCAGGCTTGTAGCTGATGGAGAGGGAGACGGAGAGAGAGGAAGTTTGGTAAACTGAGCGACTCATCATTCAGATCCAGAAAAGCTATATGGAAACATAATACTAAGACAGCAATTCAGCAAAGCAAATTAAATATAAAAAAAAAACTCAGGAGAGAACCAACAGTACACCATCTGGAAGTGCCTGTTACCGTCCACTAAACTAAGATGGACTCTCCAGCAGCGAGTGAATTAGATTTGTTAAGAGTATGAATCTTCCGATTCCTTTCGCCACAAATTACATTAAGAAATTCGATCCGGTTGAAATAAATCCCAAGACCACAAAGCAGGATTTCAGAGAGAGGCACATATGCTCTGAAAGTAATCGTGCCTTAAGGCCACGTTGTGCTTCAGCTGTTTTTAGGATCCGCAGTTCACTGCTATACATGCTCTAATGAGTTTTGCCTATTTCTCATGCAAACGACCAAGCGGGGGCCACTCACTGCCACACCCACCACTCAGGTAGAAGCACTGATCCTTCCTGGACTTGGGGCACCACACACTTGCCAAACTAAGCACACTATACGTCAGAGCTGCATCCCATGTACATGTATTTATGGAGATCTGGACTTTGCGATTTATTTTTAAGGGCATTTAGTTTGCACTGAGCGTATCGCTATATTTTATTCACCCCTGAGATGGTATGCAGTTGAAAGCCTGCCATATTTTTCACCCCCCTTACAGTGGCAAGCTGACTCCCCCCTTCCCCAGGCCCCTATCACCAAGACATGCGCACCTATGTATCGCAAAGAGCAGAGCCAGCGCAGCCACGGTCTTCTCCCCTCCTGACAGGTTGTCCATGGGCCGGAATCGCTTTCCTGGAGCCACACAGTTATAGTTGATCCCATCCAAGTAGGGCTCCTCAGGGTTCTCAGGGCCCAGGAAAGCCTGAACCAAAGAAAAGGAGGACAAGCGTACAACAAAATGACACATGGTGTTCCATGATCTGGAGATACATTTGGACCTCTCCTTGCATCAGCTCCTTAACCAGCACGCTCGCGTCGGCCCCATGCCATGGGACCTGCGACCGCACAGGAGTACCTGAGCGCTGCTGTTGCGTGACAGGGCCTTGTAGATCTCATCGATGTTGGTGGCCACGGACTCGAAGCAGGCATTGAAGCGGTCAAACCGTTCCTTCTTAATCTGCTCAAACGCCTGCTTGGCCTTCTTCGCTCTCTTACGGGCTGCCTCAAATTCTAAGCGATGAAATGGAAGAGGAAGGAAATCGGCAAAAATCAAATCCACATTCCAATCCTGTAGCCTGAAGATATGTGCTCCTCTGCCTCCAATACATTCTCCTAAACTTCTCAACACGTTGCATACTTTCTGATCCATTTCTAGATATCCCTGCTCTCCCTTGGCTTCGTCGTTCGCATCCCTCCTCATTGTGCTCTATAATCTCACCATCGCTGGTCTCCTGGAACTTGTCCCTGACGCTCTCCAGCTTCTCCATGGCCTTCATGTTAGGCGCACTGATTCTCTGCAGGATGCTCTGCTGCTCATTCAGCCGCTGCTGGAGGTTGTTCATCTCTGCTTTGATCTCCTCTTCAGATAGAGAGTCCTAATGCATACAAAGATCAACGTTCAGTCACCAAGTAGCACCAGTCCGGAGGTTCAGTGATCTAGTGCCAGAGCCAGATACCTTCAGGTCGTCGGACAAGTTGCCATAGTCGATCTCAATCAAAGCCTCCTTGGCCAAGACTGTGCTGGATGTTTTCTGACTGCTGCTTACTGATTCTTCAGCCTGGGAGGCCCCCTGAGATGGAGAAGCGATCAAGAGAGTTTACTGGGATGATGTGCAGGGAAGCCCCCACACCAGGATATAGATTATTCAGACAGAAGGGTCAGCTGAGGACGGTTCTAGCACCTCTTCCTGACTGATGTCGTCCATAGTGCCAGACTTGAGTGGCAGCCGGATATCCTGCATTTTACAAGCCTGCAGCAGGTTGTGTCTGTCACTCCGCTTCTGCTCCAATTTGGTCTCTATGGCTGTCACCTCCTTCTGTAGCTGGGTCAACTCCCTGGAACCCAGAAGGATCACAAAGGTCATTCAAAATTGTGCCATCTGTCTGGTTTTCAGAATCATGACATAGAAAAATGCAGCAGATCAAATTACTGAATGAAGATTTATTTAGGAAGCAACCGATCTATTACAACTGTCAGGTCAAGCTGAATGCAGAAGCTAACCATCATTCATTATGCACTACATGCATCTCCATTGATCCTGAGATGTTCTCCTTACTTGTTGGCGCCCCCTAGCTTCTTACGGATCTCTTCCATTTCTTGGTTTTTGTCATTGACTTCAGATTTCTTGGCAAGGTGCTGGTTCTTTAGGTCTTGTAACTGAGCCATTGTCTCATCAATAATCTTCATGTGCCTCTGTTCCTCCTAAGAAAGAACACTCTCAGTTATATTGAAATATACCCACCTTTCCTTGTTTGTTACACGCTTTCCTTCTCTCATTTGCTATCCCCATCTCAGCTCATCAGCGCTCCTAGCTCCCCAGTCAATAAAGCGAAGCTTCTTACCTTTTTCAGTCTCTCGATCTCACTCTCATCCTTCTTCACTGTCTGCTCCCACATCTGTACTTTCTCCTGATCTTCCTTCAGCTGGTTTCTCTCATAGTCCAGCTGGATCCCGAGACGGGTCTTCTGGGTCTCAAACTCCAGCCTGAGAGGAAAGGGAAGATGATGAGACACAGCTGCAGTCGACAGAGCGACACAGAAACATTCCGACGGCTGCCGTCCATGATAGCCAGATCGGCTGACCTTTTCTTGGCGATCTCATTCTGCCTTTTGACTTTCTCCTCTTCAAACTCTCTGATGTTCCTGACTCCGATCTCCTTGCAGAACTCCACAAACACCTCATCCTCAACCTATAAAAAGGTATCATTTTTAACATTCTACTTCGTTTCCACCCACTGCTCACATTGTGCATGTGCATTGGTTGCCTACCAAATTCATACGATCTTTAAGGTCCTTCATATCTCTTTCACGCGACTGGACGATCCTCTTGATATCATTGATGCGTGGTCCAAAGTTAGCCAGCTCACTCTCCAGCTTGGACTTCTCCTGCAGAGCAGAATAATAAGGATTACCACAAAACCTAACACCAAACCATCACAACGGTCAGGTTTATCAGCCAAAGTATTCACAGGAGTACCTGCATGTTGAGGGATAGGTGGCGTGTCTTTGTCTGCTCGAGGTCGCTCTGGGAGTACTTGAGTCTCATCTGAAGGCCGTGAGCCTGAGACTGAACCTGCCTCAGCTCCGCCTCTTTTCTCTTTGCCTTCATTTGCTCCTGTGGGCAGTAAAATCTGGGTTGATACCACAGCCTTGCCCTCAAAACTCATTCCATGCTGTGTTTCGTCGTTTTCCATTTCACCTTCAGTTCGTCGGTGAGCTTCTCCTTCTTCTCTTTAAGCTTGTCCACAGCTTTCTCGTCCCAACGGCGAGCTTTGGCCTTCAGGTCACTGGCACCCCCAGAGATCACACCAGACTTCTGGAACAGGGTGCCATCCAGTGCCACGGTCTGCGAAGTAGGAGGGATTTAAAAGCGAGATGCCAAAGGCAACAATGGGAAGTTCGCAAATATGGGAGACTGGAATGCAGTGACACCAGTGCCCAGGTACCTTGTGCCTGTATGGTCCCCCGAAGGCTATCCTGCGTGCGTCCTCCACGTTCTCGCACACCAGCGCATTCCCACAGGCGTACTGCAGGGCCTTCTTGATGTGTGGGGGCTCATAGCGAATGACGTCGATCACCAGCTTTGCCCCGCGCAGCTCTCGTAGCTTCTCGTCAGTGGGCTTCACCTGCAAGGGGGCGGGCGGGAGGGGATGAGTGACGCACAAACAAGCCAATAATTTTCATCGCCGCCTCACTGGAAATGACAAGACATGAGTCACACTTAACATCAGGACCTGATACACGTGATACTGCCCAGCTAGTAAAACGGTTTTAAATTTGACATATTTAATACATCACCTGTTTTACAAAATCTTTCTTAAATTAGTTTATGCCCAGAAATTTCTTGAAAAGGTAATAAATCTAATATAAAATAAACCTGCTTTCATTACAAACTGTAATACATGTAACTGAACAGAGAGACATCTCTGTGTTGTTAGACAGTCATCGGCATGCCCTGCACCAACGAGAGGCTGAAAGTACCTCCAGGTAGTCCAAGGGCAAGAAGGTCTCTGGTTCACCCCTCTGCTCCTTGATGTACTGAATGCAATCTCGGCCTGTCTTCTCAGAATCCACAATGATGGCATCCATGTTTTTCCCCAGGACCTTGGTCACGGCGATCTGATATTTCTTCTGGGTGGGCTGGCACAGGTCAATCAGCCTCCCGTACTGAAGGGGTACGATGGAGACAGTCAATGTGTGAAGAGCAGATGGAGAAGCTGGGAGGGCTGGTCCACACGGGGTCTCCACCTACCACAGATCCAGGGTATAGCCTCTTGATGCTCTCCATTATTTCTGCTTTGCGCTGCTGCCTGCTATTCTCTTGCCGGTCAATACGAGCATCTCCCAGTTGCTCCATTACCTGAAACCAGTAAGACAGCACTGGTGAGACTGCCAGATCAGTTAAATCATGACTTACTTGCAACTTTGAGATATAAAAAGAGGAAAGGTGTATGAGAAATTTTTTGATAACGTATCAAGCAACATGCAGTTAACTATGGTTAGAACATAACAGGTAACACCCATCATGTTGTCTTGTTCTTGTAAGCATTAAAACATTCCCCCATACTTAAGAATTTGTGCCAGTTTACTTTCTATGTCTCCGGAGACAGTCTCCTGGTGACATCAGGGGGTGACATCTTCAGCCAATTAACAAAGCTACCATGTCCCATCTAGGTGGAATCCCATTTATGGCTTTTCCTTGTAACCCAAACTACCATGGCCCCAAAGAAGTGCATGTCACCTGGTTCAGCTCCATGTTGATCTCATCAATTC
This sequence comes from Stomatorhinus ivindoensis, assembly GCA_019775895.2. Lineage (NCBI taxonomy): Eukaryota > Metazoa > Chordata > Actinopteri > Osteoglossiformes > Mormyridae > Stomatorhinus > Stomatorhinus ivindoensis. The sequence continues at coordinate 24,046,538 of JABFEB020000124.1, forward strand.
TCCTCTTGGCTTGCTCCACCTCCTCGGTCAGCTCCTCCTCCATCCGTTTCTGTTCGTCCAGTGACTGCCTATAGGAGGGAGGAGTCACTACACTCAGGCACCATGTGGCCAGCTACCTCACAATAAGGCATGTGGAGCCTTTCCCAGGCTGCGAGCGCCATCGATTGACTCCTGTGGCATTTAACACTGTAGAAGACACAAAAAAAAGCCATCAGTACCTGCTAGTGGTAATGTAGTCCTCCAGCTTCTCAATGCGCTTCTGGTTCTCCTCAATCTCCCTGATCTTCTGCTTGATTTTCGCCTGTAACACAATGAGAGTCCAATCAGCTCACTTCCTCCAAAAGAAAGGCTAACTTCTCTCTTCTGACAGATGATCAAAACTATTTTATCCGCTCGTTTGTACCTCAGTCTCCACTTTCTTCCTCTCCTCCAGGTCCAGTCGGTCCTGATCAGCCTTCTGGTCACGATTGAACTTCTCCAGTTCCTGGGCTAGAGTTGCGGCCCTTTTGCTAGCCTCCTCCTTCAGCCGGTGGTATTGCTTGACCTTGTGAAGGGACAGAACATAGGGGGTCGAGTCAAAATCAAGGTGAGGACTGTCCTTGTATTATGAAAATTACAGGATATTTCATCACCAAACCTGATTTTCCTCCAGGGTGAGATCCTGGCCTTGGCTCTGAGCCTCCTCTTCCATCCGCTCCTCAAACTCTTGACGGGCCATCTCTACAGCACCCTGCTCACGGTCCAGCTCCTCCATGTCTGCTTTGCGCTTTTTGTACATCTTCTGAGCATTCTGCAGCGACTTGCGTGCGGCCTCCAGCTTCTTGATCTTGTGGGCAGTGTTCTCCTTGGCTTTGATGTACAGGGGCCTCTTCTGGTTAAGCTCAGCATCTTTCTCCCTGGAAGAGTGTTGGAACACCACAAACCTCCTGTTTAACTCAGTCACCCCAACTAGCCATAACTAGTAAGTTGACGTTATTATTCGACTCTAAACTGGAACATTCGAGGTGCTATCGTGCAGGATGAGAAGTGGGTGGGCAGGACTGTCTCACACATGTAATCACAACCTGGCTTGAGTTCTCATTGAAAACTTTACTGATTCCTACTTAGTTTCACCTGGCAGCCTGTTTCTCCACCCAGTTTTATGGTCTATCACCAGTGTGAACCTGACACATTAAAGAATCTCACAGAGCAGTGTTTCCCGTACCATTATAGTAGGGGGGCGCCCCACCCCCCTTGAAGGTCAAGTTAATTTTTTTTAATTTTCTATATAGCACCAGATCACAACAGACATCATTTAAGGTTACTTTTCCTATAGAACAGGTCTATACATTGTCCTTTTATTAATCAAACTACATGGCCTTATGTTATTTATCTTATTTACACAACAGCTTGTCATTTCTGTCTCTACATGGTTGTGTGTTTACAATTCTCCTCTACTCTGTATCGCACATAGCGGAGTTCCGCCCCGATGTGTGTGCACAGACACGTGCGCGCACACATACATGCGCGCACACACAGGTGAGCACACTCCCACCAGCGGACAGAGAGCGGATGTCGGAAAACATGTCGCATCAACCACCTGAAAAGCAGAGACATCTGCGTTTTTTTAAAGCTACACTGCAGTGACAAAAGCTGCACATTTTGTGGATAACTGTCATAAAAAGAAATGTTCTGAGGTTTAGTTATTAGTTATGTCAGACTGCTGAAGACACACCCCCAAATCTGCCCCCCCTCCACCAAAGCTGTAAACCGAGGAGAAACACTGCAGTGTCCTGCCAGCCACGTGATGCTGTGTATATAAATGTCCGCTCCACTGGCTGCTACCTTCCCTCACACCACCCGACTCACTTGATCTCCTTCTCCACGGTCTGCTGGTCTCTCATCATTCTCCCCAGCTCTTTCTTCTTCTCCTTCAGCTCCTCCTCAACACGATCCATCCGTTTCCTGTCCTTGTCAATCTCACGGTTCCGGTGAGAAAGCTCTCTGTTCAGTTTCTCGATCTCGGCCTCATTGTGGTAGAGTTTGAAGAGCTGCAGCTGGACATGGGCTCTAACAACTTCGTCTTTCAGCCTCTGATACCGTTCTGCCTAGAGAAGTAGCAATGGGGGAACACAGCTAGGTACACCAAGTCAATCATTTTATTATACATTGTATGTTGAGTAATAAGGAAAAAGGGAATTAAAGTATTCCTCGACCTCTGAAAAGTAATGTCAGTTGTCTCAAATACAAAGAACGCCTTGACATTCTCCTAATCAGAGTCAAATGAGGGTTAGGGAGACTGAATGCTGGAGGAGAGGCACCATGAAAGAAGCAGAAAAGTCAGGTGGGCAAGAAAACACCATAATTTTCCAAATGAAGGAAAGTCAGATCTGTGAGTACTGCTTGGAGTATGTCAGCAGAGTGGAGAGCTGAGAATTTCCGCTCCTCGCTCACGAGGCTGTTGGCTCTGCCCACTCCTCCACTCTAACTCACACTAAGCCGCTCGGCTCAACACCGCTACTCGCTCCATTAAAATTTCCTCCCGCTCCAGTCAAATCGCTCCACGCTCGCTCCAATTTAAAAGAGGGACAAAAAATCTGTACGCCTAACAAATGTCACCTTAAACCGAAGCCTTATATCATAAAGAAATATGAGCAGTGAATACACAGGCTTAGCATCCACGTTTTAAATTCCTCAATTTTTTTCTGTTGATGCTGCTGCTGCGTCTCTATAAAATAAAATTTCACCGACAGTGTTACGTGAAATTAAAAAATCCTATTAGACCTACTTTGAATGACAAAACGAATTTGATTATCAATATTTACTTTATAGGCTTTACTTTAATTTACTTTAAAGACTTGATATGCTACAACCATATAAAACATGCTCATGTTTTGCTCTGGCTTCCGCATGTTCGCGTAGCACACTCATGTTCTGAGAAAAGTGATTCCAAAGTGAATCTTTACTCACTGAAACAGTTTCACCACATTGTTTTTCTGGCTCTACATTATTGTCATCTATACGTTTCATAAGAATAGTACACTTGTATGATCTATCAGTTTCCTTTGTGAAATAATTTGTCGAATTCCATCTCGACCGATTTGTGTAACGGTCTTGATAATTGTACAGATGAATTCTGGGTAGATTTGGGCACGCCTCAGAATCGTAGTGTGAGCGGCATCGGAGCAAAACTGAAGCGAGACAGAGCGACCGCTCCAGCCTTAATTAAAAAAAATCGCTCCGCGCTCTGACCAAATTCCACCCGCACCGCTCCTCACTCATATGCTCTGGTACTGCTGGTATCTACGAGTTCAGGACCAGCCAAAGATGAATGAGGATGTATGCATTTCCTGATCTGAAGGGGCGAAGGCTCGGGCATGTATACCTCTTCTTTCTCCTGCTTGGCCTCTTTGCGCTCAGCTGCGATGTTCTTTTTGCGGTGGTAGTTGAACTGTGTATCCTCCTCAGCCTTCACCATCTCCTTCTTCCGGCGGTCATACTCCTGAGCCAGCTCCCCGGAGCGGGAGATCTCCTCAAACAAGGCCGTCCTCTCTTTGGGGTTCTTCATAGCGATGGACTCAACTGCTCCCTGACCAGAAGGGAACACGGCAGTCGCAGTTTCTGACAAACGACCTCAAAAGAATCTCAGATTTGCTGAGACAGCCACAGGGAAGCACATCTGAGCAGAATATTGAATAAACATTCACACAAATCAAAAGCACATTTTCTTAGAGTCAGGTCAAAATGCCTACAATGGACAGTCAACAATGGACAATGAAGACCTGCTCTGAGTTTGTGTGAACTGCACACCTGGAAGACGAGGAAGTTCCTGGCCTTGATAAGAATGCCTAATTTCTCCAGCTCCTCGCTGTACTCAGAAAGACCCACAACTTTACTGTTGATGCGGTACTCTGAAGAAGAGCCTAAAGAGAGAGATTAACACTGTGAAAGGTTGACAAGCAGTAAGGGGCAGGCATAAACTTCACTGACAAAGTGTGGAATGCACACTTCAACCAACCATGACACTGAGACAGTGTCCAAAACTGCATATAGTATGAAAAATCACAGTTCACATATAACCTCTCAAATGCATGCAAGCAGCTGACAACGATAGCAGATGTTCTTGACAGGACATTAAAATAGCCATGTATTGTACTTAGTTACCACTGACAAAATATTTGAATCAGGCATTTATAGTCCCTATTCTCAACTTTCAGTCTTTACAAATCAAAAGGGAAAAAAAACATCAGAAAACAAACAAGAAACATTAAGTACTTAAATTCTTAGCATAGATGTAAAGTGCAGGCTGTTGCCACTGCAGGACAAGCGGGAAGCATGAGGGGCAGGTGCATACCTATTATGACCCGTGTGAAGGTGCGCTCCTCCCCGCTGTCTTCGCAGTACACCATGCTTACAAATGCACGGTTGGCAGCAGGCTTCCCGACTGGAGCTCCATGAATAAGGTCCTTAAGGGTCTTCACACGCAAATTACTGGTCTTTTCAGCCAGCACAAAGCTGATGGCATCCATCAGATTTGACTTTCCTGGAGATCACGGAAAGTATAGCGCCAATCTCAGCTATAACGGTACATTATAACTTAAAAAAATCTTAAACCATAAGTTTGACACATTAAAAGAGTACACGTACTTGGAATGATGTATGTCTCATACGTAAACAAATCGATCCAAATACATCATCTGCATGCATTAACCCACACGACCAGAATGCCGTAGTTTAAAACAAACCACACTAAAACACTCCCGCTACGCCCCCAAGACAAACTAGCCTGTGGCTTATGCACAGCCTGCAGCTATGCATATACGGCTCACTAATTTATGTTAAATTTGATATTTACGACAAACTGTTCGCCTACCCAGGAGCACCGAGCGCGGTTTTAGTACTAACGGTAAGGTAAAGACCCGCCGACCACTGATAGGGTACGATAATTGAACTTGGAGGCCGCTGCAATGGTCCCCGATCTCGATTTCTGTCCGTGGCTGCTAAATACTCACCCGATCCATTGGGTCCGATGATGGCCGTGAATTTGTGGAAGGGCCCGATGATTTGGCGACCTTTATACGACTTGAAGTTTTCGATCTCTATCAGCTTCAAGTAACCCATTTTAACGGAGCTAGCCTGCTAGCGCGCTAGCCACCGATTAGCTTGCTAACTAGCGTCCACGCGGCACGTCGTGATTATCCAAAGAGCAAAACACTAGACCCTGAATAAGCGACGTATGTATATTACAACTATATAGCTTTATAACTGAATAAATAAGCAACTCTAATACAGTCACTATCCCCAGAGCTAACTAGCTAAGTTAAAAACACAGCCCGCCGCAGCGCGCGCAACCGAAGTCGACGCACACATCTCGCGAGACTGAAGACAGGATTTCGCCTCGGGATTACAGAATGGTGTGCTGATAACAAAGGTCTAGGAAGTGGTCCGTACTTACGTAGACTATATGGCCTTTTAAAAACCATTTCCATATTATGGTTTATCGGGTTTTAAAATGCAAAAGAAGTACTTTGAAACTGAAACATTTTTATATTTTGCAATGTATGTATTGGCGCTTTATATTAAAAGCATGTTTCGTGCAATCGACTACGGGTCGTGATGCGCTTTAAAACGTTAAATTGCATTTTGATTAAATTATATATTAAAAAAAAACATATTTAAGTAAAACATCGTGCAACCAGAAGTTATGACATTTTTATTTAAACCTGTTTCCCTGGTTCTGCTTAATGAATTTCCTTTCTGCTTTTCTTTTTTCATACATCCGACCATTATCCCAAGACGGGTACACTCTGGGGAGGATGCCAGTTTATTGTAGGGCACGCGCATGTAGTTTAATACATGTCAGTTAGCCTAACTTGCATGTTTTAGACTGCACGAGGAAGTCCACACGACACAGGAAGAACAGAGAAAATCCACATATAACAGAGCAGAGGCAGAATTTGAACCCCTAACCCTGGAGGTATAATGTAACATTTATAACCCTTAAGCTGTTGTATCCCTTTATTATTATTAATTTTAATGAAGACTCATTTAAATGATAATAATAAACATTTTAATTAAGAAATACTTTTTTTTTTCTAATTAAAAATTTAGAAAACTCTATTGTACAGAAGATTTTTATGTGTAGTAAATTGTGTTTATGCTTGTTTTTTTTTAATAGCACATTTTCTCTGACCAAAACATTTCCATATTTCCTTTAACTATATATTACAATTTGGAAAAAATGCTGATAAATACACAGTTACTATGTAGTAATGCAACACTCATTCTGCATAATCCATGTATTTTATTTGCTGTTGCTGTTACAGCGGCTGATGCAATAAACATGTACAATGTCAGTGCCACCGAATGAAAGCCCCATCCTACCCCAGGACTGCTGAGCAACAGAACATACTCCTGCAACCCCTATCCATCGTTTCTCCCTAGAACACTCCCCAGTCTGCCATGGTTAACCGCATGACAGACGGTAATCTCATGTTACAGCTTTCAGCATTTTTTAGAAGCTGTAATTTTTCTTTTAGAATTTTATTTTTTATTGTTTTTCTTGTTATATGTAAAAAAGAAGACAGGCAAGAAAGTTACATACAATAGCAATATACTCCTATAAATAGGCAGTAGGGTGAGTGTTCCGAATTCCCTCTTTCATGCTGTCTGTGACATCAGTTCTTAAACAGAGGACACATGGGCAACACACCGGTCTGCGTGGTTGATTATCCCCTAGATGTGTCTTCTTCCTCATGCACTATATTTGGTCCCTGATGCGTTTAAGTGAGGAATCAGCATTTGAAGCAAAAACAGCTAAACACTGCACACACTGTGGGGACTGGACACCACACGGATTTGAAAAGTAGCCTGATGAAACCTGGCAGGCGTCCGATCAGCACGAATAGGTACAAACACTCACGCTCCTGACTAACAGTATAAAAAGACATTGATCAAAATGCGCTTCATTCATATCTCAGCATGGACTGACATCGGTCTTCTCCACTTTCATCCATCACTGTGGATGCTTAATTTTTTTTTGTTTGCAGCATTTCTATCACTAAAAGAATTGCAAGTAATCAGAGAAATGTCTTTGTCATTATACGCTAATATGCTAAAAATGCCTGATAACTATTAATGTTTACTGGAAACAAGACAAAAAATGTTTCATTTGATACTTTATGACAACAAAAAACGGAATTGCTGTACTACATCAATGTAGTGCAATGATATGAAAAGAAAATCAGAAACAAAACAGAACAATTTCAAGCAGTCTTTCAGATAATTTACACAATCCTGTGGGTCTTATTTACATTCAGGAAGTGACATCTGCTCTTCCACTATCTCTACATATTCCATACCTGACTCCCATTTTCACAAGTCCTGTATGTATCCTTCTATTCCTTTGCTGCTACCATTAATATTCAGGCTACACTGAGATGTTGAAATATGTTTGCCATTGATACATTTCTCTCTTACCAGCTCGGCAAAGATTATATATGATCTTAACACCAATGTTTGTATAGTTGTACTGAATATAACAATTCCACTTCACTCAGCACATGATGCTGTGTTGCAACACTTGGGTTTTACAGAGTTTGTTGTTGTACCTTAACATCTATATTAAGTGAAATGTCATGTTCCACATTACTTGCTTAGGAAATGCACTGTGTGTGTGGACACCTGCATGTTGTACATTAGATGGTGCTCAGTAAAAAAGGAATGACTTCCTGGATGTGAATTGCCATCAGTCAAGGAAAAATGTGTAGCAATACAGAAGGATATTTCAAAACTTCATGCCTGATTAAAACTCAGTGTTTTCATCTATTACAAATGACTGATGAATTGTGTGCATTTAAAATAAAAAACTAAGCTTTCGCTGCAATATAGTGAGGGCAAAAACATGAAAATGAAGACTTCTATGCTGGAATGGTAGCAACATTCCAAATGTTTTAAGCGAAGATACAAATATCATAAAGGAAAATTTATAGTACTGGACTAAAAGAGGTATGTGGACAAGAGCAGGAACCCAGAAAGATCGTGGTCCCCTTCTATTAAAAATGACCTCCCTGTGGCTGACACTGATCTACCTGTGGTTTGATTTTTAATCTCGTCTTCTACACAGTAGCTGCTTTCGAGAACTGCCTATTCCCTGATTAATGACCTCATCCATTTACTCCAATCAGAACACTTTATCTACCACTCTTGTTAGTGCTCTTTTTTGATTTATCGTGGGCAATTTCATTACTCTGTCGAGAAACGCCTACATTGCCTCTCCCTCTTGTATTTACCAGACCAACCTGACTATGTTCGCAGCCCATTCTGCTAACTTCCCAATACTTTTCACACAATTTATACTTATAATACGCATATAATTTGGCTAATGTAGCATCAGAAATTTCCCCCAAAATATGGGTCCCCCATACAGATAGAAAAAGACAGGCCAAAGACTTTTAAAAGGCAGATATAGATATAAAAGCACAGAAAACGCTACGCAAAGTAACTATGAAATGTATCTCTCGTGGTTAAACAATTGCTAATGTTCTTTTTTGAAAATAAAATAACCTGATCATAAACAAAATATATTAAATAAAATACATTTTATAAAGATATAAAACAAGTACAAAAATAAGGGTCCATAAAAAGTAACATTTGATGACAGTGACACAGACATTGACAAAAGCTAATAAGACACTGTACTGTTATGTTTAAGACACTTAAATGGCAGACAGGATATAATTATTATAATGACAATAACAACAATCACATGTAGTCCATCAGCAAACAGTCCATAAGAATTGTTTTCAATATGCTTTTATCATCCTAGATCTGAAAGTGTTCTGTGAAACTTCATAGGTAAACATTATGCTGAGCCCAAAGCCCTCTGTACTGACCCCGCCTTGTTACATTTTGGTATGATGCCACAGGAACTGAATTGCATAGTTACTGCAGCGCTGAATGTTTCTCCTTGCTACTGAAGGTGCTCTCCATGGTCAATTCCCTCCCGGTTCATCTGGTAGATGCTCATCTGTCAAAACCATTTGATGCGTTTACCAAATGGCCAACAGAGGCAAAAAATAGGGGCACTGGGCTTTTGAACCATCTCACAGGTACTTTTGTAAACTGCTCTTGGCGATTTATGTAATTTACAGGATGTTAAATTGGATGTTTAGCTTCAATTAGATCCATTATTGTCTCACAGGATGTGGAATTAGATTGGGCGCTGCTTTAGTTTCTTTTGTTTTAGGCTGTTTGCCGCCTAAATGTGTCTGCGTGTGTGGATATGCCTGTCCAGAGGGTTGTTGGTTGGAATAGTATCAGGTTGAGTAAGTTGGTGTCGCCATATAACCTGCTGTGTGTCAGGTTGTCTAATTGCCCCTCAGGAGTGCACTGATCGAGGTGGGGACGCCTGGGCGTGGGGGAGGGACGATGCCCGGGTTGACGGGAGAGGTGGCCCCGGAGCTGTCATGGCCCACGGTGCCGGGTGCATCCCTGACTCCACCGTACTGGCCGATGAAGGAGCCGTCTTCATTGAATTGGATCTCCATGCTCTCGCCGCAGCCAGCCAGGCTGTCGTCGCTGCCCAGTTTGCTCTCGCCACCCACAGAGGGCTGACTGCCGGAATGCTTCTCGTCATTGTCACTGAAACGGAAGTGGGGGAGGTGTTACATGTGGCACCATGCAGGCTTGATCGAGGGATAAATGAAGGATCATAGTCGGCCTAGCATGAGATAAGCATGCGCCGAGAGCCAGCCAAGAGTGACCTGAGAAGGGACCAAATGTTCAGGCAGAGGTTGGGTAGTCCAGGTCCTATATAAGGAACTAGATTTGGGGTGTTTCTCAATACCAAGAATGCAAAGATCATACTTGTGGTCTTGGCAAGACCAGTCTTGCTGACTTGCCTCCCAAGAACGAACTTGGGGAGCAATGAATTATGGGATTGGTCTTGATCAGCAAGCATGCAACCGATGTATCCTTGACATTTGGAGCAGGGCAAGAATGACATCCAGGGATATTTACCATCCTGTGTACTTCTGTTCTTCAGTATTTGAATTGGTCTTTGGCAATGGAAGATGATATAAAACGGGTACACGAGAACACAAGTATGCTCAAGTACGCATATTGAGAAACATCCTTGATCATTTTAAAACAAACGATGGCCATCCATATGCAAAAGGATGACAAAGGGGTCTTGTGGTGAAGGGGAGTTTGTAGAGTGATGGTTAAAGGACATCATACATTGAAGCATGCTGCCCCAAGTCCTGTGAAGAGCCACGTTGCAAGGCCCAAGGAAGCAGCGACCAAGCAATCACTCACAGAACACAAAGATGCAGACGTACCTTTCCAATGATCTGCAGTGCAGAGTGAAAGCAGTTTGAGAAAAACAGGAGTGAGACAAATTCAGGGGGAAACTCATGAGCCCTGTTTTGAATGGTCCCTTTTTAAAGACTAAAGCTTAACCAAATGAGAGCTCCACTGCGTGTAAACCTGCAAATTATCAAGAGAGACCTTGAAGGTCAGG